>CM046464.1:19194743-19522243 GCA_025506415.1 Flaveria robusta
TCACTTGATTAAACATCATTAAAATCCTTTGACTCAAATGTTAATATTTATCTAGCATAATCTGATGGACTTTGGCTTGTGTTTTGGTGGCTAATTATGGAGACTTAAACTTGTTATTTGTGAGTCGAAAGAATAATAAATTGGCTGACAAAACCAACCAACAGGAACATACGGAGCAGGTAGGAACCATTCGAATTATTTACATATTATTATCAAATATGATTTCTACTTCAAAATTTAGAAACCTACGTAATATTTTTTTTTTTTTTTTTTTTTTTACTTCATGATGTGCCTAATTAATTATGAAGAAACATGATCTCCATTTGCTTTATATGTACAGGGCCTTCACGTTCAGTTCTGAATGGATGTGAAGACTAAAATCATATTAATAGCATGGGTAAGTTTCTGGTGATTACCTTGAGTATTAACAAGAATTTGGATCGGAATGATGTCTTGGTGCCAGATCCTTCAAAACAACGGCTGTAACACAATTTTCAAAACCATATTTTTAAGAAAGTTTAGGAGTAATAAGGGTGGAATTAGAACAAAACCTCGCAGGAATAACAGGGGTTTGGATTTACCTCAATTGCAACTCAAAAAAACTAGGTTTAGACGATTTGGAACAAAGGATCAGCAGTTTGTGATTTTGCAAACCCAGATAGAGATATCGAGATCGTACCAGAGGTGAGGGGGAACTGTTGGTGAGGTTTACGTGAGAGTTGCTTGGGGTTGGAATCCATCTATTATAGTTGTAGTTGTGTGGAGATGAGACTTGAAATCCCATGATCATCGGTTGTTTGTTGCTGCAGATAAGGGGGAAGAAGGAGAGATTGAAGATGAGTAGATTAGGTCAAAATAACTAATGTTTCCTTTTTTTTTTTTTTTTTTTTTTTTTTTTTTTTTTTTTTTTTTTTTTTGGTATTCTCGTGTATATATATTCTATTTATTATTAATTATGTTTGGTTATTTATTTATTGGTTATTTATTTATTATTTGTTTTTGGGTTATTTCATCTCTACCCCGTTCATTTAATTTCGTCCCCGAAATCCTAAGAACACGATCGAGCGGTGAAACTCAAAGTTTCATTCTAAACGTCTAAGTTTCTAATTTCTAACTAATATGGTTATGAAACGCTATTACTCTAACATATTATTTTAACTAAAATGACGGGTTATTATAACACATACTCCTAAAAATGATTTCGTCCCCGAAATCAAGAGTCTATGAAGCGCACCTTTACTTAAAAAGATGCGGGTATCGCTCCCGAATAGACTCCTCAAATTCCCATGTTGCTTCTCTTTCCGAATGATTCCTCCACAAGACTTTCACAAACGGTATGGTTTTCTTTCGCATGATTCTTTCTTCACGTCCTAGGATTGCCTCTGCTTCTTCTTCACATGACATGTCTTCTTGAATCTTATGAAACGGGTATTGCACGACATGAATCGGGTGATAATTGTAACCTCGTAATGTAGACACATGGAACACATTATGCACATGGGCTAGTGCTGGAGGTAAAGCTATGCGGTACGCCACTTCTCCTACTCTTTCCAACACCTCAAAAGGACCGATGAATCTAGGATCAAGCTTTCCTTTAAGACCAAAGCGACGAACACCCTTCCATGGAGAGACTTTAATAAAAACATGTTCACCTGGTACAAATTCTACTTCCCTTCGATGTTGGTCCGCGTAGCTTTTCTGACGTGAGCGAGCCTCTTTCAATTTCTGCTTTGCTAGTTCAACCTTCTCATTAGTAATTCTAACCAATTCGGGTCCCTCAATAACTTTCTCACCTACCTCATTCCAACAAATCGGAGCTCGACATTTTCTCCCATATAACAACTCAAATGGTGCCATATCAATACTTGCATGCCAACTATTGTTGTATGCAAACTCCACCAAGCAGATATAATCATCCCAATTCCCATTCCATTCCAAGGCACAAGCCCTCAACATGTCTTCTAACGTTTGGATGGTCCTTTCAGACTGACCATCCGTCTGAGGGTGAAAGGCAGTGCTATACTTCAACTTTGTACCAAAAGCTCTCTGGAATACCTTCCAAAATTGTGATGTAAATCGTGGGTCGCGATCTGAAACAATTGACACGGGTGTGCCATGCAGTCTAACAATCTCTTTCTGAAATATTTCTGCCAATCGACTAGCGGAGAACTTTTCTTGAATAGGTAGAAAATGAGCTGATTTTGTGAGTCGATCAACTACTACCCATACTGCATCATTCTTCCTCAACGTCTTAGGAAGTCCAGTAACTAGATCCATAGTGATATCGTCCCACTTCCAAACAGGAATTTCAAGTTGTTGTAGAAGACCACTGGCCCTTTGGTGTTCTATTTTTACCCGTTGGCAAGTAAGACATTTTGCCACAAATTCAGCAATATCTTTCTTCATTCCACCCCACCAGAAATTTTTCTTCAAGTCGTTATACATCTTCGTTGAACCCGGATGAATAGAGAATTGGGAGCTATGAGCCTCTTTCATTAATGTTTCTCGAATATCTAGGTCTGATGGAACACATAACCTATCACCTTGCCACACCACATTATCTTCATCAAGTCGAAATTCAAGTTGCTTGCCTTCCATTATATTTTGTATAATTGCCCACAATTCACCATCTTCCTGTTGGGCTTCTTTAATACGCGCCACCAAGGTAGGTTCAACTCTTAGGTGAGCTATGCTACCATTTGCTTCTTTGGTGTGAACCTCCACCTCAAGACGAACTAAATCTGAAATAATTTCGGGCTGAGTAGTAAGACATGATAGGCTACCTGAATTTTTTCTACTAAGAGCATCAGCAACCACGTTTGCTTTCCCTGGGTGATATTGAATCTTAGTATCATAATCTTTTAGAAGCTCTAACCATCTTCTTTGTCTCATGTTGAGTTCTTTTTGCGTGAAAATATACTTTAGGCTCTTGTGATCGGTAAAAATATCACAAGTCTCACCATACAAATAGTGATGCCATATTTTTAAAGCGAACACAACTGCTGCAAGTTCTAAATCATGTGTAGGGTAATTTACTTCATAAGGTTTAAGCTGTCGAGAAGCATACGCGATAACCTTCCCATGTTGCATAAGGACGCATCCTAAACCCATTTTTGAAGCATCACTGTAAATCTGAAATCCCCCGGTTCCTTCTGGTACAGCAAGAATAGGAGCCGTCACCAATCGTTTCTTCAACTCCTCAAAGCATTTTTCACGTTCATCATTCCATTCAAATTTAACACCTTTCCTTACCAATTGGGTTAAAGGTAATGCCAGAGATGAGAAACCTTCAACGAAACGCCTATAATACCCGGCCAAACCCAAGAAACTTCTTACTTCTGAAACTGTGCTAGGTCTTGGCCAATTAGTGACAGCCTCGACCTTGGTTGGGTCTACTTCAATTCCTTTCGCCGACACCACATGACCAAGGAATGTGACTCGTTCCTACCAAAACTCACATTTAGAAAGTTTAGCGAATAACTTCTTTTCACGCAAGATTTCCAAGACAACTTTTAGATCACGTTCATGCTCTTCTTTAGATTTAGAGTATACCAAAATATCATCTATAAAAACCACCACACATTTATCGAGATAATCATGAAAAACACGATTCATTAAATCCATAAAGACTGCTGGAGCATTCGTTAACCCAAATGGCATAACGAGGAACTCGTAGTGGCCATATCGAGTGCGAAATGCAGTCTTAGGAATGTCTTCAGATCTCACCCGCAATTGATGGTATCCGGATCGTAAGTCAATCTTCGAGAAATATTTTGCTCCATGGAGCTGGTCGAACAGGTCGTCGATTCGGGGCAAAGGGTATTTGTTTCTAATGGTGACACGGTTTAGCTCCCTATAGTCGATGCATAGCCTCATGGATCCATCCTTCTTTTTCACGAATAATACTGGCGCACCCCATGGAGATACGCTCGGTCTAATAAATCCACGATCAAGTAACTCTTGCAATTGCTCCTTTAGTTCTTGCAGTTCTAAAGGTGCCATTCGGTATGGTGCTTTAGAAATGGGTTTCGCACCCGGAACAAGTTCAATGGTAAATTCCACTTCTCTTTCGGGTGGTAAACCTAGGAGTTCTTCTGGGAAGACATCCGGAAAGTCTTTCACAATTGAAATTTCCCCAAGTTGATGCTCTTCCTTTGAGGTATCTCGTATAGCTGCCAAATATCCCTCACAACCACTGCTGATTAATTTTCTAGCCTTCAACGCTGAAATCACTTTAACTAGCCCGTTAGGAGAAGATCCTTGGTATACACACTTTGGTTTTTCAGCATCTCCAAAAGTAACTCGTCTAGCTTGGCAATTAATGGTGGCTTGGTGTGAGCTTAGCCAGTCCATTCCCAAAATAATGTCGAAGTCGTGCATGGTCATAGGAAGTAGCTCCGCCATAAAAACATTATCTCCGATCGATATTGGACACTCGCAAAACACATGAGTAATAGCTACCGAGTTCCCCATTGGTGTAGTAATAGACATGGGTGGGTGTAGTAAGGAAGAAGATAGGCCGACACGTTGCGCAAAAGATAGAGAAATAATTGAATGCGTAGAGCCCGTATCAAATAACACAGATGCTTTAATACCATTTAAAATAAGCGTTCCTGATACAGTACCTAAAGTATATAATAAAATAATTGAAATGCGTAGGGCACGTAGGAAATAAATAAAATGATAAAGAAATGGATTGAAATCACTGATATTTATATATATATATTTTTTTGGTTTTTATTTATTTATTTATTTATTTATTTTAACTATTTAAAGTAAGGTTTCTTATACGCTACCTGGAGCCCCGGCCGCCTGATGAGCAGTCATAGCAAATACCCTACCTCCTGTTGTACGCTGATTATTGCCTCCATTATGTTTATTCGTATTACCCTTCACAGTGCAATCCTTAGCTTTATGACCTGTCTGACCACAAGTGAAACATGCTCCAGTCTCTCGATAACAAGGCCTACCCGGATGATTACCTCCACATTTAGCGCATGGTGTGATAGGAATTCTGTTTGGATTACCTCCTCCATTCTTTCCCTGATTTTGATAATTGTGCCCATAATTATTGCCTCTATTTTGATACGTCCTTTGATTCTGCCACTGACCGTGTCCATTATTACCCCCATTTCGATACGATCCTTTTTGATACGATCCTTGACCTTGCCATCCTCTCGACTGAGTGCCACGATAACGATCACCAAAACCATGTTGATTGCCAGAATGAAATTTTGCCCGACGATCTGAGTTTGACCCATCTTCATAATCTCTGCCTCTTTTCCTACTACCATCAGACCTGAATGAGTTAAAGTCAGCTCTTTCCAATTCCAGGTTTCTAGCTGCATTCGCCACTTCCGCTACAGTGGCAAATTTATCATTAATAAGAGGTCGCCTGTACTCGAATAATAATCCCCACTTGAATCGTTCAGCCTGATGAGCTGCTGACCCTACCACAGCACCAGCAATTCCAGCTACTCGAATAAAACGAACCATGTAAGCAGTGATAGTCTCATTAGGCTTCTGTCGCATACTAAAATACTCCCGACGATATGCATCTCTTTCAGACTCAGGAAAGTACTGCTCGTAGAACACATCTAGAAAGTCACGCCATGCTAGAGCTTCTACATAACCATCTCCTTGCGCAAGTTTCAAAGCCTTCCACCACCTTTGAGCATCTCCTTCCATCTTATAAGCTGCTAAACGTACTTTCTGGTTATCAGTAGCCTCTAGAACATCAAAGATTTTCTCTAGATGTGCAATCCAATTTTCCGCATCTATAGGTGTTGGAGCATCACGAAAAGAATCTGGTTTCTGCTTTTGGAATCTCTCAAGTAACACCGGAGTAAGAACAACATTAGCATTTGCATTAGCATTAGCACCACCATCGCCTTCACCATTAGCATTACCATCAGCATTACCATTACCATTATTCTGAGCCGGATTATTCTGAAGGGCAGTAGCAACAGCTTGAGGAACACTTTGAGCAACTGCATTTGCAACAGCCTGATTAAGAGCTGCTAGAAGAACTGGGTCGATATTCCCGCATTTTCATTGTTGTTTCTTGCAGTGTTACGCCTTCCACGAGTGCCATTAGTCGAAGGACGTGCCATCTAAATAACGTAGATTTCGACAAGTAAAAGAGTGTTAGAATCAAAGAAATTACGGAAGAGTACAAAATAAAAGATGAAGAACCTATTTGATGTTCAACCCAATCCTATTTTATATTCTACCCAAACTCACAGGTCAAGCCTATGCTTACTACAGAATCGAGCCTAAGCTCTGATACCATTCTCTGTAACACCCCCGCCCCAACGTGGAACAAGAGGTCACGTCAAATGTTAACAGAACATTCTAAGTCCAAAAGAATACTAATATTACGGAGATTAAATTAAAATATCAACTTATAAAGTCTAAAACGTCCACCAAAATAAATACTAAATCAAAAATTCAAGTCTTATAAAAAAAAGTCTCCAAGCATGGGTTCCAATCTCCTACTAGCTCTCATCACACAGCCCCGTCCAACCCTGATTACCTGCCGTGAAAACAAGAAAGCGGCTGAGCTACAAGCTCAGTGCGCGGATGTAGATCACAATAGACAAAATAATATATATCAAAGAATAATGTCAACGAGTTAGAAAGAAACCAAATTTTTTTATGTTTAAAACATCTCCATCGAATACCACCACATACACCAGAATAAATCAAATAATAAAGGCTGAAGCAACGAAGGGTTAGGGTTATTGATACCGAGTGGCCTACTAATCAAATATTCAAAATGCACACCCATGGTGCCAACATATCATAATTCATATCACATATCATAATCACAATGGCACACTGGTCGCGACTCCAAGTGCACCCCTAATCGGAAGGTGTGTATGGCACTACACAACTCGACCGCGAACTAATCATATCATCAAAATCCTAGGATGCATCCATACGCCTCCCAAAATAATCCAAAAGCCCTCCCACGAGCATAATCATATAAGCAAAGTGGAGACGCCGTGAACTAATCACACCGTCACGGATAGTGTCAAGCCGTCGGTAGCCACAACGACAAGCCTATGGTACCTCCATAGGTAGTTGACTCGGTATCCCTATCTCCTGTCTACAAATCTAGGGTTCTATGGTCGCATGAGTGAACAATAATTCAACCACCACCAATATATTCATCATGCTTAATGATCCTAATTTGAATGAAATCAAGCAATGGCACACAAACGATACGTTCACAAGCATATCATAAAAATATATTTTTCTTAATGGTCTTAAAAATAGCTCAATATCACACATCAGAGTAGCTCAACAAAAAGGAGCAGATCATAATAGAGAGTCATAGATCAGCGGAGTGATTTCAAAAGTAGCATGATTTATAGTAAAACAAATAAAAATAACAAAGAACATCCGTACCTGAATAAGTGTCTAATCTTCTAATGTCTCAAAGTTTCACCGACGTGCTTACGAATCTATAACGAATAATTCAAGCTCTAAATTAGAACTGTGTCATATGATATTGCTTGCCATCTCTAAAATCTCTAACCCGTTTATTATTATAATTTAGTATTATGTTTGTTTTTATTAATTTTATCATTCGTTACTTTATTAAATATATTCATTGAAAATCTTGGGGTAATTAAGTTTAACTACAGGATGCTATGTCACACAAACTAATACAACATTCCTAGTTCATTATCATGTTATTTAGCTAGTTTTTACATCAATGATGCTTACCTAATCTTGCTGATCCAACACAACTAGGTGTGATAATAAATTGAGTTGAAAAAGGTTGTCATTTGGATGGGTCAGTAGGAGGAAAACAACAGAACAAAAAAAAAACGAGCCTATGGTATGGTAACCGGTAACTATAACAAACTGTAAAAGACAACAATACAGCACTAGCAGCATCTATTAGTAGGGGTTTGACTGTTTAAGAAATTAGTTAACAAGAAAACATGACCCGCCTTTACCTTATTGGACATAACTTTAGTTTAGTTTTTAATGTGAAGAACTACCAGCAGGTCTGTGTAAGTCACAACAGATAGCAATGGCCCAAACTGAACCAACAGATAAGATTAAGAAAACCTCAGAATCAACCAGAGTTTGACCGAACAGGGGAACGAGCAACAAACGCTCACTTGATTAAACATCATTAAAATCCTTTGACTCAAATGTTAATATTTATCTAGCATAATCTGATGGACTTTGGCTTGTGTTTTGGTGGCTAATTATGGAGACTTAAACTTGTTATTTGTGAGTCGAAAGAATAATAAATTGGCTGACAAAACCAACCAACAGGAACATACGGAGCAGGTAGGAACCATTCGAATTATTTACATATTATTATCAAATATGATTTCTACTTCAAAATTTAGAAACCTACGTAATATTTTTTTTTTTTTTTTTTTTTTTTTTTTTTTTTTTTTTACTTCATGATGTGCCTAATTAATTATGAAGAAACATGATCTCCATTTGCTTTATATGTACAGGGCCTTCACGTTCAGTTCTGAATGGATGTGAAGACTAAAATCATATTAATAGCATGGGTAAGTTTCTGGTGATTACCTTGAGTATTAACAAGAATTTGGATCGGAATGATGTCTTGGTGCCAGATCCTTCAAAACAACGGCTGTAACACAATTTTCAAAACCATATTTTTAAGAAAGTTTAGGAGTAATAAGGGTGGAATTAGAACAAAACCTCGCAGGAATAACAGGGGTTTGGATTTACCTCAATTGCAACTCAAAAAAACTAGGTTTAGACGATTTGGAACAAAGGATCAGCAGTTTGTGATTTTGCAAACCCAGATAGAGATATCGAGATCGTACCAGAGGTGAGGGGGAACTGTTGGTGAGGTTTACGTGAGAGTTGCTTGGGGTTGGAATCCATCTATTATAGTTGTAGTTGTGTGGAGATGAGACTTGAAATCCCATGATCATCGGTTGTTTGTTGCTGCAGATAAGGGGGAAGAAGGAGAGATTGAAGATGAGTAGATTAGGTCAAAATAACTAATGTTTCCTTTTTTTTTTTTTTTTTTTTTTTTTTTTTTTGGTATTCTCGTGTATATATATTCTATTTATTATTAATTATGTTTGGTTATTTATTTATTGGTTATTTATTTATTATTTGTTTTTGGGTTATTTCATATAACCACCGGCGTCGGAGGCTTTCGACGGTCGTTACCGTCGGTCATCGTAGAAAACCTCAAAGAAAACGCAACCGTCTTCGACTCTACATTACGCGTTTTGAAACGTCATCGGAGTAAACTGAAGCCGGATGGATTGAAACGTCATCGAGTCTTATTCGTCTTTTCTCGGTAGATTAAGCGATCGAATCATCTAGCCTATTTGTGATTTGTATAAACTGATCTGTTTTGAATTCTGATGCGTTTTTGTTGATTAGGTTGATTGACTCGAAGCATCTCGCACTCACAGAAATCCACCGGCGTCAGAGGCTTCCGACGGCGTTACCGAGGGTCATCGCAAATCGTCTTCGACTCTACATTACGCATTTTGAAACATCATCGTGTTCTTCATTCTCCTATTAATCATAGCACTTGCGATTTCAATCCATCCGGCTTTTCTCGGTAAATTCAGTGGATCCAATCATCTACAATTCTTCTATATATCGATTATACCAAATTTATTCGTATAAACTGATCTGTTTTAAATTGTTATACGTTTTTGTTGCCTGTTGATGGATTATGCCGTCAATCTAGGTGAGTTTCAATGGTGAATGGTGCCGATTGGGGCTTGTTTATGGTACCTGTTTTTTCTTAATCATATTATTTAAATTTAATATGCTTCAGTATGAAATGTGGAGTATGAATATGAAGATATACTTTTAATTTGAATCTACATGAGGCTAGAGAGTAAATATTCTTGTTTGATTTGGAATTTACATAAGGCTTATTGTCCCCCCCCCCCCCCCCCTAAAATTATGTAGTCTTCCTTTTTTAAAGTTGTGTACCTGTTGCGTAAAGGGTAATGTGGTAGGATAATTTATTAATGTTTAATAAATGAACCTGAAAGTTGATTTTGCAGATCATACTTAACGACGTATATACTTTTAATTTGAATCTACACATATCAAATTAAGGTGAAGATAAAAAATCTACATGAGGCTAGAGAGTAAAGATTCTTGTTTGATTTGGAATTTACATGAGGCTTATTGCCCCCCCCCCTCCCCTCAAATTATGCGTAGTCTTCCTATTATATTATTTTGTTTTATATGAATACTCAAGGCATGTTAATTCTTTGTAACTTAGCTACCACTTATTCTTAATAAATGTGTTATTGCAGGACTATGAAGGTTGGTTCAGTTATTGCTCATTATATGCCTTTACATTTTACATAAGTTTCAAGAACTGCAATTTTTCTTTTCATACCTCTCAGTGTTCATGTATACCATGTATGCATCTCTATTTCTCTTTTGCTTGCAGTTTATTTCAAAGAATGGGATATATGACTTCAGGAATTTGTTTGATGATCATATCTGGTATGTGGATAAGTACTCTTCTCTATACTCATTAAAGTAAACGTAACACACTATCTTTTACTTTTTGTAAGGTACCTCGTGGAGGAGTTGTTGGTGGAATTGTTTACCCTGGATTGACTTTGACTGCTGGAATCATATCTTTTGACTAAAGGTTTGTTTTTTTTACACAAACACTAATGTGTTTTTCTATTGTAGTAGTTAGTTCTAGTTTCATTGTTGTTCTTAAACAATACTAAGTTTCCTTGCACATGAACCCACAAAAGTATTTATGCGTAACTGTTTATATCTTGTTTCCATTTTGTTGTCAAGGTTATTTTTCATTCAATGAACATCTTTACTATTGTTATGCAGGTGGTCTTGGGAACATTAGTGGCAGAGTGGCAGCTTTCGTGCCTTTTGATGGTTTATATGGGTTCAAGGCATCAGGAACATTATGCTGCCATTCTTGATGAGTTTCAATGGTGAATGGTGCCAATTGGGGCTTGTTTATGGTACCTGCTTTTTCTTGATCATATAATTTAAATTAATATGTTTCAGTGTGAAATGTGGAGTATGAAGATATACTTCTAATTTGAATCTACACATATATCATTTTAAGGTGAAGATCAAAAATATCTTAGTCCAGTGAGTAAAGATTCTTGTTTGATTTGGAATTTACATAATGCTTATGGTCTTTCCCCCCCTCCCCCCCGCCTCCTCACATTATGTGTAGTCTTCTTATTATATTATTTTGTTTTATATGAAGACTTAAGGCTTGTTAATTCTTTGTAACTTAGCTACCACTTATTCTGTTACCTGATGTTTTGCTGAAAACTAAAATCTGAATTGAGATATGACTAGGTCTCACAGTAAACTGGTATATTGTGCATGCGTGTGTTTTATGTCTACATTCACACTATAATGATATGAATGAAACTTGCCTGCCTTAGTTGAAGTTATCACATACACTTTTTTGTCAATTTTGATCCTCTCTTCAAAGATGTTTGAAGTGGTTGCTAGCCTTGTAACATGTGTTGGATTGTAAGTATCTATTGGCATGTAGAACTTGAAGTAGAATATTGTTATGTTCCTTTGTAGTATCTGTTGGCGTGTAGGCTGGAATCATTGTTGCTTGACATAACTATAGAAAACACATTCATTTATTTACATATTGAACTTTTAACTATACCCCTTCTATTATTAAAAAAAGAGTTTTTTTTTTTTTTTTTACCCCAAAAAAGAAACTTCTGTCAAGCTATCCAGGTGTATTCTGCTAAGCAATTCAACCAGTGTCATACATACTACAGATTTATAAGAAAGAGGGTTAATTTAACCAAAATGAAAAATGCAACTCTGAAGTTTATTCACTCTCATTCTGCTGCTTAATTTTCCCCTAAGAAAGCTTTTGTCTTGTGCTTACTAACATGCATACTAGGAGCAGCATTTGAGGACACCATTATTACATCAACCAGACATGAGTTCGGGTAAGCTGTGTAGCTTGATTCTATATATACTGATTTCTAATGATGCATGTTAATAGTGACTAGTGCAGATGTATAACATGCTTTAAATCTGGGGTAAAAGCCATAGAATAGTATTGAGAACCTCTTTCAGCAGGTTTGTTGGAGATTCAAACAAACATATTTTGTTTTCAAGACAGCTCCAGTGATGATTTCGTAGACACATCTTTAAGAAATGCCATTGAAGACATGCAAAAAACCTTTCCAGGTAACTATTATGATTTTATTTATTCCGTTGTTGGAGATATATGTTTTGGTATATGTATGTTGAAGTTTGTAGTCAATATATTTAGAGTAAATAGTTACAATATTAGAAAGAGTAGCTTCTGTATATTAGCCACACACATTTGATTTAATTAAATACATATCTAAACAACACATCCAACCATTGCACCTCTTAGAAGTGATTGGATGTCATCAACTGTCTGACCCATTAACTAACTTACCTGTTGTGACTAAATACAACTCAGATAATGATCTTTAGATTACTATTTTACCACACCCTCCTAAGCTAGACTTAATATACTTTAAGCTTCTATGTCAATACCGGGCCTTCATTTTGAATCCAAGATCTTTAAGCTATCATATGATAGGATTATGAAAGGAAACAGTCGGTTGTGATTATTATAGATAACTAGCCCAACTTTAAGTGAAGCCGATATCTATAACAAGTATGTAGACTTAGGATTAAATAAAAACATAGACAAACAACCGGAACATAGTAATAAGCTACATCTAGACCCTTAGGAAAGTTGCTGACTTCTCCAACAAAAAAGAAGATCTAGACAATTAGCGGGATGATTTAGACATGCTTACTTTCAGAGACATGTGGGATAATTCAAGGGGTTTTGACTTTGAGTATTCAAAGATGTGATTTAAACATGCAGGATGTTAGGGATGATTTAGGGTAGTACTTTATAATTGGATATCATTGTTGTTATTATTATCATTTAACTTAGAATTTGAATCATACTCACTTTCAAAGAAAATAAGTTTAAAACAAGAATATACAGATTTGATTAGAAATCTCAGAGAGAAACTAATTGTAGATTTTTGTCTTACTGAATTAACAGTCTATGTGCTTATTACTGCACTAATTGAATTTTAAAGATAAAACATATTCTATGATATTTGTATCATACAACAAGCTGGAGTAAATGGTGAATTTCATGTAACTGAGTTAGCATAGCTTGGGTGGTTATTTCTTCGTGTTTCTCCAGTAATACATCTTGTAGCCAACTGATCAACTGGTCTTTATAAATGTTTTATTGGATTTAGGAACAAATATGGTGGATGTATAACCATTTATTAAATCCTGCTTCATGTTGAGTTTATATATATGGCTACAAATTTGATCATGACGTGATTTTCAAGGAATCCAAGGTTCTGATGTTTCAATCTGTATATTTCCTGATGTTATGATGAATATATGTGACCTAGTTAACACCTTTATTTTTGTTAATAATTGTGATCTCTTTGATTGTTCTAGTAATTTAGATTCTCATTTGAGGAGTTCATATATTGATTCCCCCTCCCTAAGAAATGATCATGTGCCATAAGCTTCAAGAACTGCAATTTTTTTTCATACCTCTTAGTGTTCATGTATACCATGTATGCATCTATATTTCTCGTTTGCTTGCAGTTTCTTTCAAAGAATGGGATATATGACTTCAGGAATTCGTTTGATGATCATATCAGGTATGTGGATAAGTACTGTTCTCTATACTCAATAAAGTAAACGTAACACGCTATCTTTTACTTTTTGTAAGGTATCTCTTGGAGGAGTTGTTGGTGGAATTGTTTGCCCTGGATTGACTTTCACTGCTGGAACCATATGGATGTTATCTGGCTTTTATTTAACTCATTTTGTTCTAATTGGTTAATTCATGAAAATATTACAGTAAATTTAGTTGTCAGGGTGCTTCAGTCTTTGAATATTGCTGTCTTATGTGGAAACTGAGCCTTTGCTGTATGGGCAACATATCTCTTGACTAAAGGTTTGTTTTTTTACACAAACACTAATGTGTTTTTCTGTTGTAGTAGTTAGTTCTAGTTTCATTGTTGTTATTAAACAATACTAAGTTTCCTTGAACATGAACCCACAAAATTATTTATGCGTAACTGTTCATATCTTGTTTCCATTTTGTTGTCAAAGTTATTTTCATTTAAAGAACATCTTTACTGTTGTTATGCAGGTGGTCTTGGGAACACTAGTGGCTGAGTGGCAGCTTTGGTGCCTGTTGATGGTTTATATGGGGTCAAGGCATCAGGAAAATTATGCTGCCATTCTTGGTGAGTTTCAATGGTGAATGGTGCCAATTGGGGCTTGATTGTGGTACTTGCTTTTTCTTGATCATACAATTTATATTTAATATGCTTCAGTATGAAATGTGGAGTATGAAGATATACTTCTAATTTGAATCTACACATATATCATTTTAAGGTTGATGTATTTTTGTTACCTAATATGTTTCCTTAAAAACTAAACAGAATTGAGATACGACTAGGTCTCACAGTAAACTGGTATATTGTGCATGTGTGTGTTGTATGTCTACATTCATAATATTATGATATTAATGAAACCTGCGGCCTTACTTAGTTAAAGTTATCACATACACTTTTTAGTTAATTTTTTATATATACTTCAGGTTTTCAATGTTATCAAAGGGATTCTCTCTTCAAAGATGTTTGCTACCCTTGTAGCATGTGTTGGCTTGTAAGCATCTATAGGCATGTAGAATTTGAAGTGGATTTTTATTATGTTCCTTTGTAGCGTCTGTTGGCATGTAGGCTTGAATCATTGTTGCTTTACATAACTATAGAAAACACATTCATTTACATATTGAATTTTTAACTATACCCCATTTTATTATTAAAAAATGAGTTTTTTTACCCAGAAAAACAAACTTCTGTCAAGCAATCTGGGTGTATTCTGCTAAGCAATTCAACCAGTCATATGAATAATTAATGCATTTTCAAGTGCATACATACTACAGATTTATAAGAAAGAGGGTTAATTTAACCAAAATGAAAAATACAACTGTGAAGTTTATTCACACTCATCCTACTGCTTAATTTTCCCCTAAGAAAGCCTTTGCCTTGTGCTTACTAACATGCACACTAGGAGCAGCAGTTGAGGACACCATTATTACATCAACCAGACATAAGTTCGGGTAAGCTACGTAGCTTGATTCTATATATACTGATTTCTAATGATGCATGTTAATAGTGACTAGTGCAGATGTATAACATGCTTTGAAACTGGGGTAAAAGCCATAAACTGGAGATTCAAACAAACATATTTTGTTTACAAGACAGCTCCAATGATGATTTCATAGACACATCTTTGAGAAATGCCATTGAAGACATGCAAAAGACTATTCCAGGTAACTACTATGATTTTCTTTATTCCATTGTTGGACATATGTTTTGTTATATGTATCTTGAAGTTTGTGTTGGATTAATCGGTTTCGTAAATGGGTCACGGGTCAAAGGGTTCACGGGTCATTTGAATGGGTCATCAATTGTCTACTCATTAATGTGACTTAGTCCAAGTTGACCAAGTTTTGTGGATGTGAACGTGGGATTGTTTCTGCACATGTAAACCATATTAGTAGGAGTAGTTTGTTTGTTTATTTAATATTTAAAGCCATTGTAATTCTTTTAAAGTTGAATACACAGAATATTCGTTCAATTGTGTGTGTTGTGAGTATTATTTTGGGGCCTGAATCCAACAGTTTGTAGTCAATATATTTGGAGGAAATAATCACAATATATTAGACAGAGTAGCTTCTGTATATTAGCTACACACATTTGAACTAATTATATACATATCTAAACAACACATCCAACCATTGCACCTCTTAGAAGAAGCGATTGGATGTCATCAACTGTCTGACCCATTAACTAACTTACCTGTTGTGATTAAATAAAACCTCGATAATGATCTCTAGATTACTATTTTACCACACCCTCCTAAGCTAGACTTAATATACTTTAAGCTTCTATGTCGATACCGGGCCTTTATTTTGAATCCAAGATCTTTAAGCTATCATATGATAGGATTTATGAAAGGAAACACTCGGCTGTGATTATTATAGATAACTAGCCCAACTTTGATTGGAGCCGATATCTATAACAAGTATGTAGACTTAGGATAAAAAAAACATAGAGAAACAACTGGAACATAGTAATAAGCTATATCTAGACCCTTAGGAAAGTTGCTGTCTTCTCCAACAAAATAGGAGATCTAGACAATTAGCGGGATGATTTAAACATGTTCACTTTCAGAGACATGCAGGATAATTCAAGGGATTTTGACTTTGAGTATTCAAAGATGTGATTTAAACATGCAGTAGGATGTTAGGGATGATTTAGGGTAGTACTTTATAATTGGATATCATTGTTGTTATTATTATCATTTAACTTAGAATTTGAATCATACTCACTTTCAAAGACAATAAGTTAAAACAAGAATATACAGATTTGGTTTGAAATCTCAGGAGAAACTAATTGTAGATTTTTGTCTTACTGAATTAACAGTTTATGTGTTTATTACTGCACTAATTGAATTTTAAAGATAAAAACATATTCTATAATATTTGTATCATACAACAAGCTGGAGTAAATGGTGAATTTCATGTAACTGAGTTTGCATAGCTTGGGTGGGTTCTTTCTTCGTGTTTCTCCAGCAATACGTCTTGTAGCCATATGATCAACTGGTCTTTATAAATTATAAATGTTTTATTGGATTTAGGAACAAATATGGTGGATGTATAACCATTTATTAGATCCTGCTTCATGTTGAGTTTATATATGTGGCTGCAAATTTGATCATGACCTGATTTTCAAGGAATCCAAGGTTCTGGTGTTTCAATCTGTATATTTCCGGATGTTATGATGAATATATGTGACCTAGTTAACACCTTTAGTTTTGTTAATAATTGTGATCTCTTCGATTGTTCTAGTATTTTAGATTCTCATTTGAGGAGTTCATATATTGATTCCCCCTCCCTAAGAAATGATCATGTGCCATAAGCTTCAAGAACTGCAAATTTTCTTTTCATACCTCTTAGTGTTCATGTATACCATGTATGCATCTATATTTCTCTTTTGCTTGCAGTTTCTTTCAAAGAATGGGATATATGACTTCAGGAATTTGTTTGATGATCACATCTGGTATGTGGATAAGTCTGTTCTCTAACTCAATAAAGTAAACGTAACACGCTATCTTTTACTTTTTGTAAGGTATCTCTTGGAGATATTGTTGGTGGAATTGTTTACCCTGGATTGACTTTGACTGCTGGAACCATACGGATGTTATTCATGGCAATATTACAGTAAGTTAAGTAACAGCTATTGATGTCAGGGTGCTTCAATCCTTGAATATTGCTTTCTTATGTAGAAACTGAACCTTCGCTGCATGGACAACATATCTCTTGACTAAATGTTTATTTTTTTTACACAAACACTAATGTGTTTTTCTGTTGTAGTAGTTAGTTCTAGTTTCATTGTTGTTATTAAACAATAATGAGTTTCCTTGAACATGAATGCACAAAAGTATTTATGCGTAACTGTTCATATCTTGTTTCCATTTTGTTGTCAAAGTTATTTTCATTCAAAGAACATCTTTACTATTGTTATGCAGGTGGTCTTGGGAACACTAGTGGCTGAGTGGCAGCTTTGGTGCCTGTTGATGGTTTATATGGGGTCAAGGCATCGGGAACATCATGTCGTCATTCTTGGTGAGTTTCATTGGTGAATGGTGCCAATTGGGGCTTGTTTATGGTACCTGCTTTTTCTTGGTCATATAATTTAAATTTCTTATTTCCTCCCCCCCCCCCCCCCCCCCCCCCCCCCTCTCCTCACATTATGTGTAGTCTTTCTGATTATATTATTTTGTTATATATGAATACTTAAGGCTTGTTAATTCTTAATGAATGTGTTATTGCAGGTCTATGAATGTTGGTTCAGTTCTTGCTCATTATATGCCTTTACGTTTTACATAAGTTGCATAATTTCTTGATTTTGGACGCATCAATGATAGATTGATGCATTTCTGTTACCTAATATGTTTCGCTAAAAACTAAAAACTGAATTCAGATACGACTAGGTCTCACGGTAAACTGGTATATTGTGCATGTGTGTGTTTTATGTCTACATTCACACTTTAATGATATGAATGAAACCTGCCTGCCTTAGTTGAAGTTATCACTTACACTTTTTTGTTAATTTTGATATATATTTCAGGTTTTCAATGTTATCAAAGGGATTCTCTCTTCAAAGATGTTTGAAGTGGTTGCTACCCTTGTAACATGTGTTGGCTTGTAAGTATCTATTGGCATGTAGAATTTGAAGTAGATTTTTATTATATTCCTTTGTAGTATCTGTTGGCATGTAGGCTTGAATCATTGTTGCTTGACATAAATATAGAAAACACATTCATTTACATATTAAATTTTTAACTATACCCCTTCTATAATTAAAAAATGAGTTTTTTACCCAAAAAAACAAACTTCTGTCAAGCAACCCGGGTGTATTCTGCTAAGCAATTCAACCAGTCATATGAATAATTAATGCATTTTCAAGTGCATACATACTACAGATTTATAAGAAAGAGGGTTAATTTAACCTAAATGAAAAATACAACTGTGAAATTTATTCACACTCATCCTACTGCTTAATTTCCCCCTAAGAAAGCCTTTGTCTTGTGCTCACTAACATGCACACTAGCTAGGAGCAGCAGTTGAGGACACCATTATTACATCAACCAGACATGAGTTAGGGTAAGCTGTGTAGCTAGATTCTATATATACTGATTTCCAGTGATGCATGTTAATAGTGACTTGTGCAGATGTATAACATGCTTTAAAACTGGGGTAAAAGCCATAAACTGGAGATTCAAACAAACATATTTTGTTTACAAGACAGCTCCAATGATGATTTCGTAGACACATCTGTGAGAAATGCCATCGAAGACATGCAAAAGACTATTCCAGGTAACTATTATGATTTTCTTTATTCCATTGTTGGAGATATATGTTTTGTTATATGTATGCTGAAGTTTGTAGTCAATATATTTGGAGGAAATAATCACATTATATTAGACAGAGTAGCTTCTGTATATTAGCCACACACATTTGAACTAATTATATACATATCTAAACAACACATCCAACCATTGCACCTCTTAGAAGAAGCGATTGGAAGTCATCAACTGTCTGACCCATTAACTAACTTACCTGTTGTGATTAAATACAACTTCGATAATGATCTCTATATTACTATTTTACCACACCCTCCTAAGCTAGACTTAATATACTTTAAGCTTCTATGTCGATACCGGGCCTTCATTGTGAATCCAAGATCTTTAAGCTATCATATGATAGGATTTATGAAAGGAAACAGTTGGCTTTGATTATTATAGATAACTAGCCCAACTTTGAGTGGAGCCGATGTCTATAACAAGTATGTAGACTTAGGATAAAAAAACATAAACAACCAGAACATAGTAATAAGCTATATCTAGACCTTAGGAAAGTTGCTGACTTCTCCAACAAAATAGGAGATCTAGACAATTAGCGGGATGATTTAAGCATGCTCACTTTCAGAGACATGCAGGATAATTCAAGGGGTTTTGACTTTGAGTATTCAAAGATGTGATTTAAACATGGAGTAGGATGTTAGGGATGATTTAGGGTAGTACTTTATAATTGGATATCATTGTTGTTATTATTATCATTTAACTTAGAATTTGAATCATATTCACTTTCAAAGACAATAAGTTTAAAACAAGAATATTCAGATTTGGTTAGAAATCTCAGGAGAAACTAATCGTAGATTTTTGTCTTACTGAATTAACAGTCTATGTGTTTATTACTGCACTATCTTAGAATTTGAATCATATTCACTTTCAAAGACAATAAGTTTAAAACAAGAATATACAGATTTGGTTAGAAATCTCAGGAGAAACTAATCATAGATTTTTGTCTTACTGAATTAACAGTCTATGTGTTTATTACTGCACTAATTGAATATTAAAGATAAAAACATATTCTATGATATTTGTATCATACAACAAGCTGGAGTAAATGGTGAATTTCATGTAACTGAGTTAGCATAGCTTGGGTGGTTCTTTCTTCGTGTTTCTCCAGTAATACGCCTTGAACGGGTCTTTATAAATGTTTTATTGGATTTAGGAACAAAAATGGTGGATGTATAACCATTTATTAAATCCTGCTTCATGTTGAGTCTATATATATGGCTGCAAATTTGATCATGACGTGATTTTCAAGGAATCCAAGGTTCTAATGTTTCAATCTGTATATTTCTGGTTGTTATCATGTGCCATAAGCTTCAAGAACTGCAAATTTTGTTTTCATACCTCTTAGTGTTCATGTATACCATGTATGCATCTATATTTCTCTTTTGCTTGCAGTTTCTTTCAAAGAATGGGATATATGACTTCAGGAATTTGTTTGATGATCATATCTGGTATGTGGATAAGTACTGTTCTCTATACTCAATAAAGTAAACGTAACACTCTATCTTTTACTTTTTGTAATGTATCTCTCGGAGGAGTTGTTGGTGGAATTGTTTACCCTGGATTGACTTTGACTGCTGGAACCGTATGGATGTTATCTAGCTTTTTATTTAACTCATTTTGTTCTAATTGGTTAATTCATGACAATATTATAGTAAACTTAGTAGTCAGTGTGCTTCAATCTTTGAATATTGCTGTCTTATGTGGAAACTGAGCATTTGCTGCATGGGCAACATATCTCTTGACTAAAGGTCTGTTTTTTTTACACAAACACTAATGTGTTTTTCTGTTGTAGTAGTTAGTTTTAGTTTCAATATTGTTGTTATTAAACAATACTAAGTTTCCTTGAACATGAACCCACAAAAGTATTTATGCGTAACTGTTCATATCTTGTTTCCGTTTTGTTGTCAAAGTTATTTTCATTCAATGAACATCTTTACTGTTGTTATGTAGGTGGTCTTGGGAACATTAGTGGCAGAGTGGCAGCTTTGGTGCCTGTTGACGGCTTATATGGGGTCAAGGCATAAGGAACATTATGCTCCTATTCCTGGTGAGTTTCAATGGTGAATGGTGCCAATTGGGGCTTGTTTATGGTACGTGCTTTTTCTTGATCATATAATTTAAATTTAATATGCTTCAGTATGAAATGTGGAGTATGAAGATATACTTTTAATATGAATCAACACATATATCATTTTAAGGTGAAGATCAAGAATCTCTTAGACACTGTGTAAAGATTCTTGTTTGATTTGGAATTTAGGATTAAGAAACATAAACAAACATCGAAAACATAGTAATCAGATATATCTAGACCCTTAGGAAAGTTTCTGACTTCTCCAACAAAATAGGAGATCTAGACAATTAGCTGAAAAAAATATTAATCAAATTTGACTTGTTCAAAAAAGTATCTAATCCATAGAAAAGCTCAAACGCATAATTTCCCCCCACATTGCATCGAGAATAGACTAACATATGATTGGAATTCGTATCAATACTACTTCCCCCCCCCCCTCCCCCGGGTTTAATACAGCTTGTCCTGAAGTCAAAAAGAAGGGAATGGGGTTGTAAAAAGATCATATAGCTCCCAAGTAGCGTCTTCCAAAGGCCAATGTTAGCATGCAATTTGTATGTCAAGAACATGTTGACCAGTTTCAATAACATGGCGATGCTTGAGAACTGATTGAGGAGTGACCTCAAATTCCCAATCCTTAACGATAGGGAGTGGAGGTAATGGTGTAGCTAGTGGAGAGCCAAGAGTAGGTTTTAGAATAGAATCATGAAAAATGGGATTGAATGTGGCAAACCATGCAGCCAAATAATTTCTTTATAAAACAGAGTTGCTACACTCTTGGCGGTAAAATGATGTGCCAGTGGAAGAAAATGCGCATACTTACTAATCCGGTCGATGACAACCAAGATAATATCATAACGGTTGGATAAAGGCAAAACAGTAATGAAATCACAGGAAACATCTTCCTAAACTTGGTTGGGAATTGGCAGAGAGAGGCTCACATGTGAGACGGGATCATATTTTTGCTGCTGACAAGTGAGGTAATGTTGTACAAATAGCCAGACGTCCTTCATTTTGGGCCAAATATAAGAAGTTTTAATCCATTTGAAGGTCCTTAAGAAACCCCCATGACCTGGAGTCGTGAGTGTGTAGGTCATCAAGTAGACTTTGGAGGCTGTTGATGATATCACATGCGGGCTGGTTATTGACATGCAACCTATCCACTAGTGAGTAACCAGAAGTTGCTGATAGGTCATTTTTGGAGGCTTTTGATGAGATCGTGAGTGTGCAGGCCATCAAGTAGACTTTGCTTAACGATGTTGATATCCAAGCATTGTGGTACGACCAAAGTGAAGAGTTGTGGTCCACGCGAAAGTGCATTAGCCCATTTTTTTTCGTTTCCAACCTTATGCGTAATACTAAAAATTTAAGGCATTAGTTTCAATAACAAACGATGTTGTTTGGAAGTTGTAATCCATTGTTCGGAGAGGTCTTTTAGAAGAAAGAGTTGTCTTTTAGGATTGGTTGTTGTGTTCTAGCACCTTCCACTTCCACCTTTAGCTTAAGCATTTCAATAGATAAATTATGGCCCAAGATTTGAAACTGACAAGCAAACCTAATGAGTGAAGTATTCATAAGGAGTTAGAAGAATGCAAGGAATAAAAAGAGCTTCGCCATATCTTTTATATACTTAAGGGTTGTTCGTCTATGACATCTACATTTTCTACGCATTCCTCATCCACTTCTATGTTCTAACAACTTAAGTGTACCAGTTTTACGTCTATGTCATAGACTGTTATTGTCTCCACATCGAAGCACTCACCATGAAGAAACATGGTCTGCTTCTCCGCATCTAAAATCCGAATAAAAGTTTTAGAATTGGATTTGGTGGGAACTCGTTGGTTTTGGATCTAATTTGAATGAAGAACTTCAAGATCGTTGTAGTTGTTAGGTATTACGTGTACGCAGCTGACCCGAGGATTCGGATAGGGCACGGAAATCAATACAATACTACGGCTCGGGCCTTAAGAACTTGTCGGTATTTCTAATTGATTTCTAAAACGAGTGACGAGATAACGATAGCAATAATGTAATAACTACGCAGCGGAACAATAATCAAACAACCAACTAGCAAAACTGAAACTAACACAAAAGAACCTGTTTTGTGTTCCCTGTTTTGTCCGAGAAATAGCAGAAAACAGCAGTGGCGGAGGTGCTGTCACAGCGGCAATCTGGGCCAAGCTTGTCAGTTTAGGGTTAGGGCCGGCTGCCCTCAACCCTTTTTCTGCAGCAGTTCTAGGGCCCGACCCAAGATGGATCGGAGCCCACAACACAACAATCTCCCACTTGGGCTTCGAAACATCTTTACTAGCCCTCCACATCAATGCGTCAAACACTTCAACGTGCTTCCACCCGGATGTGTGAAACATTTGCAACTGCACTTGTCTTGTACTTCTGCAATCTTGAATATTTATGAAAAAAACTCTTCATACCACCTGATCCGAAGCCGCCTTCATCTGCAATTAACCCTGAAGGCCAACTGAAGCTACACAAAGCTTCAGTTTATCCAACGTGACAACTTTAGTGAACATGTCAACTGGATTCCTGTCCCCTTTGATGTTATTCAATTGGATAGTACCATCACTGATTAGCCCCCTGATGCAATGATACCTCATATGAATGTGCTTAGTCTTCCCATGATAAACTGGATTCTTTGCAAGTTTTACAGCACTTTCATTATCACAGTACAATGGATACTCTGCTTGTTTTCTATCTAATTCACCCATAAAAGTTTTCAAACAAACAAACTCTTTACTAGCCTCAGCGGCTGCCATATACTCATCCTCTGTAGTTGAAAGTGCCACGCTCTTTTGGAGCCTAAACATCCAACATATTGCAGTATCACCCATAGTAAACACATACCCTGTTGTACTCTTGTAGGTCTTTTTACATCCACCCAAATCTGCATCAGAATAACCCTTGAGAATTGCATCTCTACCACTAAAACATAAAGCCATCTTTGAAGTACCCTTCAAGTATCTAAGCAGCCATTTAACTGCTTCCCGGTGTTCTCTCCCCTGATTGGATATAAACCTGCTAACAACTCCCACTGATTGGATATTTCCTTTTGTTACTTTCCATTTATCTCTACCAAACTTTACTTCTTGTCCTTGTTCATCCAGTTGACTAACAGAGATAAGATTTCTCTTCAAAGCTGGAATCACCCTAACATTCTTCAAGTTCCAGTAGGTTCCCAATGGAGTTAACAGATTAACATCACCTATGCCCGTAACATCAAGGATATTACCATTTGCTGTTTGTACCTTCCCAAAGTTGCCAACTTTTAGATTCACCACCGTCTCCCCGCTATGCATGGCGTGAAACGAAGAACCGGAATCCATAACCCAAGAGTCCACATTGCTTTCAGCCTCGAGTAGTAATGTGTCATCATTACATTCATCCTCAGCAGCAGTGTTTATCTCACCGGATTTTCTTTGTTTACGCTTTGGACATTGACTCTTAACATGCCCAATCTCATCACAACTCCAGCACTTCACAGTTTTCCGAGCTCTAGACGAACTCCTCCCTCGACTCCCGCTGCTCCTGTTATTTTCCCTTCCCCTGCCAACATATAACAAACCAGAAGATGATCCACCACCAGTGCTTTTCCGGCGGGTTTTCTCACCTAGCACAATGTTTCGGACCCCGTCAAATGTTAATCCATTAGTCCCCAAAGAACTAGTAATAGTCGTTACAGTTCCAGACCAACTATCTGGCAAAGAAGATAGCAATACTACAGCTTGAGTCTCATTATCAAACTTCATGCCCACAGAAGCTAACCTGGACATGATCGAGTTAAGATCATTAATATGCTCCAAAACTGAAGTTCCCTCATTCATTCTAGTCATGAATAACTCCCTCATCAAGAACACCTTATTGGCAGCCGACGGCTTTTCATACATATTTGACAGAGCCGTCATTATACCACAAGCCGTGGTTTCGTGCATAACGTTAAATGCAACGCTCCTCGTCAAAGCCAATGTAATAGCCCCTCTAGCCTTCTTGTCCTTTG
This sequence comes from Flaveria robusta, assembly GCA_025506415.1. Classification (NCBI taxonomy): domain Eukaryota; kingdom Viridiplantae; phylum Streptophyta; class Magnoliopsida; order Asterales; family Asteraceae; genus Flaveria; species Flaveria robusta. The sequence goes on from CM046464.1 coordinate 19,219,865, forward strand.
AGTTCCAAACCGCTTCTTCAGCTTTGTTCATTGTAGCCGGCTTTTCTTCCAATACTACTTCCAAATCTTTTTCACCTAGCAATGCTTCTATTTGCATCTTCCACCAAGCAAAGTCTGTCCCATTAAACTTTTCAATTCGAACCCTCCCGTCTTCAGCCATTGCAAACGAGAAACGAATACAATCAAGAAACAGGAACTGAAGTTGATGAACACCGTGAGAAAAGATTAACCTTTGAAGAAAAAAGCCAAAGAACCAAAGCTAACCGAAGCCAAGCACACTTCCAATAAAACCCTAAAAACCCTAAGATAACTAAACCGGTAACTTCACCTGCAGAACTGAGAGCAATACCAGCGACCCCAAGGGTTCAAGACAGAAACCCTAATCGCGAATCGCCAAAAAAATAAAACCTGGACATCCCTAGATCTCGAACCAGCAAAAAAAATCGATAATACCACAGCCCTCTCGATCAGCCTCCTATGATTTCAGTGCAAACCCGGTGTGTTTCTGAACCTCGGCTCTGATACCACTTGTTAGGTATCACAATCAGAGTAGGTTCCAGCGGAAGCAATCAAACACACAATCACACAATATATAAAGTAGACACGAGAGAATTATAGTGGTTCGGTCTAGGTGACCTACGTCCACTCTGCAACTAGGGTTTATATTATTATTGTGCTCAAGAATACAATTACATCATGGGTCTATATATAATGCTAGATTAGGGTTGTAATTAAGGTAATAACTTAGCCTCCAAGAATTAACTAATTAACCCTAATTAGGGCCGGCTAGCCCATTCTTTTGTTTACCATTAGCCTAGCAAAACAGGCCCGATCCTCGTCCGGCTCGGCCCAAAGCCTTCACAACCCAACATGCACACCATGTTTTCCTTACCAGCTATCTGAAAAGCTATCTGAAAATCCTCTGGTTGTGCCATGTAGATATCCTCATCAAGGTTGCTATGCAAAAAAGCTGTCTTTACATCTAGCTGCTCTAAATGTAATTTTCTGCAACCACGATAATAAGCACTAGTCTGATTGTAGTCATTTTAACCACAAGAGAAAATATTTCATTGTAATCAACCCCGTGCTTTTGTTGGAACCCCTTAACTGCCAATCGTACTTTGTATCTCTTAGTTCCATCACTTTCATCCTTGATTTTGTATACCCATCTGTTTTGAGGAGCTTTCTTCCCCGTGGGAAGTTTAGTAAGAACCCAAGTTTGGTTCTTTTCAAGTGAACCCATTTCTTCTTTCATCGCGCGCTCCCACTGAGACGAATCTTTCACACGAACGACATCGTAGTAGCATTGTGGTTCACTATTTTCAGTGAGAAGAAGATAAAGATAGTTAACTGATGGAGAATATCTCTGAGGAGGTACAGACGTTCGAGTAGACCTCCTAACCCAATGTGAAGTATTTGGATTTTCTGAATCATTTGCTAGCAGGGACTGTTCATCCATAGGATTTGAACTCCCACTATCAAAGAGATCTTGTTTTTCAAATTCTTCCTGATCATTATCTTCAGTTTCTGAACTTTCTTCTTCTGTATTCTGAATGTCTTCTTTTTCTAAAGATCACTCTCCAAAGACATATGAAGACAAGGCCGACATGGCAAAGGTTCCTTATTGTCACGGAGTGATTTCCTAACTCTCGTGCGGCACTTAGATTTGATCTAAGTTCAGCCTTTCGTGACCCAAACGATGTAGCAATTCAAGTTATAATGCGGAAGCGTTTGTAAGCGAGTAATACAAATGACTTTGTATTGCTTACAAGGTAGTTTACAAGTATGCTTTACACTAGACTTGTATGGATTTTGGGTGATTACAAATGAGCCTTCCATCTTCTATTTATACTAGTTGGGTTAGTCTAGATTATTCCTAATCTAGATTAATCTAATTCAAAATATCTTAGATATTTACAACATAATATCTAGATATTTCTCATGATATTATCAAGCCTTTTCAAGGCTTTTCTAGAACCTTCCTTGGCAGCCACTTCAAGCCACGTTTTTGGCACCTTGGAGGGACCTTCATGGCTGATTTAGGGTGCTCCGATGTTGCTAGTGTGATCCGTATACATTTAGGCTGTTCCGGAGACTTCTGGGCAGCCCTGGATGCGTCCGAATGAGTCCGGAAACTCCCGAAATCTGAAAACTTTGACTTGTTTTTAGGCGGGTCGTGACATTCTCCCCCACCTAAACCCACGACGTCCTCGTCATGTTTCTTGCATGACCCTCGGCTTGTTCTCACGAGTTACAAGACGGATATTGTTTTACTGTGATGGCTTGACTCCATCATTGCCGTGTGCACTTGATTGCCCTTGACGATGTATAATGTGTTCAGAAAAGCTGCCGGAACGGCTTTTGCTTTTCTGAAAAAGTCCATACCGAGCACGATCTTATAGTCGCCTAATGGTACTATCGAGAAGTCAAGTTTACCTTGCCATGTCCCGATCTTAGTCTTGACGGCCCATGACATTCCTTCGATAGCTTTAGTGTTGCCATTGGCGTCTTTGAGGAATCCATCTCGTGTGGATATCCTTAGGCCAAGTCTCTTAGCCTCTTCTCGCGTAATGAAATTGTGACTTGCTCCTGTATCGACCAGTGCTTTTGCAAGTCGTCCATTTACTTCCAAGTTCACAAACCGAAGTCCTTTCATATTCGTGTTCATGATGTTGCCCTGTTTCTCCGTGGGGCACGACTTAGCTAACTTTAACGGCTTCCCTTCATGTACTGTTAAAGCGTTTAGGAGTTGTAGTTGCATTGCCCCAAGACGAACCTCCTTGTTTTCATGGGATGTATCATCAGTTCTGGCCACCATGGCCTGAAGACTTTGTTTTTTCGGGCAATCCCGAGCGTTATGCGGTCCATCGCATATAAAACAGAACTTCGTAGGACGCCTTTCATTGTCGTATCTTGGTGGTCTCCTTGTGTCCACCTTCCGATCATGATTGGGCTTCACTCCCCCACCTTTCTCGTCATCACTTTCCTCATTCATGGGCCTATATGGTCGTTTTTCTTTATGATCGATCAAGCTTTCGGCTATTGCAATAGCGGAAGCAAGATCTTGAACACTTCGTCGCTCCAACTCTATCTTGGCCCATGATTGCAGACCATCGAGGAAGTAGAAAAGGGAGTCTTTATCCGATAAATCCGGGATCTCAAGGACAAGTGTAGTAAATTGTTTAACATAATCCTTGACGGTCCCGGTTTGTTTGAGCTTACGAAGTCGACTTCGTGCTTCATGCTCAGCATTTACCGGATAAAATTGTATTTTGAGTTCTTGGATGAACTCAGCCCAAGTTTTGATTGTGCACGTACCTCGTTCGATGTCCATGCTTCGACGTCTCCACCACAGGGCTGCTGTATCTTTAAGATACATAGTGGCTGTCTTGATTTTAGTGGCGTCATCGAGGATTTGTACCCCACCTATGTACTGCTCCATTTCCCAAATGAAGTCATCAACCGCCCGAGCTTCTCGTTTGCCCAAAAACGGTGATGGTTTGGGAATTTCGACTCTTGGTGTAAAGTTTACGATGTTACCTCCAGTCGCGATCATGGCTTTGTTGCAATCAACAACTTTAGCTTCGAAGCCCATTAGACTTCGATGCATGTCGCTTGACAGCTCATCCATGTCCTTTTGCAGCTTGGTCGTGACGTCCTTGATTGCATCTTTGATCATCATCTTTACTTCGTCTCGAAGTAGCTCCATAGCGGCCTTGAGTCCTTTTCGGAGCTCACTGAAATCTTCTTCTAATGCATCCAAGCATTGGAGACAGATGTCGACTTGCGATCCTGTTTCGACAAGGCCTGCCTCGAGGTCACTAACTCGTTTTTCCAAAGTACGATCCTTGGACATACCTCGTTCCTTCTTTGATCCCTTTTGGGATTCATCTTGACTTCGTGTATCTTCAACAATTGCACCTTTGCTGGTTTCGGTTGCCATCCCAAATGAACCGACGTTGCTCTGATACCACTTGTCACGGAGTGATTTCCTAACTCTCGTGCGGCACTTAGATTTGATCTAAGTTCAGCCTTTCGTGACCCAAACGATGTAGCAATTCAAGTTATAATGCGGAAGCGTTTGTAAGCGAGTAATACAAATGACTTTGTATTGCTTACAAGGTAGTTTACAAGTATGCTTTACACTAGACTTGTATGGATTTTAGGTGATTACAAATGAGCCTTCCATCTTCTATTTATACTAGTTGGGTTAGTCTAGATTATTCCTAATCTAGATTAATCTAATTCAAAATATCTTAGATATTTACAACATAATATCTAGATATTTCTCATGATATTATCAAGCCTTTTCAAGGCTTTTCTAGAACCTTCCTTGGCAGCCACTTCAAGCCACGTTTTTGGCACCTTGGAGGGACCTTCATGGCTGATTTAGGGTGCTCCGATGTTGCTAGTGTGATCCGTATACATTTAGGCTGTTCCAGAGACTTCTGGGTAGCGCTGGATGCGTCCGAATGAGTCCGGAAACTCCCGAAATCTGAAAACTTTGACTTGTTTTTAGGCGGGTCGTGACATTATGCTATAATTGTGGGCAATCTTATATATGCAATGGTATGCACAAGGCCCCTAGTTGTTAGTAGGTTTATGTCTAATCCAAAGAGAGAACACTAGGAAGCAGTTAAATAGCTGCTTAGATATTTGAAAGGTACTTTATAATGGCTTTATGTTTCATGGGTAGGGATGTAATTCTCAAGGGTTATTCTTATGCAGGTTTGGTTGGATGTTAAGAGACCTATAAGAGTACAACAAGGTATGTGTATACTACGGGGAATACTGCAATATGTTGGATGTCTATGCTCCAAAGAGCATGGTACTTTCAACTACAGAGGCTAAATATATGGCAACCACTGCTAAAGAGCTTGTTTGGTTGAAAATTTTGCTGGGTGAATTAGACAGAAAACAAGGAGAGTATCTATTGTATTGTGATAATGAAAGTGATGTTAAACTTGCAAAGAATCTAGTTTATCATGGGAAGACTAAGCATATACATATGAGGTATCATTTCATTAGGGGGATGGCATTATCCTTTTGAATAACATCAAAAGGGATAGAAATCCATCTGACATGTTCACTAAAGTTGTCACGTTAGATAAACTAAAGCTTTGTGTAGCTTCAATTCCCTTCAGGGTTAATTGCATATGAAGGCGGCTACTAATCACATGGTATGAATGGTTCTTTCATAAATGTTCAAGATTACAGAAGTACGAGACAAGTGCGGGTACAAATGTTTCACGCATCCAGGTGTAAGCAGATTGAGGTGTTTAACGCATTGATGTGGAGGGCTCCTAAAGATGTTTCGAAGCCCAAGTGGGAGATTGTTGTGTTATGGGCTCTAATCTATCTTGGGTCTGGTCTTGGATAAGCCGAAGACGGATAGAGAAAAGGGGTTGGAGGCAGTCGACCCTAACCCTAATCTGCCTCAACTTATTTATGTTAAGTTTCAATTGTCTTTTATTATAAATACCCACATAATGTACTTGTAATTCTTGTCTTTAAAGTAATAAAAAACCCTAGTTCATTGCCCGTGGACGTAGGTCAATCTAACCAAACCACGTTGAATCGTTGTGTCTTTATTGTTTTGATATTATTATGTGCTCGTGTGTTTTGTGTTGTGCTTCTATCGAGAGAATAGCAGCAACACTGTTGCTGTTCACCGCGGCCAACAACCAGCAAGCTTGCTTATTGCTACCGATAACCAATAGCGGCCACCACTAGGGGTTGTGCTGCTGCCAAAAATAGGTCGTGGTTCTTTTCTGTTTTTTGCGATGCTGCTTCTGTCTATGTTTTTGATCAAAGGATAGCCTTCAAACAGGTTCTGTTTTGGGTATTTGTTCAGTTTGATTAGTTAGAAATCAATTATAAGGGTAGTGTGTGTAGACTCGTCCTTCACAACAAAAAAACAAAAGTTAAATTCAAAGAAAACATTATTTTGAAATTTGGTACATGAAGAATTTTGGACAAAGTAAAGGTTTTAATAAGGGAATAGAATTTTGAGGAGCCAATATGGAAAATAGGAAGATGATTACCTTCACCAACATGAAGTGAGTCATTACCTTTGTATACCTCAGAGTGGTCAAGGCTTGATAAGTCCGGAGAGGCATGACCATTAGCACCCGTGTCAGGCTTCCACATAGTCTCATATTGCGATCCAGCATCTGAAAAATTGGCATGGTTTGCTTGAGAAGGTTGCCGAGCAGTGGAAGAACCAGGTTGATTTGGGCAATGGGAAGCAAGATGGCCTATTCCACACCTCTTACAATGACCATAGACCATGTTCTGAGTAGATGCCCATGAAAACCACTTAGATGAGCAGGTATCACGATTGTCCCGATTTCGATTGTTAAAGGCCCCACGTGAGTTGCCCCGAAAATTACCATGACGATTACCTCGATTTCCATTAAAGGAGCAAGTTGTATAATTGGCGTGTGATTGTTGGGTAGAGGGTGAAACAGGGTTAAGTTGGTATCCACGTTGGCTGGCTAAAAATCGGAGGTTTGAAAGTTGGGGTTGGATGGCATTTAAGTTGAGTGAAGGGTGTTTGGTTGAAGCTACAAAGGCCTGTGGAACAACAGTAGTAGTAACAGAGGGGCTGCGATAAACACTTGTCATGTAATCATGATCATGAAGGAGGTCATGGAGTTCATTGAAGGTCACGGGTGGTTGTCGGGTTAGAAGGTTGGATTTGAGGCCATGATATTCTTCCTTTAGACTCGAGATAACAAGCATGACAAGGTCTTTGTCTTTCGTGGGTTCACCAAATGATAGCAAAGGCAGTGGCATATTCTTGTGTTCTAGTAAGATAATCAGATGATTTTTCGTCTCCTTTCATCATAATTCTAAGAAGTGTTTTTAGAGTATACTCATGTGAGGAAGTGTTGGGTGTGTACGCACGTTCTAGAGATAACCAGACTTCTCTAGATGTTTGGCTCTATACATGTTGGGAGGTGGCTTCATAAATGGTCGAAGTAATCAGCATACGAACGTGAGCATCATTCGATATCCAGTGAGGATAGCTAGGGTTGTCACTAGTTGTGGTTCCTGTTGTGATTGTTTTTGGTAGGCATGGTATGGTGCCATCTATATAACCGAATAGATTGTTGAAAATAAGGAATGGTTCAATCATTTGTTTCCGGTATCCATAGTTTGTAGGAATGAGTGGGAAAGTGAATTTGTGAGAGTTCAGGGCTGTTTTCTCAGAAGTGGTTAATGCTGCAATGGTTGCCATGGTTGAAAATTGAGAGATAGAGGGAGATCGAAGAGATGATAAGATGATAGGCTGTTGATTAAGGTTGCAGATTGAGGCTACTGTTGACAGTACGGCAGCGGCAGTGGCAGTAGGGTTAGCCTGCTGATTAAGGTGGCGGAAGTAGGGTTAAGGTTTCTTGGCTCTGATACCAAGTAAAATCGTAAGGTGTAATTGGATTGGATTTGATTTGATTTGATAAAGATTATAGCAGCTCTATAAATAGAGTTAAGAAGAGTCGTTGGTTTTGAAGATTACAACTGGAAATTTATCTTCGGGTGATTGTTGAATTTGAAGAGTGTTGGTGGTTCTTGATGTATCTTTGAAGCTGATGGATTGTGTAAATCAGTTGAGACAAACAATGGACGTTGGCTGGAGTCGCCACAATTAAGTTTGAGCTCGAGAGAGCTTCAACTAGCCATTTTGGTATTTGATGATGAGGGGCCGTTGCAACTAGGAGGTTTGATAGAGTCTTAGCTTGTTTTAGAGAATTAGAGGCTTGGAAGAATTGTTATTGAGTATTACCGAAGTACCGAATGACGAGGTTGCTTTGTGCTTGGATGGCGAGTTGAAGTATTCACAAGGCCTTCACGTGAGAGATTGTTGGGTTGTGATGTCCTTTGGATTTTGACATTAAAAGACATGAGCCAATCCTAATTTAGTTTTCTTAGTCCTTAAGCTAGAAACCCTAGTTATATCTGTATAAATATCATGTCATGTGTGGCAATTCTTTGTACTGAGCATTATAAATAAAACCTATTTTAAGCCCGTAGATTTAGGATTCAAAACCAAATCTGAACCTATTCTCGTGTTTTTATTGCTTTCATGTGTGTGTGTGTGTGATTCTGTATGTTTCTGCTTCATATATAGTTACCTCCTCACACAGTAACCCGACCTTGGTATCTTTGGTTCATAACTAACCATCCATTTCCTCCAAGGCACCTTTGAGTTTCTCATCCTCTACCTTTAACACCACCAACTCAATAGACCATCACCTTAATAGTTTTGTGATTCTTCGGTGCTTTGGGGTGGTCTGCCTTGAAGCCGCTTATTCTCGTTGTGCCACACATCAAATTTGTTTTCTTGCAGCTAGCCTCTAGGGTAGCATTGGCTTCACTCAACTTATGGATATCTTCGTACATCATCCGCATGTGGCAATAGTCATATCGTTGGAGAGCGACCAATTAGACATAAACGGAGAATAGTTCAACCATATGAGCAGCGCCCATGGTGGTCAGTTCCTGAATAGCTTGAGTTGCCTTTACCACGTGTTCCATCGAAGGATCCTTTCTCCATAGAATCATGAGCTATTTGAGGGTTGAGAAATTCAATCTTAGAAGCACATCCCAATTCGGTATATGAATACTCTCAGTGTGTCTGGAGCAAAGGATGGAATTGGAGTCTCCAAGGGGTAAGAACGATGTTGCCTTGCTACTAGCGGAAACTTTTGGCTGGGGCTTAGGATTCTGGGTTTTTAGCTTGCTGCCCTCAGCGGCATCAAATTCATCACCTATGCAAGCCACCGACACCTTCGGTAACTTGGCCTTTTACTTATCCAGCGCCACATCAACATTGCTTGTTTGGGCGGCATTCTACAATAACTTCAAGCATGATTCTAACTTGAATTGTTAGAATTAAAAGAGTAGAAGAATAAAACTGTAATTTGAAATTATAAGCTATTTACTATTTGAGTGTTTACTCAAGATATTTTGTGATGTACATACAAATTAGGCCCACAAACGATTGAGGTGAGGATATAAAAGGCAATGTGAAAGGGTCTTGATGGCAACATCTACTATTGAATCAAGAGGTTAAATAATCATAACAAAGATTACTACTTAATGAAACTTTGCCTTAATGTCACGACCCGCCAAAATGCAGATCACAACACCCTAATTTTTATCGATTAGGGGCACTTTTGAAGGAACCAAGGTTGCCCGGAAGACTCCGGAACAGCCCACACAATTCTGCAGCAACATGGCTACGCTAGAACGCTATAGAACGTCCCAGAAAACTCTAGAAACTGCTACAATTTTCAGCCATGAAACTACATGGAAAGATCATGAAGGAAGCTATAGATTATTCCATGGAAATATCTAGTCCAAGATATTTCTAGTACACTAATAAACTAATGTATACATACATCTAGATGTAAATCTAGATCATATGGTGGTAGTATAAATAGGATGGTGGTGCTTCATTTGCACTCACCCAAGTTCTTTGTAACTCAAAAGCATTGTACTTGTGTTCTACTAGTAATACAAGCAATCTACTTGTGTTGTAATCACACACCACAAGCATCTTACTTGCATACTACAACTCTAACGTTCCCTTACAAAGACTTCCGCTGCAAAACCCATCCTTGCGAGACCAAGAAGGCTGACTTAGAACCAATCTAAGTGCCGCACGAGAGCTGAACAAATCAGTCCGTGACAAGTGGTATCAGAGTCGCGTCGAATCATTGGGATGACATCTAATCCAGAGAAGGTGGTAGTCACAAGCGTTGCCGGAGACGGGACCCGTGGACGAGAGGATACTCGTAAAGGTGATAAGAGAACTCGAAGCATTTTCAAGGACTTGGTTGCAAGCATGGACAAACAAGTTGAAGATGTCGAAATAGCATTGTCAGATTTCAAAAACGAAATGGATGAGTTTAAGGCTGAAGTAGATATCTTCAAAACACACACCTATGACTCCTTGCAACACGTTGAGTCGTTAGGCAATGATTTCGATGAAATGAGAAGCGATCTCAAACTCGCCCTCTCCTTGATAAAGAAGGAGATGGAAGAGGCATTCACAAGGGAGTTGGGTCAACTCAAAGCTAACTTTGAGAGAGAGATCAAAGACTTGCAAACTGAACTAAGTGTTTGCAAGCGCGCACTAGCAACTAGAGGTGACAACATAATCCATGCCTCTACAAAGGTAGACATCCCCAAACCATCACCATTCGTAGGTAAATGAGAGGCAAGGGCTGTGGATGACTTCCTTTGGGAAATGGAGCAATACTTTGAGGCTATCGACATTGTTGATGATGCCAAGAAGATCAAGACGGTAACTCTTTACTTGAAGGAGACCGCAGCTTTATGGTGGCGTCGAAAGCACCTGGAGATCAATAGAGGTACGTGCACCATACAAACTTGGACTTGGACTGATTTCATAAAAGAAATCAAGAAACAATTTTATCCGGAAAATGCTGAACACGAAGCAAAGATCCGGCTTCGTAATCTAAAGCAAAAGGGTAGCATCAAGGACTACGTCAAAGATTTTACTACCCTTGTGCTAGAAATTCCGGACTTGTCACCAAAGGACTCTCTCATATACTTCATCGATGGCTTGCAAACATGGGCAAGAACCGAACTTGAACGACGAAATGTTCAAGACTTGTCCTCAGCCATCGTTGTTGCTGAAAGCCTGATCGACCACAAAGAAAGGCGATAACAAAAACCCATCATTACGGAGGATAATGATGAAAAAGGTGGGGTAGCAAGACCCCATAATAATAACCAAAATCAAAATCGAAGAGACGATACTCGAAGGGCACAAAGGTACGGGAATGAGGTACAAAAAATCAAAGGATGTTTCCTTTGCGATGGGCCACATAATGCGCGGGATTGCCCGAAAAAGGCTAGACTAACAGCCTTGATAAGATCTGATGAGGAACCGTCAGAACCAGAGGAGGTTCGTCTAGGAGCAATGCAACTTCAACTACTTAATACTTTAAGTAAAGTTGAAGGCAAGCCTTGGTTATGGCAAACCAATCAAACCCAACCACAATCAAAGACAACCCGAAAAGAGAATAAAAAGGTCTTCGGCTCATAACCATGGAAATAAAGGGGCAACATGTGAAAGCGTTGGTTGACACCGGAGCAAGCCACAACTTCATCTCACCCCAAGAGGCTCGAAGACTTGGCTTGAGGATCAGCACACAAGAAGGATGGATCAAGGCCGCCTCAGGAAATGCCAAGCCAATTGAAGGAGCAGCATGGGGCGTGAAGACAAAGATCGAAACATGGTCAGGCAAGTTGCACTTCTCAGTCGTTCCGCTAGACGACTACGACATCGTACTAGGAATGGACTTCTTTCGAAAAACGAAAGCCTGCCCAGTAACGTTCATCAACACCATGTACCTCATCAAGGGAGATCAAGTACACACAGTTACCTTGGAGCCAGATACAAGCCGTCAAGGCAAAACCATCTCTATCCTACAACTCATGAAGACAAATCATGGGGCATCAAGACAACACGACGAGGACGTCGTGGCATTTGGTGGGGGAGAATGTCACGACCCGCCAAAACGTAGATCACAACACCCTAATTTTTATCGATTAGGGGCACTTTTGAAGCAACCAAGGTTGCCCGGAAGACTCCGGAACAGCCCACACAATTCTGCAGCAACATGGCTACACTAGAACGCTATAGAACGTCCCAGAAAACTCTAGAAACCGCTACAATTTTCAGCCATGAAACTACATGGAAAGATCATGAAGGAAGCTAGATTATTCCATGGAAATATCTAGTCCAGGATACTTCTAGTACACTAATAAACTAATGTATACATACATCTAGATGTAGAACAATCTAGATCATATGGTGGTAGTATAAATAGGATGGTGGTGCTTCATTTGCACTCACCCAAGTTCTTTGTAACTCAAAAGCATTGTACTTGTGTTCTACTAGTAATACAAGCAATCTACTTGTGTTGTAATCACACACCAGAAGCATCTTGCATACTACAACTCTAATGTTCCCTTACAAAGACTTCCGATGCGAAACCCATCCACCCGAGACCAAGAAGGCTGACTTAGAACCAATCTAAGTGTCGCACGAGAGCTGAACAAATCAGTCCGTGACATTAAGCTACCAACTCATTTATCCCTTTGCTTCTAACTTTGTCAACCCTTTTGCTGCCCATTATGAAGCATAATGAAGGACCACTTGTTTCATTTTTACCATATTGCAAGCCATAATAGACAATCATAACTTTTCTTCTATGGTATAATATACTATTTGTTGTGATTTCGACACATGAATATGGATTACTATGAGGACCTGTGTCTCTGATCTTAATCAAGGAGTAAAATGTCTTTGCTATCTTATACTTTATTATCTATACTACAATTGTGAATGTCATATATATACATATATTAAATACATATACTTTTAGGCACTCAAATAGCACAAAAGTATCGATAACAACCAAGTCATTGTGCAATGGTTAGTATAATAAAATCAGTTTAGTAAGTGGAAATGAGTTGATTTAAAAAATACAAAATTATTAAAACATAATAAGAGATTGTTAGAAAATTTGTCTGGCCTATAATTTCATCAACTGCATTACCATATTAGAAAAATGCCAACTTTATTAAGAACTTACTTGGCTAGCTTGGACGTGCCATGTCAATCTACTACCACTAGAATTAACGAACTTACAGCCGGTTACCTAGCAAATAACAACGAAAAAGAGCCCAATCTATAGAGAAAACCCTACTTGACAAATAACACAAATGCTTAAGAAGCTCTAATTAACGAAAAGTACGTATTCGAAGTGAAACTAACCATACCTGCGTACACAAAAGCCGATTCCGAGCAATAAATGGTTTGATGGTGCGTATCAATTTCCAGTGATGAAAGCGGCGTCTTAAGGCGCTCAAAACCAAATGGCGAAGATGGAGAAGTAAATCAAGCCCTAATCAAAATAAAAATTAAGCAACAACATAGTGTTGAAGCCCTTTGTTTGAACTATCATATTGAAAAAAAAAACTATTATTCAAGTTATAATATAAACTGTACCATATGGATCAGAAGGTTTCATGTTTTCAAAATATACTTTGGGCTACTTTCAGAACTGACCGATATAGTAAGTGGACTGAAATTGCCTTATGTATGCAACAATCATATCAAAATGTGACACGCCCTTATAATTTCTCTTCTGCCTTGCTTTGACATATATTTTTGAACTTCTTTCTGCAGTTACCTGTTAACAATTGCTTGGTCACTCAAAAGAAAACTTTGACAATGAGGCTGCAATCAAAAAGAGAAAATGAAAGTCTAAAGAAGAATAAATGCAACATTAGCAAAAAAAATTCAGCAGGCCGACTTTTTTGTACTGTCGTATTTATTCATTAGAGGGTAAATGTATTTCTGTAGTACGTAATTGTACTTTAAGTGGCCAGTTAAAGGACCTCACAAACTCCATAAAGATCTGTTGAGAAGAGATGCGGGTTGGTGACCTGTAACATAGCTACTTTCCTGCCAAATTCTAGAAAAATTCTAATGATAAAAGTAACTCAAAAACACAAGTGTTGTAGTCCATTTAGCTCTTAAGAATAAAGTAAAATACACTTGGATACAAAACTCAACCGAAATTTGAACGTATACATGTTTTTATTTCATCAGGTTTTGAACTCTATATTAGTAGTTGAGCATACACATTCAATTCCAATTGCATCCAATGCTCTAACTATAATTTTTAGAATGCATGTCTCACAACTTTTTCTGCCTTTTTGCTATCAAGTTATATGAACCACATGTCTAAAAAGTATAGACTTTACCTTCATCATAATAAACCACATGTCTAAAAAGTATAGACTTTACCTTCATCATCTCCAATGCAATTTGTTTTATAAAAGCATGATTATTACGATCTTCAAAATTAAAAAGACATTGAGAAATTGTGTCTATGTTTATAAGTGTAGCTGGTTTTGATAATCTACAAGATTAAAGACATGCTTATCAATCTTGGCTTGTAGATAATGATACATTAAAAACCAATACATCATCATTGTCATTATTGTCCCTGCATCATAAAAACATTCAATTATCAAGTTATCAGAAAATGATATCATTTGCATGACAAGAGTTGTTAGTTGAACAACGAATACTTGAATATTGAATACTCTTTGTGTTGTTGTTCAACTCAAAATGTAGTTAAAGAAGGCAAAAATCAAACTGTTACACTGATACTTTTGGACATAAAGTAAAATCAAGACTATAACACCCACACAAATCTTGCGAATCTACCTTTGTTTCAGTGATACGGTGCTACCCTAGAAAGGAACTATCCAAATAGATTTGACAGTTTATAAATGATGTCAGCTTCTACTTCTTCATGTGGTTTCAGCATCTATTAATTTAATTAAATTTCATTAAAAAATCATAGCCACTTTAGAGATAACAGTGATACCTCTCAGGACAAAGTCTAAAGTCCATACTTGAATTTGAAAGAGAAACTACTATTATAAATAAACTGATACATACTATCAATTAATGAATATAAGGAATATGAGATTAATAATGAGAATAAATTCCACAACTTGACAAACTGATTAGTGGATTTTGCTAACTAAAAAAATTATGTTTTTCTCTATTATTAATAAACTGACAAAGTCTTGTTAAGATACACGTGATGAAAAACAGACCATCAAATTTATGTACTAGCACCATTTGTAATGAATATAATTCGACCCGATATAGATATGCCCCCATCTATTGTTTTGAAAGCTAATCAACCTACACCCCACTGCCACAATACTTTCTATAAAAATTTATGGTAAGATTTTGTAAGAAGTTGGGTTAAAGGGTTCAGGATCTCTTTGAACTACAAAACACATGACTTCATTAGAATTCAACTCAATTTAAAAAAAGACAAAAAATAATGGTTCATACTCCTTTGCAGAGAGTCATCATTGATCACTGGAAAATTGAAGCATAAGCAATATAAAACTTAGTATGTATAACTACAAAAGTAATTAGAGAGAATGCAAGAGTATATAGAGTGTCGAAAGAGCTACCTGCCATATATTAGTGACTTACATTTCTTTGTACCTTATCAAAGCTTGAAACTTTAGTCTTTGTCTTCTTACCTGATGGTTTCCTTTCACTGAGTTGTTAATGTTTGCTACAATATACCAACAAAATGAATACCATTTGATTTGATAACACACTATAACCGGTACATGTTGTTGGGTGACTAACAATTTAGCATTAGTTCTAGAACCCCTAGATCTCAGCTCAATTATATGTTCATATGCAATACTCAATCAAGACAATCATCATATACTTTCATAGTGCTCTTAACAGAAAGAACATGGTAGAACTCAACCAGTCGTTCATTCATAGTTATAAACCCTAGTTACACAAATAACAATCTTATATTGCAAGATGCATAACACCCAAACACAATATATTGATGCATGTTACCTGTGTTAATTGCCTACTTTTGTGATTCCCATGCAGAACAACTACGTTTGCAGGGCATCAGCAAGCATATGAAAGCCAAGAAATTATATAAATAGATTACCCAAAAAGGTTGGTGACGCTAAGAAGCAGTGAAGATGTGATTAATAGTATTACCCTTGATTGAGGCCTAACCTAAAAATGTACAGATTGTTATGAAGATGGATATAACAAAGGTTTGGTCAAAGGAGTATGGGCGTTCTCCTAAATTAAAATAATTCGAATTTACTATAATAATATTATTTTTGTAATCATAAATAACATAATTAAGTGTTTACAGAAAACAAAGTTAAAATGGACAAAAATAGTCTTAGGATCGACTGCCTAAATGTACAGAAATCACAATCAAGATCCTATAAGTAGTTACATAAACAAATTTGCTCACAATTAAAGAGAAACAGATCACGCAAAAATGGTTGAGTAAGAAGTAAAGTATATATTGATAAAAAAAGAGCATTATTTCTGTAACCACATTTACACAATGACTAATAGCAATAAAGTATTACAGCAACTATATAGGCATGAAAAGCCCAACATAATTGGTAAGATCTTCTACATAAACAGAAGGGCAAACATACTTGACATGATCCCCTGATTATTATAGTATATAACATACTTAGTTGTTACCTCGTAAAAAGGAAAAGCTTTTAATCAATATTAATCAAGAAGAAATTCACAAAATCTGATTATAGTATATATGACTTGACAGCTTGTTCATTTTACCATCTCAGATTCTGATATTGTTCAGCCACTAAAGAGACTAAACAGGTGCCACCATTGACAGTGAGCTGTCAAAGAGACTAAACATAATTTAAATCAAACCCATCGTTTGATGTCATGCAAACAACTTTCAAATCCGAATCGGTGAATTAGCAAACACAGAAAATCAGGAGAGAAAACCTGCATAGTAACTTTGAAATCAAAATGATCAATAGAAACCTAAGCAAACAGAATTAAAATCAAAACCTTATAGTGCAGAAGATCAGCATGTTAATTCTACATGTATCATGCTTACAAGATTGAACCAATTTGATCATCAGGAGTTAACCAATTCACAAGTTTGAACCAGATGACTAAAGTGAAGTGAATAAAAGTCAAGACTAAATGGTTTGTAGGACGACTTCAGATGGTGGCAACCCATAGATGGATCTAGTGGTAGCATTAATTATATAAACTAATCAGGAGGAACACTTGGAACATAATTTTCCAAAATTTACCAAAGTTCCTCCTGGTGCCATGAAGTTTTTAACTACTAGCAAGTTGTAGGCATGTTCTTTCACAGTATTAAACAAGCACAAGAGATTCAATTATGGCATCTATTCAAATATTACAGAGTTCTTGATCTTTCATGAGCAACCCCTGTCCATAATTTCAAGCAAGCAGATACAATCACAGAGAATTTCTAGTGAAAATCATAGTATAGTTATCATTTAACTTAGTATAGCGATCGATTTAGAAATCAAGACCTAAACGGTGCATTTGTCTCTGAAAACTCCATAAATTCTCAAATCAGTGACATAAACAGCAACCCTAATGTAATTAAGCAGGCATTCAATCGCTAAACAATTTGTAAATCAAATTAAGAAATTCTAACAGGGGATATGATGATCATAATCTTAAACCGACACATTTAATCAGAGTAAACGTACCTTTGGAGGTTCCATAAATCTGCAAAAAGCAATGTCCGACTGTCGTCTTCTCTCTGTAGAAACTCCGGCATGCAGAAGAAACGAGATCGATGATTTCATATGCATGAAATTAGAAATTCAGTAAACCCTAGACCGTACCTTTGGCGATTCAAAGAATATCCGGCTATCGTCTCTGAAAACTCCATAAATCGACGGTCGTTTTCTCAAATCAGTGACATTAAAAGGAACCCTAATTAAGGTAATGAAAGTAGGTAATCGATCGCTAAACAAATTCGAAAATGAAATTAAGAAAATCAAAAAGGGGGTTTATGATCATAATCTCAAACCAACAGATTGAATCAAAGTAAATGTACCTTTGGAGGTTAAATAAATCTGTAAGAAGCAATGTCCGACGGTGGTTTTCTCGCCGTAGTGACTCCGGCATGTAGAAGAATTCATCTTACAACGGTCACAAACGATGATGAAAGATTGAAAGATATTACCACCGCGTTCTCTGTAGCAAGATTTATCAAATCTTTGAGAGTGTTAATCGGCTAACGTTCGGTTTCCATTCCCAAACTTCTATTAAAATAGTATTTTCTAAAAATAATAAAAAAAAAAATCTCTCCAAAAATTGAACATAATACACCTAATGGATTATCAGCATACTTTAAATACACATAGTTTGTAAAATATTAGATAAGTCAATTCATGTACTTATACACTTCCTATTATTTTGGGGTCGTATATCATATTGGTATGATTTTCTTTTATGAAATTGAATTTTATTAATCTAAACTAGTAATTATTGGTTAATATTAATCTTAACTAACAATTCGACCAACATTGATCTCAAGTGTTCGTTAACTCTGTTAGATTTTTATAACGTATCACATGACGTGGTTATGATGTGATGTATAGCATAGTTACAATTATTATTATAAATGTATTACAAAATTCATTTTTTACAAAAGATTATTATTTATAGTTATTTAACATAACATTTTTTTGTCACCGGTTGAGTGGCTTGGCAACAAAGAGACATAAGTTGAGTGATATATATATATATATATATATATATATATATATATATATATATTTGTTTAATTATATATATATCATGTCACATGTCATGTCACGAGCCACGTTACATGTCACGTCATTAAAAACTAAACGGATTTAATGAACAGTTAGACTTCGACTTTTATCGGTAACAAAATTGAAAGTTTGGATTAATATTTGTCAAATTGTTTGTTGGATTAACATTAGTCAATAGTCAATAACTTTCTTCTATAAAAATAGTCCCGACATAGCCCCTACAATCCGAATTGAACGAGGTTCCCTGCTACAATTGCCCTGCAGCAAAAGTTCGTTTGTTATCATCTAAAAGAAAAAGAAAAGAGAAAACTAAAGTCATTTTGTTACTTGTTAACTAGCGCTATTCCACATCTTAGCTTTCAGGGGAAGCCCACGGAGAGAAAGGGGAAGGTGGGAGGGGGTAAGGTAAAGTTGTGATAGGATCGTAAGAAATGTATAGGCTCTTCCTTATTGGTTAGGGATAGCTCACGCGTAAGGAAGACTACCCTTTGGAGCTAAATATTCCTTAATTTTTATAGAAGTTCTTTTCTTTTCTTCCGGCCCTAGAAGTAAGAGTAGCACAAAAAGAGGGATTAGCATTATGGACCATAAACCACTAATGCCTTCCTCGTTAGCGCTTCGTGCACTGAGGGGCTACACCCTTTGAGGTCAATTCTCAAACAGGCTCCACACCATCTTCACTGAACTTAACTCTCATACAAATTGTTGGTTCAGGCTCCTTCTAAAACACACACAACACACACACACGTATTATTGGTTCAATACAAGAAAAGCAAAAATACAAGAACTATTGATACTCCCTATTTATAATTAAAAACAAATAAAACCACATGAAAAAATAAACCACGTGCTACAACTTTCAAGTCCGTGTCTGCTCCCAACATTCATTTCTCCTCAATCAACACTTGGACTGTTTCTTAACTAATGTGTTAGGTGATTCAAGACCCGTTCAAATGACCAGTGTTGGTTAACCTAACAATTTTTTTATATGTTCCTTACATCTGATTTATGTCAAAGAGAAAAAAATAATCACTTAAATATTACAAACATTTGTCCACTTTTAATTAGACTAACCTAATTATTTGGTCGATTGGGGGCAAAAAAAAAATTAACAGTTGGGCAACATACATGTGTTATTGATCGTTTATGTTTTGTTTTTAGTTACATTTGACAAAATTATGTAATTGATATGACTTTTATAACCCATACAAGTGATGATTCATGGAGAATTGGTATGTCCGCATCACCACACTACAATTTTGAATTCATCAACAGATTCAATAAAATTTAGAATAGTCGGTTCCATTTTTTAAGGGGACAGGGAAGTGATATAACTCAACTATCACGGCTGTATGCACTTCAAGTTGGTTTACATCCTTGTATTGTTGATATAAGTTTCTTCCGCTTACTTGCTCATAGACACCTAACCTGGAGTTTCTAATGATTTCTTGACAACTATTCATATGAATTTTTTAATTTTGAGTGTTTACTAAATTATGTGGGATGTTTGGTTCCGATTGGTTATCTTTTTTATATCAAGTTTAAAACTGGTTTAGTACTTTATAATCACCTAATCATACTATTCTACAATTTAAATATACTTTCTCACATGAGACTTAAATCTAGCACCGCTTAGGTGAGTGACATACACCTCATCCATTTTAATGATCTTTTTACTACTTAATAATGTTGTGTATACACATAAAATTTAATATATTGTTATATTTTATTTTAAATTAGTTTTACATTTATACGTTGAAATTTTAAATTATTTATGATGTTGTCTAGTTCTTAATGAAATCTAGTTGACCGACTGATAAATCAATAAGTCCTACTCTTATTATCGTGTCCAGTCCCAAGAAAGTTGGTTATTATGCATTTGTTATTTGTGTATTGTTAGACTAGGTTACAATCCCGTGTAATATAGGGGCTAAATAAATTTATTATTACATGGTTAATAATATAAAAAGTTATGTATTAAATATTGTGTATTATACGGATTGAATAAACTCATGTATTACACATTTGAAAGTTATGTATTAAATATTGTGTATCATTAAGACCCCCTTCTCTTTACCCCCGCCGAGATCTCTCTCGCTCTCTAGGAAACAACCAGGGGCAAAAGGTGTGGCAAAACCACAACCAAGAAGCCCCCCTCTTTGCACTATAACCGTTGATCGGTGGCAGTGGCAAAACAACCACCGAGAACACCCAAAACTAGTGGCTAGGGCACAACCGAGACCCCCCCCCCTCTCTCTCTACAAAATCAGGAAAAGAAAGATTGAAAATATCTTTAAAAGTACACGCACAAAAACCTAGACGTATCAATACCTTGTACCATATACAATCAAACGTGTACATGTAACATCTACTTGTACCATAAGCATAGAATCATGTACAAGACACTTTTCATCCTGTTTTTTTATAGTATGTAATGCATAAATAAATAGCCTTTAAAAGAAACATGTTTTAATACCCATACACTTTTGTTTTTAGACTTCAAACCATGCCTTATTTTATGGGAATTAATATTAATAGAAAATTTGTTATCTAATCAAAAAAATTATTCCGATTATAAATACTTTAACCTGTAATTATGAATAACTTAAAAAATACTTAAAAGATGAATATAAAAGAATTAAAATACCTAGACAGGGTAATATTTTTGGTATCGCTATAATACGAATCCTTCAGAAAATCTTAAGTCACAATTCCTAATAATCATCGCAACGGTAATATCTCAATAAAAGCACCGGTGTCTTCGTATACTTAATCGACTCGACGTCGGAGGCTTTCGACGGCCGTCACCGGCGGTCACCGGAGGTTCTTCATTCTACTGTTGATCAGCATACTTGCGATTCTCAATCCGTCCAGCTTTTCTCGGTAAATCTAGTGGATCTAATCATCTACAATTCTACATATCAATTGATGTCGAAATTGTTCGAATGAACTGATCTAATCATCTACATATCAACTGTTCTGTCTTGAATTTTGATGCAGGTTATTAGGTCGACTGACTCCAACTCTCACAAAACCACCGGCGTCGGAGGATTTCAAAACAAAAACCGTCCCTTCGTTTCTCGGTAAATTCAATGGATCTGATCATCTACATATCGATTGGTACGTTCATGATAACCTTTTTTGATTTGTATGAACTGATCGGATTTGAATTTCAATAGGTTTTAGATTCAGGTTAGAGAGTATGAAAATATTATTCATGAATTCGATCTTTAGTTCAATTACGGAGTCACTCAGGTTTCGCCTTATTGCGTTATATCATTGTTGTTATTGAACTTAGACTTTGAATTATACTAGCATTAAGAGACAATAACTTTAACACAAGGAGAGACAAATTTGGTTCACAGGACAAGCTAATTGTATAATTTCTCTAATTTGTAATAACAATCTATGTGTTTACTACTGCACTAGTTGAATTTTGAATAACAAAATCATGGTCTATAATATTGTATCCATTGCTACCTTTTTTATAAATTTTTTTCTTGGATTTAAGAACAAATATGGTGGATATTTAACCTTGTGTCAAAACCTGATTCTTGTCGGGTTTATATAGCCGGAAGTTATGCTGGATATTTGTGACCTAATTAATTTTCTTTTCATACCATCTATGTCTTGTTTGCATTTCTCTTTCGCAAGCAGTTTCTTAGGAAGAATGGGATACATGACTTTTAGAATTGATTTGATGATCGTACCTGATATGTGGATAGTTTTTGTTTCTTTACATCATTGAATATCACTCAATAAAGCAAACGTGATGCGATATCATTTACGTCTTGTAAGGTATCATCTTGTGGATGAGTTATTGGTGGAACTGTTTACCCTGGGTTGACTTTGACTGCTACTGCTTGAACCTTATGGAAGTGTGTATCAGAGACCAATTTGGGTTTTTATTTAACACATTTTGTTCTAGTTAAATGATTTTATGCAATATGAAAGTAAATTTAGTAACATTTATTGACTTCAGGGTGCTTTAATCTTTGAATATTCCGTTGTCTGTGAAAATCGTGTGTTTGTTCTCTGCCTTTGCTGCATGGGCAACGTATCTTTGACTTAGGTGTATTTCTTTCATATGAACACTATTGTGCTTTTCTGTTGTAGTAGTCGGTTCTAGGTTCATTGTTGCTAGGAACAACGTTTGAGGAACAGAATAGATAACACCTTTATTACATCAACCAGACATGAGTTATTGAGTTTGGGTAAGCCGTGTAGCTCAATTCTATATAAACTGGTTTTTAATGATGCATGTTAATAGTCACTAATACAGATATGTATAACATGTTTTTTAAAATGGGCAGAAAGGCCATAGAATAACATTAAGAACCTCATTAAACTAGAGATCCAAACAAACATATCTTGCTTACAAGATGGCTCCAATGATGAATTTGTAGACACGTCTTTGAGAAATGCCATTGAAGACAGGCAAAAAACCTTTTGCCATTCCAGGTAACTATTATGATTTTGTTTAATCCATTGTTGAAGATATATGTTTTGTTATATGTATGTTGAAGTTTCTGTATATTAGCCACACACATTTGATCTGATTACATTGTAATATATACACATCTAAACAACACATCCAACCATTGCACCTCTTAGAAGAAGCGATTGGATGTCATTAATTGTTTGACCCATTAACTAACTTATCATTCATGCCTAAATACAACTTAGAAAATGATATCTAGATTACTCTTTTACCACACCCTCCTATGCTGGACTTCATATACTTCAAACTTTTATGTTGATACCGAGCCTTCATTTTAAATCTATTAACATACACTCTGTTTTCTTTTGAAACCTGAAGTACCTATAATGGCCGGATATATATCTATAAGATATATTTGAATTCGATAGTGTAGGATTACTATTTATTTGATTGTAATCTAATCCCAAAATATGAGGGATTCTTTGTAACTATAAGTATACGGGTGATTAATGAGAATGGCATAATTTGACCTGCTCTATTATGGTATCAGAGCAATCAATTCTTTGATCACCCGTCTGATCTATCGACAGCCATCTTCTGTTCCCTGTTCTATAACCCGTCTGATCTAACACCATGGAAAAGATTCATCCCGCCATCGCTGTCACAAACATTCACAACTTCATTCCAGTTAAATTGGAGATTTAGAACAGCCAGTATACTTCTTGGGCTGAATTCTTTAAAATTCACTGCAGAGCTTTTGAAGTTATTGATCACAAACTCCCTGCTGAACAATCATCCCCTGTTCCTGCTGCACATGCCAAATCTGCTGACAAGAAGACAGACGTCGACGCTAAGCCTGATAACGGGGAAGCAGCCGCCAAGAAATGGACCTGGATAGGTTCCATTGCTTTTAAAGTGGATCTACGATACTATTTCGAATGATCTACTTCATACTATACTAACACCTGATACTGTTGCAGCGAAGGCATGGACCGCTCTTGCTAACATCTTTCAAGACAACCGCAATACCCGTGCGGTTTACCTCGAGCATAAGTTCAACAAAAGCCAGGATCTTTCCCCCGCCCGATGCTTTCTTAATGTTAGAGTTGATATCAAGATGTACCGGTCTAGAAAACTTCTCCAACATCACTTCATATTGCCAGGCTTTGAAAGTCCTCTCGGATCAGTTAGCAAATGTCAGGTCGCCTATTTCTAATCAGTTTCTTGTTTTGTAGCATTTCAGGTTTATCCGAACAATACGAAGGTATCGCCATACTTCTTCAACAAACGGTGCCACTACCATATTTCTATGAAGCCCGTTCAAAGCTAATACTCAAAGAAACACGCAAAGCTAATCAAGTTTCATTCTTCATGCAACTGGTATTTTGGGCCCTGTCCAGCTAAACTGTATGCAGCCTCCTACAATGGTTATACTCCTACAGATGTTGAACAAGCTATGTATACTATGTCCCTCAAACCCCCGGGATAATAACTGGTATATGGATACCCGTGCCATGTCTCATACGACCAACACCTCAGGTACGCTATCCTTTCTTACTCATAATGATGCATTACATAACATCACTGTTGACAAAGGTTCCACAACTCGTCCGTGGTTTTGGTCACACTAGTTTACCACCTGCTTATCCACCTTTACTTCTTAATAATGTTCTTTACTCTCCCAATCTTATCAAAAATGAACTTTATGTACGTCGTTTAACACGTGATAATAATATTTCTTTGACCAATTTGGTTTTCTTGTGAAGGATTACTGGACGCACATACCTATCCTCTGATGTAGCATCACTGAATGTGACAACGAAACCTAATGTGATAATGGAACCAAATTTTCTAACAACTCCTTTATCAACTTTTGTCACCAAACTGGAATGGTTTTTAGATTTTCTTGCCCCTATACTTATCAAAACGGCTAGGCCGAACGAAAAATTAGGTCTATTGACAATATAATCTGCACCATTCTTGCTCATTCTTCTCTTCTCACTACTTATTGGCACCAAGCACTATAAATGGCCACATACATTCTTAACATCTTACCATCCAAAACCAAAAACCACCTAACACTCACCTTCCTCTCTATGATTAACATCCAACGTATGACAATCTAGGTATGTTTGGTTGTCTTTGCTACCCTTTAACTCCATCTCCCACTATCCATAAGCTCCAAAACTGCTCTTCACCTTGTGTTTTTCTTGGCTACTCCACTAATCATCAAGGTTACAAATGCCTCGACCTTTACTCCCACAAAATTATTATCTCTCGTCACGTCGTTTTCCATGAACACATCTTCCCATTCTCTACACCTACTCCTTCCCCACACTCCTGTAACTTTTTAACCGTTGAACCATATCCATTAATATTGGCCTCTCAATCCACACCCACTCCATTTCAGCCCGCTCCTTTCCTACATCACAATCCACACCACCATCCTCGCGTACTCCCTTGAGCACCACAACTACGCCTACCACCTCTTTCGCTTCACCCTCCTCTCCTCAACCACCTAACACTGCCAAACCTATCATGACCTACCAAAGGTGTCAAAAACAGCCAACCACCACCACAACTACCCCTTCCATTCCACCACCTCCTAACTTCAACCCACCATCCTCACCGACACCGCAACCCGCTGTTCCACCCGTGTCAAATCTGGGGCTATCAAACCTAAACCCACTATCAATCTCCACACCTATCAGACTACTCCTATTGTCCCTCTACCTCGTAACCCTTCTGAAGCCTTATACAATCTATGTCTTGTTTGCATTTCTCTTTGGCATGCAGTTTCTTATGAAGAATGGGATACAGGAAGTTATAGAATAATATGAACTTTTAATTTCAGGATGCAGTAGGGTATCCATTAGTTAATCTCAATTTCAGACTGATAATTATGAACTTTTAATTTCATTATTCATTTTGACAAACCATTTAGCATATATTTCTAAGACGTCTTGAAGTTTTAGTGGACTTTAGTAGAAAAACATAGAATTCTGTAGTCATGCTGTTACATTAATGTGGGTTTCCACTCCAAGAAAGTGAGAACAAATTCATGTATCGATATAACTTTCTATGGTCTATTTACTTTTCTATATCTTCCAGGTGCCATCCTACATATCGTGATCAATGGCAGGTAGCTGTGACAAAGAAGCTATTGCTATGTTTGCCCTCTATAAATCACGTTCTATTATTACAATCAGGTTTGTTATTGAACAATATGATGCATACATAATATTCTTGTATTCTTATTTTAGACAAAAGTGAGTTATGCTTTTATGTATACGAACTTCATTCCATTTCATACTTCTACATGGTAAGCTTAGAACTTTCAAATTTATTGTAAAAAATTGCTATGCTTTTCACTTGTCTTTTATTTCCTTTTTTTTTTTTTTGGCAAATCTTTTATTGGACTCATAATCCATTCAGGTTTGCTCTTGGGGAGGGTACACTTTTCATCATTCGCATACCATGATACCAATGCATGTGCAACATGATGTGATTTCTGGGGCATCTAGTAAGTGATGCTGAATATTTGTGACCTAGTCAACACCTTTATATTTGTTAATAGTTGTGATCTCTCACATTTTTCTAGTATTTTAACTCTCTTTTGAGTTCATATATTTTAACTCTCGGATTGTTCCAAAATTTTTGTGGAAGATTGGCTTGGGCTAGATGGGTGAGACCTGTTTCAACAACGTGACGGTGACGACGCTCTACAGTGCCGTTTTGAGCACTCGTATATGGACAAGAGCGTCGATGGATGATTCCAAGAGAGGTAAAAAATGATGATAAGTTTCTGAATTCCCCTCCCTACCACTATTATTGCTACCGTTATCTCGTCACTCGTTTTAGAAATCCATTAGAAATACCGACAACTTCTTAAGGCCCGAGCCGTAGTATTGTATTGATTTCTGTGCCCTATCCGAATCCTCAGGTCACCCGCGTACACGTAATACCTAATAGGGTGTAGAGACCATTCTTACTTGGACCCATGAGAAGAGTAGTGTGTGTAGACTCGTCCTTCACAATAAAAAAAGTAGAGTGAAATTCAAAGAAAATATTATTTTCATGGCAAAATTGTTGAACGGACAAATGATTTTGTTAAGGTTTGGTACATGAAGAATGTTTCATAGAGTAAAGGTTTTAATAAGGAATTGAATTTTGAGGAGCCGGTATGGAAAATAGGAAGAGGATTATCATCACCAACATGGAGTGAGTCGTTACATGCAGAATGTTGCATAGAGTAAAGGTTTTATTGAGGGAATTGAATTTTGAGGAACCAATATGGAAAATAGGAAGAGGATTACCGTCGCCAACATGGAGTGAGTCATTACCTTCATATACCTCAGAGTGGTCATGGCTTGATAAGTCCAGAGAGGCATGACCATTAGCATTGGTGTCGGGCTTTCACATAGTCTCATATTGCGATCCAGCATCTGAAAAATTGGCATAGTTTGCCTGAGGAGGCTGCCGAACAGTGGAAGAACCAACTGATTTGGGCATTGGGAAGGAAGATGGCCTATTCCAAACCTATTACTATGATGATAGACCATGTTTTGAGTGGATGCCCATGAAAACTGCTTAGATGAGTCGGTATCACGGCTGTCCCAATTTCGGTTGTTAAAGGCACCACGTAAGTTGCCACGACGATTACCCCGATTGACATTAAAGGAGCGAGTTGTATAATTGACCTGTGGTTGTTGGGTAGAGGGTCAAATAGGGTTAAGTTGGTATCCGAGTTGGCCGGCTAAAAATTGAAGGTTTGAAAGTTGGGTTTGGATGGCATTGTTGGGTTTTGTGTAGCCTTGATTTGGGCTCTTGTTAGAAGACAATTCGTGGTAGATTAATTAAATTAAAGACTAGGCCCGTTTTTATTTAATTATAGCCCATTAGGGTTTTCTTGGGGACCAAGTTGTAAACCCTAATTTTTCCTATTTATATCATGTACTGTACTTGTAATTTCTCACGAGTGAGGCAGAAAGCAATAAAATTATTATCTTGGTTGCAGCCCGTAGATGTAGGTCACATTGACCGAACCACGTTAAATCTCGTGTGTTCATCTTTGTTATTATTTTTTTCTCTCACAGTTTGATTGTGTTTGTGTGTTGATCTACACCCAAATCCCTAACAAGTGGTATTAGAGCTTAGGCTCGTCACACACGGGAGAAACACAACACGAGAGAAAGAGGTTGTCAATCTAGGGTTTCAGTGGAGGTATCTAGCCGCCATTATCCAACGATCAGAAGTTTCAAAAGGTGTATTGTTGAACTAGTTTGTTTACTATTTTTTGAGACTGAGTAAAAGGATAGTGCTCAATAACAACACTCAAGTTCAGGCAGCCGGCCACAGCTGTGTTTGACACTATTTTCAGTCTTGACCCCATTAGTAAACTATTTATTGTTTGAGATAATGGCTGAGAGCAGAAAACTTTAGAATTAGAAGTTTAATGGAGACGACTTCGATTGGTGGAAAATGCAAATGGAGGATTTTGCTTGTATAAAAAGACTTGGATGTTGTCTTGGGTGATAAACCAGAAAATATGGAACCAACAGAATGGGAAACTTTAGATAAAAAAGCCAAGGCAGTTATTA
The DNA here is from genome assembly GCA_025506415.1 of Flaveria robusta. NCBI lineage: Eukaryota > Viridiplantae > Streptophyta > Magnoliopsida > Asterales > Asteraceae > Flaveria > Flaveria robusta. The sequence continues at coordinate 19,248,128 of CM046464.1, forward strand.
GGTTGTCGCTGGCAAAGGATGTTGCGTTCAACATTCTGAAGGAAACTACAGCGAAAGGTATCATGGATACATTATCTTAATATGTACGAGAAACCTTCGGCAGCAAATAAAGTTTTCTTGATTTGAGAGTTGCTTAATACAAAGATGAAAGAGGGAAGTTCAATTACAGTGCACATTAACAAGTTGAACTCAATTTGTCAAGACATGGGTCAGTTGGCATCAAATTTGAGGATAAGGTTCAGGCTCTACTACTGTTATCCTCATCGCCTGATAGCTGGGCTGGTACTGTTACAACGATTACTAGTTCCACCAGAACGTTCACTTTAAATGGGATTCGGGATATTATTCTGGCCGAAGACATCAGATGAAGAAATTCAGGTGAATCTTCAAGTGAATTACTGAATGTTGGCAGAGAAAGGAAGAATAACAGAAGTAGTGGGAGTAAGAACAAGAAAAGGAGTCAGTCTAGGGCTCAAAATGATGTGACTTGTTGGAACTGTAAACAAGTGGGACACTTTAGGGATCAGTGTCCGAATGATCAAAAAGAAGTTAATACTGCAGCAGACTACTTAAATGATGATTTTTTTTAATCTGTAGCGTGGAGAGTAGTGTGGATTCCTGCGTCATGGATTCTGGAGCTTCGTTTCATGCTACCCACAACAGCGAAGCATTGCAGAATCTAAAAGAATGTGATTTTGGTAAGGTAAGACTAGCGAACAATGATGTTCTTGATGTTACGGGCATGGGTGACAGATTTAGTTACTTCTGGTTCATGGACTTAAAAAAATGTTAGGGTGATTCCTAATTTGAAGAAACGGTTGATCTCTGTCGCTCAGTTGGATGAACAAGGACATGAGGTTAAGTTCGAGAATAAGCAGTGAAAAGTTGTTAAAGGGAATCTTGTCATTGCTCGTGGAAAGAAAATGGGTTCATTGTATATGGTCAGTTTACCGCCTCAAGGAAGTGACATTCCAGTTCAGAAAAAGACCAAAGTCCAGTTCACAGAATCTCGTAGGGAGAAGAAGGTTTGCTTTGCAAGTAAGAAACCTAGAGTCACAGAAAAGATTCAGAGTGAATGTGCATGGAAAAGTTCAGAAACAACAGTTAGAAGATTTCATGGTAGTGGGAGCAAGGGTAGTGCTTTAGTTCCAGTTTCTAAACGACAATGGGTTAAAAGAACTAATATTCTGTCTGATAAAATCTCTCTAGAGGATTACTTGCTAAATATGGAGAGTGTTTGTTCTCAGGATGTTTCACGCTCCTTTAGTTTGTTTCAGTGGGAGTCGGTAGGCACAAGAACAGGTCAAAGGCAGATACGGTCGTGAATGGTGTATTGAAGCTGGAGGTAGCTTCAACGGGCCTTCAGGGTTAACTGATAAGAAGGCCGCTACAACCAGGAAGACGAGGAAGATTACAAGAGGTACAAGTGTTCAAAGCGGAAGGTAGTTTGAAGATGATCAAGCCTCCAAGTGGGAGATTGTTGGGTTTTGTGGAGCCTTGATTTGAGCTCGTTTTAGAAGACAATTCGTGATAGATTAATTAAATTAAAGACTACGCCTGTTTATATTTAATTATAGCCTATTAGGGTTTTCTTGGGGACCAAGTTGTAAACCCTAATTTTCCCTATTTATATCGTGTATTGTACTTGTAATTCCTCATGAGTGAGGCAGAAAACAATAAAATTATTATCCTGGTTGCAGCCCATGGACGTAGGTCACATTGACCGAACCACATTAAATCTCGTGAATTTATCTTTGTTATTATTTTTTCTCTCGCAGTTTGATTGTGTTTGTGTGTGGATCTACACCCGGATGCCTAGCAGGCATTTAAGTTTTTAAGTTGGGTGAAGGGGATTCGGTGAGGCTGCAAAGGCCCGTGTGGAAAAGTAGCAGGAGTAATAGAGGGGCTGCGATGAGCACTTGTCATGTAATCATGGTCATGAAGGAGGCCATGGAGTTCATTGATGGTCACGAGTGGTTGTCGGGTTATAAGGTTGGATTTGAGAGCATGATACTCTTCCTTTAAACCAGCGATAACAAGCATGACAAGGCTTTTGTCTTTCATGGGTTCACCAATGTTAGCAAAGGCAGTGATATTCTTATGCTCTAGTAAGATAATTGGACGGTTTTTCGTCTCCTTTCATCATAATTCTAAGAAGTTGTGTTTTTAGAGTATATTCACATGAGGAAGTGTTGGGTGCATATGCACGTTCCAGTGATAACCAGACTTCTCTAGATGTTTGGCCCTGTACATGTTGGAAGGCGGCTTCAGAGATGGTTGAAGTAATCAGCATACGAACGTGAGCATCATTCGATATCTAGTGAGGATAGCTAGGGTTGTCACTGGTTGTGGATCCTGTTGTGAAAGTTTTTGGTGCCATCTATATAACCAAATAGATTGTTGGAAATAAGGAATGGTTCAATCATTTGTTTCCGGTATCCATAGTTTGTAGGAGTGAGTGGGAAGGTGAATTTGTGAGAGTTCAGGGCTGTTTTCTCAGCAGTGGTCAATGTTGCAATGGCTGCAAATTGAGAGATAGAGGGAGATCAAAGAGATGATAAAATGATAGGCTGTTGATTAAGGTTGCAGATTGAGGCTGTTGTTGATAGTAGGGCACCAGCAATAGGATTAGCCTGATTATGGTGGCAGTAGTAGGGTTAAGGTTTCTTGGCTCTAATACCAAGTAAAACCGTAAGGTGTAATTGGTTTTGATTTGATTTGATAAAGATAACATAATGTCACGGACTGATTTGTTCAGCTCTCGTGTGGCACTTAGATTGGTTCTAAGTCAGCCTCTTGGTCTCGCGTGGATGGGTTTCGCAGCGGAAGTCTTTGTAAGGGAACGTTAGAGTTGTAGTATGCAAGTAAGATGCTTGTGGTGTGTGATTACAACACAAGTAGATTGCTTGTATTACTAGAACACAAGTACAATGCTTTTGAGTTACAAAGAACTTAGGTGAGTGCAAATGAAGCACCACCATCCTATTTATACTACCACCATATGATCTAGATTGTTCTACATCTAGATGTATGTATACATTAGTTTATTAGTGTACTAGAAATATCTTGGACTAGATATTTCCATGGAAAAATCTAGCTTCCTTCATGATCTTTCCATGTAATTTCATGGCTGAAAATTGTAGCGGTTTCTAGAGTTTTCTAGGATGTTCTATAGCCTTCTAGCGTAGCCATGTTGCTGCAAAATTGTGTGGGCTGTTCCGGAGTCTTCCGGGCAGCCTTGGTTTTGCCCAGACGCCTTGTATCTGGCTCCAAGGTAACTGTGTGTACTTGATCTCCCTTGATAATGTACATGGTGTTGATGAATGTTACTGGAGAGGCCTTTGTTTTTCGAAAGAAGTTCATTCCTAGTACGATGTCGTAATCGTCTAGCGGAACGACTGAGAAGTGCAACTTGCCTGACCATGATTCGATCTTTGTCTTCACGCCCCATGCCGCTCCTTCAATTGGCTTAGCGTTTCCTGAGGCGGCCTTGATCCATCCTTCTTGTGTGGTGATCCTTAAGCCAAGTCTTCGAGCCTCTTCGGGTGAGATGAAGTTGTGGCTTGCTCCGATGTCAACCAACGCTTTCACACATTGCCCCTTTATTTTCATGGTTACGAGTCGAAGACCTTTTGATTCTCTTTTCGGGTTGTCTTTGACTGTGGTTGGGTTTGATTGGTTTGCCATCACCAAGGGCTTAAAGTATTAAGTAGTTGAAGTATTAAGTAGTTGAAGTTGCATAGTTCCTAGACGAACCTCCTCTGGTTCTGATGGTTCATCATCAGATCTTATCAAGGCTGTTAGTCTAGCCTTTTTCGGGTAATTCCGCGCATTGTGTGGCCCATCGCAAAGGAAACATCCTTTGATTATTTGTACCTCCTTCCCGTACCTTTGTGCCCTTCGAGTATCATCTCTCTGATTTTGATTTTGGTTATTATTATGGGGTCTTGCTCCCCCACCTTTTTCATTGTTATCTTCCGTAATGATGGGTTTTTGTGATCGCCTTTCGTTGTGGTCGATCAAGTTGGGTTTTTGTGATCGCCTTTCGTTGTGGTCGATCACGCTTTCAGCAACAACGATGGCCGAGGACAAGTCTTGAACATTTCGTCGTTCAAGTTCGGTTCTTGCCCATGTTTGCAAGCCATCGATGAAGTATATGAGAGAGTCCTTTGGTGACAAGTCCAGAATTTCTAGCACAAGGGTAGTGAAATCTTTGATATAGTCCTTGATGCTACCCTTTTGCTTTAGATTACGAAGTCGAATCTTTGCTTCGTGTTTAGCATTTTCCGGATAAAATTGTTTCTTGATTTCTTTTATGAAATCAGTCCAAGTTTGTATGGTACACGTACCTTTATCAATCTCCATGTGTTTCCGACGCCACCATAACGCTGCGGTCTCCTTCAAGTAAAGAGTTACTGTCTTGATCTTTTTGGCATCATTGACTATATCGATGGCCTCAAAATATTGCTCCATCTCCCAAAGGAAGTCATCCACGGCTCTTGCCTCTCGTTTACCAACGAACGGCGATGGTTTGGGGATGTCTACTTTTGAAGAGACATGGATTGTGTTGTCACCTCCGGTTGCTAGTGCACGTTTGCAAACACTTAGTTCAGTTTGCAAGTCTTTGATTTCTCTTTCAAAGTTAGTTTTGAGCTGACCCAACTCCCTTGTGAATGCCTCCTCCATCTTCTTTTTCATTAGTGAGAGGGCGAGTTTGAGATCATTCCTCATTTCCATGAAATCATTGCCTAACGACTCTACATGTAGGGAGTCGTAGGTGTGTGTTTTGAAGATGTCCATTTCAGCTTTGAATTCATCAATTTCGTTTTTGAACTCAGTTAGTGCAGTCTCAACGTCTTCAACTCTCTTATCCATGCTTGCAACCAAGTCCTTGGACATGCTTCGAGTTCTCTTGTCACCTTTATGAGTATCCTCCCTTCCACGGGTCTCGTCTCCGGTAACGCTTGCGGCTACAACTTTCTCTGGAACCGATGGCATCCCAATTAGTCGACGCGGCTCTGATACCACTTGTCACGGACTGATTTGTTCAGCTCTCGTGTGGCACTTAGATTGGTTCTAAGTCAGCCTTCTTGGTCTCGCGTGGATGGGTTTCGCAGCGGAAATCTTTGTAAGGGAACGTTAGAGTTGTAGTATGCAAGTAAGATGCTTGTGGTGTGTGATTACAACACAAGAAGATTGCTTGTATTACTAGAACACAAGTACAATGCTTTTGAGTTACAAAGAACTTGGGTGAGTGCAAATGAAGCACCACCATCCTATTTTTACTACCACCATATGATCTAGATTGTTCTACATCTAGATGTATGTATACATTAGTTTATTAGTGTACTAGAAATATCTTGGACTAGATATTTCCATGGAACAATCTAGCTTCCTTCATGATCTTTCCATGTAGTTTCATGGCTGAAAATTATAGCGGTTTCTAGAGTTTTCTAGGACGTTCTATAGCCTTCTAGCGTAGCCATGTTGCTGCAGAATTGTGTGGGCTGTTCCGGAGTCTTCCGGGCAGCCTTGGTTGCTTCAAAAGTGCCCCCAATCGGTAAAAGTTAGGGTGTTGCGATCTGTATTTTGGCGGGTCGTGACAATAAGCTCTATAAATAGAGTTAATAGTTACATAAGTAATCCCTTTAGAATGCAATAATTAAAATCATTTTCTAATATTTTGTCTAACAGCATGGGATATGTTTCGAGCACAGTCAAGAAGATTCGTTGGTTTTGAAGATTATTGAAAAATTATCTTCGGGTGAGATTCAACTGCTTTGAAGATTACAATTATGTTGGAGTTGGCTATTCTGGTACTTGATGGTGAGGGGCTACTGCAACTAGGAGGTTTGACAGAGTCTTAGCTTGTTTTAGAGAATTAGAGGCTAGGAAGAATTGTTATTGAGTAATATTGAAGTACCAAATGATGAGGTTGTTTTGTGCTTGGATGGCGAGTTGAAGTATTCACAAGGCCTTCACGTGAGAGATTGTTGGGTTGTGATGTCCTTTAGATTTTGACATTAAAAGACATGAGACAAACCCAATTTAGTTTTCTTGGTCCTTAAGCTAGAAACCCTAGTTATATCTTTATGAATATCATGTCATGTGTGGTAATTCTTTGTACTTGGCATTATAAATAAAACCTATTTTAAGCCCGTAGATTTTGGATTCACACCAAATCCGAACCTATTCTTGTGTTTTTATTGCTTTCATGTGTGTGTGTGATTATGTATGTTTCTGCTTCGTATATAGTTACCTCCTCACACAGTTACCCGACCTTGGTATCTTTGGTTCATAACTAACCATCCATTTCCTCCAAGGCACCTCTGAGTTTCTCATCCTCTACCTTTAACACCGCCAACTCAATAGACTATCACCTTAATAGTTTTGTGATTTTTTGGTGCTTTGGGGTGGTCTGCCTTGAAGCCGCTTATTCTCGTCGTGCCACAATTCAAATTTGTTTTATCGTGGCTAGCCTCTAGGGTAGCATTGGCTTGGCTTGACTTATGGATATCTTTGTACATCATCCGCATGCAGCAATAGTCGTATCGTTGGAGAGCGACCAATTAGACATAAATGGAGAATAGTCCAACCATATGAGCATCGCGTGTGGTAGTCAGTTCCTGAATTGATTGAGCTGCCTTTACCACCGGTTCGATCATAGGATCCCTTTCTCCATAGAATCATGAGTTATTTGAGGGTTGAGAAATTCAATCTTAGAAGCACATCCCCATTCGGTATATGAATACTCTTAGTGTGTCCAGATCAAAGGATGGAATTGCAGTCTCACCAGTGGGTAAGAACGATGGTGCCTTGCTACTAGCAGACACTTTTGGCTGGGGCTTAGGATTCTGGGTTTTCAGCTTGCTGCCCTCAGCGATAGCAAATTCATAATCTATGCAAGCCAACAACACCTTCGGTAACTCGGCCTTTTACTTTACATCAACATTGCTTGTTGGGCGGCATTCTACAATAACTTCAAGCATGATTCTAAATTGACTTGTTAGAATTAAGAGAGTAGAAGAACTGTAATTTGAAATTATAAGCTATTTACTATTTGAGTGTTTTCTACCACTCAAGATATTTTGTGATGTACATACAAATTAGGCCCAGATACACTTAAGGATATAAAAGGCAGTGTGAAGGGTCTTGATGGCAACATCTACTATTGAATCAAGAGATTAAATAATCATAACAAATATTACTACTTAATGAAACTTTGTATTAAGCTACTCATTTATCCCTTTGCTTCTAACTTTGTCAACCCTTTTGCTGCCCATTATGAAGCATAATGAAGGACCACTTGTTTCATTTTTACCAAATTGCAAGCCATAATAGACAATCATAATTTTTCTTCTATGGTATAATATACTATTTGTTGTGATTTCGACACATGAATATGAATTACTATGAGGACCAGTGTCTATAGTCTTAATCAAGGAGTAAAATGTCTTTGCTATCTTATACTTTATTATCTATACTACAATTGTGAATGTCATATATATACGTATATTGAAAAAATATACTTTTAGGAACTCCTGAATAGCACAAATTTTATTGATAACAACCAAGTCATTGTGCAATGGTTAGTATAGTAAAATCAGTTTAGTAAGTGGAAATGAGTTGATTTAAAAAATACAACATTATCAAAACATAATAAAAGATAGTTAGAAAATTTGTCCGGCCAATGCAAATTGCTATAATTTCATCAACTGCATTACCATATTAGAAAAATGCCAACTTTATGAAGAACTTACTTGGCTTGGACGTGCCACGTCAATCTACTACCACTAGAATTAACGAACTTGAAGCCGGTTACCTGGCACATACCAACTTCCAGTGACAAAAGTGGCATCTTAAGATGCTCAAAACCATATGCCATAGACGGAGAAGCAAATCAAGCCCTAATTAATAACAACAAAAAAGAGCCCAATCTATAGAGAAAACCCTACTTAACAAATAACTCTAAGTAACGAAAAGTATGTATTTGAAGTGAAGCTAACCATACCTGCGACACAAAAGCCGACGCCGAGCAATAAATGGTTTGATGGTACGCACCAATTTCCTGTGATGAAAGCGGCGTCTTAAGGTGCTCAAAACCAAATGGCGAAGATGGAGAAGTAAATCAAGCCCTAATCCAACAAAGAATAGTTATTAAGCATAAACATTATGCAAGAACGTAGTGTTGAAGCCCTTTGTTTGAACTATCATATTGAAAACTATTATTCAAGTTATAATATAAACTGTACCATATGGATCAGAAGGTTTTATGTTTTCAAAATATACTTTGGGCTACTTTCAGAAGTGACCGATATAGTAAGTGGACTGAAATTGCCTTATGTATGCAACATACAATATCAAAATGTAACACGCCCTTATAATGTCTCTTCTGCCTTGCTTTGACATATATATTTTTGAACTTCTTTCTACATTTACATGTTAACATTTGCTTAGTCACTCAAAAGAAAACTTTGACAATGAGACTGCAATTAAAAAAAGAAAATGAAAGTATGAAGAAGGATAAATGTAACAATAGACATGCTTATCAATCTTGGCTTGTAGATAATAACACATTAAAAACCAAGACGTCATCATTGTCATTATTGTCCCTGCATCATAAAAACATTCAATTATCAAGTATCCAGAAAATGATATCATTTGCATGACAAGAGTTTTTAGTTGTTGAACAACGAATACTTAAATATTGAATACTCTTTGTGTTGTTGTTCAACTCAAAATGTAGTTAAAGAAGGCAAAGATCAAACTGTTACACTGATACTTTTGGATATAATGTAAAATCAAGACTATAACACCCATATAAATCTTGTAAACCATACCTTTGTTTCAGTGATAAGGTGCTACCCTAGAAAGGAACAATCCAAATAGATTTGACGGTCTATAAATGATGTCAGCTTCTACTTCTTCATGTGCTTTCAGCATCTATTAATTTAATTTAATTTCATTAAAAATCAAAGCCACTTTAGAGATAACAATAATACCTCTCAGGACAAAGTCAAAAGACTATAGTTGATTTTGAAAGAGAACCTACTATTATGAATAAACGGATACATACTATCAATTAATGAATATAAGGAATATGAGATTAATCTTCATACTCTAATAAAAGAGTATCTTGGTATGACACATGATGGCACCACATTCATTCTCATCAAAATTTACCCGCTTCTCTCTCCTATTAAATAATTTCCTTAATTATCAAATAATATTATTTAACTTTTTTTAGAATAAAAATAATTTTTTAATAAATTTAAAAAAGGTCTTCTTATTAATGTTATTTCGAAAAATAATTTTTATAGAATAAGAAATTTTTACAAAACATCAAACTTTTTTAAATTAGTGTTTTTAAAAAATTAATTTTTTATAAACAAAATATAATTAAAATTGAAATTTATAATAAGAAAATTTTAAACAATTATATTTTTTAATTCGGTTTGTTTTGAAACAAAATATTTATTATTTTTTTGGGAAAAAGGATTTAAACCAAAAGTTCAAAAAGTTGATATAATTGTTTTATTACATATTGTTCTTACTATACGTAATTTTAATTATATTTTATCGTAAAATATTATTTTATACTTGACAGTTTTTTATTTTATTTAATATTTTATTTGTTCAACTCGTGTAATACACGGGTTTACTAAAGCTAGTAATGAGAATAAATTGCCACAACTTGGCTAACTGATTAGTGGATTTTGCTAACTGAAAAAATTATGTTTTTCTCTATTATTAATAAACTGATTAAGATACACGTGATGAAAAACAGACCATCAAATTTATGTACTAACACCATTTGTAATGAATATAATTCCACCCGATATAGATATGCCCCTATCTATTGTTTCGAAAGCTGATCGACCTACACCCCACTCTCACATTACTTTCTTTAAAAAAATTATGGTAAGATTTTGTAAGAAGTTGGGTTAAAGGGTTCAGGATCTCTTTGAACTACAAAACACATCACTTCATTAGAATTCAACTCAATTTAAAAAAGACAAAAAATAATGGTTCATACTCCTTTGCAGAAAGTCATCATTGATCACTGGAAAATTGAAGCATAAGCAATATAAAACTTAGTATGTATAACTAGAAAAGTAATTAGAGAGAATGCAAGAGTATATAGAGTGTCAAAAGAGCAACCTGCCATATATTAGTGACTTACATTTCTTTGTACCTTATCAAAGCTTGAAACTTTAGTCTTTGTCTTCTTACCTGATGGTTTCCTTTCACTAAGTTTTTAATGTTTGCTACAATATACCAACAAAATGAATACCATTTGATTTGATAACACACTGTAACCGGTACATGCTGTTGGGTGACTAACGATTTAGCATTAGTTCTAGAACACCTAGATCTCAGCTCAATTATATGTTCATGTGCAATACTCAATCAAGACAATCATATATACTTTCATAGTGCTCTTAACAGAAAAAACATGGTAGAACTCAACCAGTCGTTCATTCATAGTTATAAACCCTAGTTACACAAATAACAATCTTATATTGCAAGATGCATAATACCCAAACACAATATATTGATGCATGTTGCCTGTGTTAATTGCCTACTTTTGTGATTCCCATACAGAACAAGTACGTTTGCAGGGCATCTGCAAGCATTTGAAAGCCAAGAAATTATATAAATAGATGACCCAAAAAGGTTGGTGATGCTAAGAAGCAATGAAGATGTGATTAAGAGTCTTACCCTTGAATGAGGCCTAACCTAAAAATGTACAGATTGTTATGAAGGTGGATATAACAAAGGTTTGGTTTCATGCAAGATAATGTTTATAAAAACAATATATTTGTGATGTGAATAAGCGAAAACATGGCAACAACAGTTATTTTCATACATATCAGTACCCTTACCTAAAAGGCATACACATTTCTTGTACCATCAACGTTGCTGTTGACCCCAATTTAGTCCTGTGATGCATTGGATATGTAAACAATCATGTGAGTCTAAAGTCGTTCTTCATGTGGACTCTTAAGCTCAATGGCTTTTCAACACACGCACCTTGATAACACTTTCAATCTCGACATGTTTACTTATGAATGGGTAGTGTTTGTCACAAATGGGTCAAAATAAAAGACTTTGCTCAAAGGAGTATGGGCGTTCTCCTAAATTAAAATAATTAGAATTTACTATAATAATATTGTTTTTGTAATCATAAATAACATAATTAAGAGTTTACAGAAAACAAAGTTAAAATGGACAAAACTAGTCTTAGGATCGACTGCCTAAATGTATAGAAATAACAATTAAGATCCCATAAGTAGTCAAATAAACAAATTTGCTCACAATTAAAGAGAAACAGATCAAGCAAAAATGGTCGAGCAAGAAGTAAAGGTCTATTCAAATAGGGTCTATATTGATCAACATAAGAGCATTATTTCTGTAACCACATTTACACAATGACCAATAGCAATAAAGTATTACAGCAACTATATAGGCATGAAAGGCCCAACATAATTGGTAAGATCTTCTACACGGACAGAAGGGCAAACATACTTGACATGATCCCCTGATTATTATAGTATATAACATTCTTAGTTGTTACCTCATAAAAAGGAAAAGCTTTTAATCAATATTAATCAAGAAAAAATTTTACAAAATCTGATTATAGTATATATGACTTGACTTGTTCATTTTACCGTTTTAGATTCTGATCTTGTGCACTTTTATCATCTTTTGTTCAGCCACTAAAGAGACTAAACAGGTGCCACCATTGGCAGTGAGCTATCAAAGAGACTAAACACAATTTAAATCAAACCCATCGTTTGATGTCATGCAAACAACTTTCAAATCCGAATCAGTGAATTAACAAACACAGAAAATCAAGAGAGAAAACCTGCCATGTAACTTTGAAATCAAAATGATCGATAGAAACCTAAGCAAACAGAATTAAAAATCAAAAAGTTATAGTGCAGAAGATCAACAAGCGAAACATCGTCACAGATTAATGACGTAAGATAGTTAATTCTACATGTATCATGCTTACAAGATTGAACCAATTTGATCATCAGGTGTTAACCAATTCACAAGATGACTAAAGTGAAGTGAATAAATCTATGGAGTCAAGACTAAATGCTTTGTAGGAGGACTTCAGATGGGGGCAACCCATGGATGGATCTAGTAGTAGCATTAATCATATATACTAATCAGGAGGAACGTAATTTTTCCAAAATTTACTAAACTTCCTCCTGGTGCCATGAAGTTTTTAACTACTAGCAAGTTGTAGGTATGTTCTTTCACAGTATGAAACAAGCATAAGAGATTCAATGATTGCATCTATTCAAAGATTACAGAGTTCTTGATCTTTCATGAGCAACCCCTGTCCCCAATTTCAAGCAAGCAGATACAATCACAGAGAATTTCTAGTGATAATCATAGTATAGTTATCATTTAACTTACTATAGCGATCGATTTAGAAATCAAGACCTAAACGGTGCATTTGTCTCCGAAAACTCATAAATTCTCAAATCAGTGACATAAACAGCAACCCCTAATGTAATTTAAGCAGGCATTCAATCGCTAAACAATTTGTAAATCAAATTAAGAAATTCTAACAGGGGATACGATGATCATAATCTTAAACCGACACATTTAATCAGAGTAAACGTACCTTTGGAGGTTCCATAAATCTGCAAATGTCCGACTGTCGTCTTCTCTCTGTAGAAACTCCGGCATGCAGAAGAAACGAGATCGATGATTTCATATGCATGAAATTAGAAATTCAGTAAACCCTAGACCGTACCTTTGGCGATTCAAAGAATATCCGGCTATCGTCTCTGAAAACTCCATAAATCGACGGTCGTTTTCTCAAATCAGTGACATTAAAAGGAACCCTAATTAAGGTAATGAAAGTAGGTAATCGATCGCTAAACAAATTCGAAAATGAAATTAAGAAAATCAAAAAGGGGGTTTATGATCATAATCTCAAACCAACAGATTGAATCAAAGTAAATGTACCTTTGGAGGTTAAATAAATCTGTAAGAAGCAATGTCCGACGGTGGTTTTCTCGCCGTAGTGACTCCGGCATGTAGAAGAATTCATCTTACAACGGTCACAAACGATGATGAAAGATTGAAAGATATTACCACCGCGTTCTCTGTAGCAAGATTTATCAAATCTTTGAGAGTGTTAATCGGCTAACGTTCGGTTTCCATTCCCAAACTTCTATTAAAATAGTATTTTCTAAAAATAATAATAAAAAAAATCTCTCCAAAAATTGAACATAATACAGCTAATGGATTATCAGCATACTTTAAATACACATAGTTTGTAAAATATTAGATAAGCCAATTCATGTCCTTATACACTTCCTATTATTTTGGGGTCGTATATCATATTGGTATGATTTTCTTTTTTGAAAATTGAATTTTATTAATCTAAACGAGTAATTATTGGTTAATATTAATCTTATCTAACAATTCGACCAACATTGATCTCAAGTGTTCGTTAACTCTGTTAGCTTTTTATAACGTATCACATAACGTGGTTATGACGTAATGTATAGCATAGTTACAATTCTTATTATAAATGTATTACAAAATTCATTTTTTACAAAAGATTATTTTTTAAAGTTATTTAACATAACATTTTTTGCCACCGGTTGAGTGGCTTGGCGACAAAGAGATAAAAGTTGAGTGAGATATATATATATATATATATATATATATATATATATATATATATATATATATATTGTTTAATTATATAATATATCATGTCACATGTCATGTCACGAGCAACGTTACATGTCACGAGCCACGTTACATGTCACGTCATTAAAAACTAAACGGATTTAATAAACCACATGTCTAAAAAGTATAGACTTTACCTTCATCATAATAAACCACATGTCTAAAAAGTATAGACTTTACCTTCATCATCTCCAATGCAATTTGTTTTATAAAAGCATGATTATTACGATCTTCAAAATTAAAAAGACATTGAGAAATTGTGTCTATGTTTATAAGTGTAGCTGGTTTTGATAATCTACAAGATTGAAGACATGCTTATCAATCTTGGCTTGTCGATATTGACCCATTAAAAACCAATACGTCATCATTGTCATTATTGTCCCTGCATCATAAAAACATTCAATTATCAAGTAATCAGAAAATGATATCATTTGCATGACAAGAGTTGTTAGTTGTTGAACAACGAATACTTGAATATTGAATACTCTTTGTGTTGTTGTTCAACTCAAAATGTAGTTAAAGAAGGCAAAAATCAAACTGTTACACTGATACTTTTGGACATAAAGTAAAAGCAAGACTATAACACCCATACAAATCTTGCAAATCATACCTTTGTTTCAGGGATACGGTGCTACCCTAGAGAGGAACTAACCAAATAGATTTGACAGTTTATAAATGATAGCATCTATTAATTTAATAAAATATCATTAAAAAAATCATAGCCGCTTTAAAGATAACAGTGATACCTCTCAGGACAAAGTCTAAAGTCTATACTTGAATTTGAAAGAGAACCTACTATTATAAATAAACTGATACATACTATCAATTAATGAATATAAGGAATATGAGATTAATAATGAGAATAAATTCCACAACTTGACTAACTGATTAGTGGATTTTGCTAACTAAAAAAATTATGTTTTTCTCTATTATTAATAAACTGACAAAGTCTTGTTAAGAAACACGTGATGAAAAACAGACCATCAAATTTATGTACTAACACCATTTGTAATGAACATAATTCGACCCGATATAGATATGCCCCCATCTATTGTTTTGAAAGCTGATCAACCTACACCCCACTGCCACAATACTTTCTATAAAAATTTATGGTAAGATTTTGTAAGAAGTTGGGTTAAAGGGTTCAGGATCTCTTTGAACTACAAAACACATGACTTCATTAGAATTCAACTCAATTTAAAAAAGACAAAAAATAATGGTTCATACTCCTTTGCAGAGAGTCATCATTGATCACTGGAAAATTGAAGCATAAGCAATATAAAACTTAGTATGTATAACTACAAAAGTAATTAGAGAGAATGCAAGAGTATATAGAGTGTCAAAAGAGCTACCTGCCATAATTAGTGACTTACATTTCTTTGTACCTTATCAAAGCTTGAAACTTTAGTCTTTGTCTTCTTACCTGATGGTTTCCTTTCACTGAGTTGTTAATGTTTGCTACAATATACCAACAAAATGAATACCATTTGATTTGATAACACACTATAACCGGTACATGCTGTTGGGTGACTACGATTTAGCATTAGTTCTAGAACCCCTAGATCTCAGCTCAATTATATGTTCATATGCAATACTCAATCAAGACAATCATCATATACTTTCATAGTGCTCTTAACAAAAAAAACATGGTAGAACTCAACCAGTCGTTCATTCATAGTTATAAACCCTAGTTACACAAATAACAATCTTATATTGCAAGATGCATAACACCCAAACACAATATATTGATGCATGTTACCTGTGTTAATTGCCTACTTTTGTGATTCCCACGCAGAACAACTACATTTGCAGGGCATCAGCAAGCACATGAAAGCCAAGAAATTATATAAATAGATGACCCAAAAAGGTTGGTGATGCTTAGAAGCAGTGAAGATGTGATTAAGAGTCTTACACTCTTACCCTTGAATGAGGCCTAACCTAAAAATGTACAGATTGTTATGAAGATGGATATAACAAAGGTTTTGTTTCATGCAAGATAATGTTTATGAAACAATTTATTTGCAATGTGAATAAGCGAAAACATGGCAGCACATTTCTCGTACCATATCAGTACACTTACCTAAAAGGCATACACATTTCTTGTACCATCAATGTTGCTGTTGACCCCACTTAGTCCTGTGATGCATTGGATATGTAAACAATCATGGTAATCCATTGATGGATCTAGTAGTAAACTTGGAACATAATTATTCCAAAATTTACTTAACTTCCTCCTGGTGCCATGAAGTTTTTAACTACTAGCAAGTTGTAGGCATGTTCTTTCACAGTATTAAACAAGCACAAGAGATTCAATTATGGCATCTATTCAAATATTACAGAGTTCTTGATCTTTCATGAGCAACCCCTGTCCCTAATTTCAAGCAAGCAGATACAATCACAGAGAATTTCTAGTGAAAATCATAGTATAGTTATCATTTAACTTAGTATAGTGATCGATTTAGAAATCAAGACCTAAACGGTACATTTGTCTCTGAAAACTCCATAAATTCTCAAATCAGTGAGACATAAACAGCAACCCTAATGTAATTTAAGCAGGCATTCAATCGCTAAACAATTTGTAAATCAAATTAAGAAATTCTAATAGGGGATATGATGATCATAATCTTAAACCGACACATTTAATCAGAGTAAACGTACCTTTGGAGGTTCCATAAATCTGCAAAAAGCAATGTTCGACGGTTGTCTTCTCCGGCATGCAGAAGAAACGAGATCGATGATTTCAGTAAACCCTAGACCGTACCTTTGGCGATTCAAAGAATAAGTGACATTAAAAGGAACCCTAATTAAGGTAATGAAAGTAGGTAATTGATCGCTAAACAAATTCGAAAATGAAATTAAGAAAATCAAAAAGGGGGTTTATGATCATAATCTCAAACCAACAGATTGAATCAAAGTAAATGTACCTTTGGAGGTTAAATAAATCTGCAAGAAGCAATGTCCGACGGTGGTTTTCTCGCCGTAGTGACTCCGGCACATAGAAGAATTCATCTTACAACGGTCACAAACGATGATGAAAGATTGAAAGATATTACCTCGCGTTCTCTGTAGCAAGATTTATCAAATCTTTGAGAGTGTTAATCGGCTAACGTTCGGTTTCCATTCCCAAACTTCTATTAAAATAGTATTTTCTAAAAATAATAATAAAAAAAATCTCTCCAAAAATTGAACATAATACAGCTAATGGATTATCAGCATACTTTAAATACACATAGTTTGTAAAATATTAGATAAGCCAATTCATGTCCTTATACACTTCCTATTATTTTGGGGTCGTATATCATATTGGTATGATTTTCTTTTTTGAAAATTGAATTTTATTAATCTAAACGAGTAATTATTGGTTAATATTAATCTTATCTAACAATTCGACCAACATTGATCTCAAGTGTTCGTTAACTCTGTTAGCTTTTTATAACGTATCACATAACGTGGTTATGACGTAATGTATAGCATAGTTACAATTCTTATTATAAATGTATTACAAAATTCATTTTTTACAAAAGATTATTTTTTAAAGTTATTTAACATAACATTTTTTGCCACCGGTTGAGTGGCTTGGCGACAAAGAGATAAAAGTTGAGTGATATATATATATATATATATATATATATATATATATATATATATATATATTGTTTAATTATATAATATATCATGTCACATGTCATGTCACGAGCAACGTTACATGTCACGAGCCACGTTACATGTCACGTCATTAAAAACTAAACGGATTTAATGAACAGTTAGACTGCGACTTTTATTGGTAACAAAATTGAAAGTTTGGATCAATATTGGTCAAATTGTTTGTTGGATTAATATTAGTCAATAGATAACTTTCTTCTATAAAAATAGTACCGACATAACCCTACAATCCCGAATTGAACAAGGTTCCCTGCTACATTTGCCCTGCAGCAAAAGTTCGTTTGTTATCATCTAAAAGAAAAAGAAAAGAGAAAACTAAAGTCATTTTGTTACTTGTTAGCTAGCGCTATTCCACATCTTAGCTTTCAGGGGAAGCCCGCCGAGCGAAAAGGGAAGGTGGGAGGGGGTAAGGTAAAGTTGAGATAGGATCGTAAGAAAGGTATAGGCTCTCCCTTATTGGTTAGGGATAGCTCGCGCGTAAGGAAGACTACCCTTTGGAGCTAAATATTCCTTAATTCTTATAGAAGTCCTTTTCTTATATTCTTCCCGCCCTAGAAGTAAGAGTAGCACAAAAAGAGGGATTAGCATTGTGGACCTTAAACCACTAATGCCTTCCTCGTTAGGGCTCCATGCACTGAGGGGCTACACCCTTTGAGGTCAATTCTCAAATTGGCTCCACACCATCTTCACTGAACTTAACTCTGATACAAATTGTTGGTTCGGGCTCCTTCTAAAACACACACAACACACACACGTATTATTGGTTCAATACGAGAAAAGCTACAAAAATACAAGAATTATTGATACTCCCTATTTATAATTAAAAACAAATAAAACCACATGAAAAATAAACCACGTGCTACAACTTTCAAGCAACGGACTCTGCTCCCAACATTCACTTCTCCTCAACTTCACCTGCAATGAACTCGGTCAACACTTGGACTATTTCTCAACTAATGTGTGGGCTGATTCAAGACTCGTTTAATGACCTGTGTAACCTATAAACAAACTCAGTTAACCTAACAATTTTTTATATGTTCCTTACATCTAATTTATGTCATAGAGAAAAAAATAATCACTTAAATGTTACAAACATTTGTACACTTTAAATTAGACTAACCTAATTATTTGTACAATTATAGGAGGAAAAAAAAAATAGTTGGGCAACATACATATGTTATTGATCGTTTATGTTTTGTTTTTTTGTTACATTTGACAAAATAATGTAAATGATATGACTTTTATAGCCCGGCCATACACGTGATGATTCATGGAGAATTGGTACATCCTCATCACACACTTCAATTTTGAATTCAACAACAGACTGAATAAAATTTAGAATTGTCAGTTTCCGTTTTTAAGGGGAAAAGGAAGTGATATAACTCAACTATCACAACCGTATGTACTTCAAGTTGGTTTACATCCATGGATCGTTGATATAAGTTTCCTTGGCTTACTTGCTCATAGGTTCCTAACCTGGAATTTGTAATGATTTCTTGCCAGCTATTTACATGATTTTTTGAATTTTGGGTGTTTACTAAATTATGTGGGATGTTTGGTTCTGGTTGGTTATATTTTTATACTCAAGTTCTAAATTGGTTTTGTACTTTATAATCACCTAATCCTACTATTCTCCAATTTATATACTCCATGCCTCAAGTGAGGCTTAATTCTAGCACCGCTTAGGTGAGTGGCTGCATACACCTCACCCGTTTTAACGATCTTTTTTACTACTTTAAACTTTATATTTTGTTTATATAAGATTATATAACTTAATTATGTTGTGTATACACATAAAATTTAATATATTTTTATATTTTATTTTAAATTAGATTTGCATTTATGCTTTGAAATTTTAAATTATTATGATGTTGTCCGGTTCTTAATCAAATCTAG
This sequence comes from Flaveria robusta, assembly GCA_025506415.1. Taxonomy (NCBI): domain Eukaryota; kingdom Viridiplantae; phylum Streptophyta; class Magnoliopsida; order Asterales; family Asteraceae; genus Flaveria; species Flaveria robusta. Next base: position 19,267,412 of record CM046464.1, read on the forward strand.
TTTGACCGACCGGTAAACCAATAAGTCTTAATCTCATTATCGTGTCCCGTCTCAAGAAACTTTGGTATTATGCTTTGTTATTTGTTTATTGTTAGATGTGAAAACATAACTAGGAGTTTTCTGAAATGCGTGAGTTTTCAATGACTAATAATCGAATGCGAAAGGCTCAGAGCAAGCGACCGGTTGTGGTTGCATAGCAGTAGTGATGCCATACCAAACAACACATGACTTTTTTAGTATCATCATGGCCTCTTCGCTAGTAGTATATATCTAAAGATATAAAAATGCGTACAAACCGCTACAACTTGTACCATAGGCATATAAACATATACAAGACATTATTCATTCATTTTAGAAATTAATTTATACGCAAACGTAATCGCCTATCAAAGTTGTTTAAAACGTCTCTAAATAGTAAAGAACCAGAACTGTAATAGAGGATGTTGATTAAAATAACAACAAAAGATTGCTTAAATTGGCTGAGAGCAGAGTGTTTCATTGTGGCTACAAACGGTTGCTTGCCGCACCAAAACAATAAAACATCGGCCTCTCCTTTATCATCGTCGCCTATTAGTCGTCACCACAGCAAAGTCTTAAACCAACGATAAAAACCGAGTATGGGCTCAGATGAACACAGATCACCGTCACTGCCTTAAATACCCATGAACCTCTGGTTCAAACTACAATAGAATTGTCGTGATAACCATTAACAGCTAACATGTAATAGTAATGCAACAACAACACAACAATGTGTTAGATGAATAACTTGTAATCAAAATCAGCATTCATTGAACAAATGGGTTAAAAGCCCCCAAGACATTAACAAAATCGATACAACACGAACATTGGAGATTGATACCAAAGGCCGCCGACAGTTGCAACGAGAGATCACCACCATAAATCCTCTGTCTCTAGGTAAAATGGGAACAATAGAGAAACATGACGGCTTCAATGGCCATAAACAACCAAGGATGGCCTTACCAAGAGAAATCGTAGCAGAGACCTCCATCGGTTGGTAGCACGACGGCCGCGCAGGCATAACGCCGGTGGCGGAGGCTAAACCACCCCAAAGACCACTTTCTCTAGAAAGCAACTGAAGGTAGTCGTGATGGCAAACCATCAAACACCCCCCCCCCCCTCCCCTTAAAACAACCGACGATAACAAGAGAAGGAAGATTGAAAATACCTTTAAAAGTTCAAGCACAAAAACCTAAAAGCATCAATACCTTGTACCATACGCATACAAACGTATACACGTAACATCCACTTGTACCATAAGCATATAATCACGTAAAAAACACATTTCATCCCGTTCCTTTTTTAATAATGTATAATGTATTAATAAATAACATTTAAAAGAAACATGTTTTAATACACATACCTTTTTGTTTTTAGGACCCAAACCATGCCTTTTTATGGGAATTAATATTAGGAAAATTGTCATCTAATCAAAAAATTATTCCGATTATAAATAAACAATAGACGAAAAATAAGAATACTCTAACCTGTAATTATAAATAACTTAAAAGATACGTAAAAGATGAATATAAATATAAAAGAACTAATATACCCAGACAGGGTAATATTTTTCGTATCGTTATAATACGAATCCTTCAGAAAATCTTAAGTCATTATTCGTAATAATCATCGCTACGGTAATATTACAATAAAAGCACCAGTGTCTTTGTATGCTCAATCGACTCGACGTCGGAGGCTTTCGACGGCCGTCACCGGCGGTCACCGGAGGTTCTTCGTTCTCCTGTTGATCGGCATACTTGCGATTCTCAATCCGTCCAGCTTTTCTCGGTAAATCTAGTGGATCTAATCATCTACAATTCTACATATCAATTGATGTCGAAATTGTTCGAATGAACTGATCTAATCATCTACATATCAACTGTTCTGTTTTGAATTTTGATGCGTTTTTGTTGCAGATTATTAGGTCGACTGACTCCAACTCTCACAAAACCACCGGCGTCAGCGTTTTGAAACGTCATCGTCTTCTTCGTTCTCCTGTTCATCGGAGTATTTGCATTCTCCATCCGTCCCTTTGTTTCTTGGTACGTTTATGAACTGATTGGTTTTGAATTTCAATACGTTTTAGTTTCAGGTTACATAGTATGAAGGCGTTATTCATGAATTCGATCTTTAGTTCAATTACAGAGTCACTCAGGTTCCGCCATATGTTTTGTAATTTGATTCACTTTACTTCATATTTTGGTTCTTACGACTCGTTAAGTATGGTACAATTCACGGGGTTTTAATTTATTTCACTTCAATAATTAGGGGGTTAATTTATTGTTGTTATTGAACTTAGACTTTGAATTATACTAGCATTAAGAGACAGTAACTTTAACACAAGAAGATACAAATTTGGGTCACAGGACAAGGTAATTGTATATTTTCTCTAATTAATAATAACAATCTAGCCGGAAGTTATGCTGTATATTTGTGATCTAGTTAATTTTCTTTTCATACCTCTTATGTTCATGTGTACCATCTATGTCTTGTTTGCATTTCTCTTTCGCATGCAGTTTCTTATGAAGAATGGGATACATGACTTTTAGAATTGATTTGATGATTGTACCTGATATGTGGATAGTTTTTGTTTCTTTATATCATTGAGTATCACTCAATAAAGCAAACCTGATGCGATCTCATTTACTTCTACTAAGGTATCATCTTGTGGATGAGATTGGTGGAACTGTTTACCCTGCGTTGACTTTGACTGCTACTGCTTGAACCTTATGGAAGTGTGTATCAGAGACCAATTTGGGTTTTTATTTAACACATTTTGTTCTAGTTAAATGATTTATGCAATATTATGTAAGAGTTTGGTAAATCACAGAAATATTCGATGCCTTCTCATTCCACATTCCTAGAATTATATACACAATATATTTAATTACTTCCCTAATCTAGAAAAGGAAACTATACAATAATACAGCAATGATATCCCTAATAATCATCAATCAAATAAATAAATAAATACACAATATATTCTCGTTAATACACCCCCTCAGTCTGAGCAGGAGGTGTGCGAATGCACAGGCTGGATAAAAAACGGGTGAAAAGTTGCCGAGGAAGTCCTTTGGTGAAGATATCTGCGAACTGAAAATCAGCAGGTATATGCAAGACTCGAACCGCACCAAGTCGGACTTTTTCACGAACGAAATGAATGTCAATCTCCACATGTTTAGTTCTTTGGTGCTGGACTGGGTTCTCAGATAAATACACAGCCGAGATGTTATCACAGTATACGAGTGTAGCCTGGCGAGTTGGAACTGAGAGCTCTAGAAGGAGGTTGCGTAGCCAAGTGGTTTCCGCAACCGCATTTGCGACGCCTCTATATTCAGCTTCTGCGGATGATCGGGATATAGTAGGCTGTCTTTTAGATGACCATGAGATCAAATTGTCCCCGAGGAACACACAGTAACCTGAAGTTGATCGACGTGAGTCTGGGCACCCGCTCCAATCGGCGTCAGAATAGGCGATAAGCTTATGTGATCGGGATGGTGAAATATGTAGTCCGTGACTTGTTGTCCCTTTTAGATACCGTAGTACTCGTTTCAAGTACTGAAAATGAGAGTCACAGGGAGCATGCATGAATAAGCAAATTTGCTGCACAGCATATGTGAGGTCCGGGCGAGTAAAAGTAATATATTGAAGAGCGTCGCCAGTTGTCGATACAAGGTACCGTCGGGCAACAGATTTCCAGTGGTAGCACTTAATTTGGAGGAGGTGTCAACCGGTGTGGTGCACGGTTAACAATCCGTCATGTTTGCTCGTGCTAAAATGTCCTCGGCGTATTTGCTTTGTGAGAGAAATAACCCAGTTTTGTGTTTGGAGACATTTATTCCGAGGAAGTGATGTAGATGCCCCAAGTCCGTCATTCTGAATTCCGTGGATAGAGAGGTAATGATTTTTTTTCGGAGCCTGTCGGATGATGCGGTTAAGATGATATCGTCGACATATAAGAGCAAATAAGCCATTTCATTCCCTCGTTTGTACACAAAAAGCGATGTGTCACTCATAGTTGTCGTAAATCCACATTTAATCAAATAAGTAGCAAAACGTTCATACCAAGCTCTCGGTGCCTGTTTTAATCCGTATAACGACTTTGTTAAGCGGCACACATGTTGAGGAAACTGTTGATTTACAAACCCGGGTGGTTGGAACATGCATACTGTTTCATTCAGGTCGCCGTGCAGAAATGCATTTTTCACATCGAGTTGATGTATTTGCCACCCGCGTGAGACGGCGAGGCTCAAGACGGTTCGAATGGTGGTGGGTTTGACTACGGGGCTGAATGTGTCTTCGCAATCAATTCCAATTTGTTGACTTTTTCCATTAACGACCAAGCGTGCTTTATGTCGTTGAAGTGAGCCGTCAGCATGAAATTTGTGGCGAAATAGCCACATACATCGAATGATATTGGTACCGGACGGCCGAGGGACAAGGACCCATGTATTATTGTCCATGAGGGCTTGATATTCGTCTGTCATGGCAGCATGCCAGTTAGGATCAGTTAGGGCCTTGAGGTGGGATGAGGGTAGTGGGGAGATGGAGGTTTGTGATTGAGTGTTGAGGTTTAAAGGTAGACGAGTACGGATAGTACCATCTTTTGTTTGGGTGGTCATTGGATGGGAGGAGACGGGCGGTTGTGAGGTTGCTGGTGGGGGTTCGGTTGGGGCAGTGGTGTCGGGCACAGGCTGGTAGGTGTTGGCAGGGTTGTGTTTTGGAGCCCGACGATGATAGGTGAACTGTAGGGGTGGTGGGGGAGGTGGATCAGGAATAGGAGAGGAGGGATGTGGTAGAGGGGGCTGGTCATTGGGAGGATTGGGTAGCGGAGTGTTTGGATGTGGGGGAGGGATTATGGGTGAGTCATAGAGGACAGGTGAAGGATCAAGGAAGGAGTAGTTTGGTGGTGAAGAGGCGGCGGGGTTTGCATATAGGAAGGAGTTTTCATCAAAGGTGACATGTCGGCTTAAGATTAATTTTCCGGTTGAGAGTTCAAGACAACGGTAGCCTCTAAAATCAGCCGGATAACCGAGAAAGACACATTTTGTGGATTTGAAGGAGAGTTTGTTTGATCGAGTGGAAGAGGTGTTTGGGTAGCATGTACAACCGAACACCCGAAGGTGGTCATACGTGGGTTGTTTTAGGTAGAGAGCGAGGGTGGGTGTTTGGTAGTTTATGACCGAGGTTGGGAGGATGTTATGAAGATAACAGGCCGTGTGTAGCGCCTCTACCTAGAAAGTTGGTGGTAATGAAGCGTGGGTGAGGAGGCTAAGCATTATTTCATTTAAACGGCGAATCATTTGTTCGGACTTTCCATTTTGTTGAGAAGTTTGGGGACACGAGAAACGAAATTGGAGACCATTTGTCTTTGCGAAATTATGAAAGGAGTGGTTGTCAAATTCACCCCCTAAATCGCATTGGAACGATCGTATAATGGTGTTAAATTGAGTTTTAATATATGTGTGGAAATTTGAGAATTTTTGAAATGTTTCAGATTTAAATTTTAGTGGGAAAACCCATGTGTAGTGGGTGTAATCATCGACTAAGACCATGTAATATTTGTATCCGGTTTTACTTGTGATAGGTGAGGTCCACAAATCATAATGGACAATATCAAATGGTAAAATAGTTATAGATTGAGACACACAAAAGGGTAATCGTTTGTGCTTTGAAAGTTGACATGAATTGCAAACAAGGTTCTTAGCACGTTTATTACAAGAAATTGATTTATTTGAAACAAGATAATTGAAAACTGGAAGCCCTGGATGTCCTAAACGATCATGCCAAGGATCTTGAGCAGTGGTAGTGAAAGCAGTTGGGACCGTTTGATTTGACACCGGGTAGGAGACCGGATAAAGGTGGCTTGAGCTATTGCGGCGAGTTAGAATCTTGCCAGTCTTGAGTTCCTTCACAGAAAAGCCATTAGGGTCAAATTCAACGAAAACATGATTATCGGTTGTAAATTTTCTTACAGAAATGAGATTTTTGATAACATTGGGTGTGTAAAGAATATTTTGAAAGTGAAGGTCACGGCTGGAGGTGGTTGGAAGGGTGGAATTTCCTGATCCATAAACCGGAATACGTGCGCCATTACCTACAACAATCGCACCCGTTGAACAAGATAATAATGGGGAATTGATTTTACCTAAGTCGCCGGTGAGATGATCCGATGCACCCGAGTCCATATACCACTGGTTATCGCCATCATCCATTGTCATCGCCTGAAGAGCTTCACCGAGTTCAGTAGGTTCCAACGGGTCCACCGAAGCCGGATGGGCTTCACTGTCTCCTGCTGAAGATTGGGCTGGCTGCTTTGGGCCTGTTTTGGCTGATGGAGGTGCACTCCAGGGCTGGGCCCAACCTGCTTGGGTCGGAAATGGGCAGGGTGGTAGTGTCCAGTAGGCCCAGTAAGGGGGTGGCCCAACCTGCCTGTAGAAATGAGGGCGGTTCGGTGGTTGATTTGTGTGGCCCCGACCACGGGAATTAGGTGGAGCAGGGGTTCGGCGGCTGCTGTTGGCGGGCCTGTTGGTCCCACGGCGACGGGTTCCCTGCGGTTGATTAGAAAGCTGGGGTTGGGAGACTGCTGCTAGGGCTGTGGAGGGTGAGAGGCTGTCACGAGTGGCTTGTCGCTGACTTTCGAGTTGGAGCATGTTATAAGCCGATTCCCAGTAGGGAAGATTTTGGATAATGAGGGCGCCAATAGTGTCAAACTCAGTCGGTAAACCACGGACAGGTTGTAACACTAATCGCTTCTCATTGACGGGAAAATCAACATCATTCAACTGATTGCCGAGATCCCGAAGTTTCTGACAATAGGACTCAAGGGAGGGCATGGACTTGAGAGTGAGGTTGTTAAACTCATGCTCAAGGGCAGCCGCTCGCGAGCCCTTGTTGTTAAGAAAGATGGTTTTGAGCCTGTTCCATGCCTCGTGAGCAGTGGAATCAGACTGAAGCACACGAACTAGATATTCGTCTGTAGGACGACTGCATCAAGTTCAGACCAAGACTCGTAAGCCGGATCGGTTTTGGCAGGTGGGGGGGTTCCGTCAATATGAGCCATGACTTTGTATCCTCGTGCGTGCAACTGGAACAATTTGACCCAGGCTGAATATGTGGCTTTTGTGCCATCGAGGACCCAGACTTTTCGCTGAATGTCAGTGACAGTATAAGCGGGATGAAGGGATTTGGCCGGTGTGGGGGCGGCAGGTTGGTCAGTGGGTGGAGGAGTGTTGAATTCAGCCATCGGAGGGGGTTGCGGTGACAAAGGAACAGAAGGAAATGGCTACAAAAATTGAACGGAAGGCTAGTTTTGTGCCTGGTCTCGTGATACCATGTAAGAGATTGGTAAATCACAGAAATATTCGATGCCTTCTCATTCCACATTCCCAGAATTATATACACAATACATTTAATTACTTCCCTAATCTAGAAAAGGAAACTATACAATAATACAGCAATAATATCCCTAATAATCATCAATCAAATAAATAAATAAATACACAATATATTCTCGTTAATATATTAAAGTAAATTTAGTAACATTTATTGACTTCAGGGTGCTTTAATCTTTGAATATTCCGTTGTCTGTGAAAATCTTGTGTTTATTCTCTGCTTTTGCTGCATGGGCAACGTATCTTTGACTTAGGTTTATTTCTTTCATATGAACACTATTGTGTTTTTCTGTTGTAGTAGTCGGTTCTAGGTTCAATGTTGCTATAGAATAATATGAAGTTTCCTAGACCTTCTCACTTGCCACAGGAAGTTAAGGGAACAGGTGATGGACTGACTGAGGCAGTTCTTCTGGACATGATACGTACATAACCGGTACTCTTGATAATTCTCTTTCTGATTTTTGCATTTTTCTATGCAATACCGTGTTACTGACTTGTATATATAATTTGCTAGAATTCCCATTTATTTTCTTTTTCTGTGCTCTCTGGATGATAGCCTGGTTTCTTTACCAACTTAATTTTTCAAGGCAAGTGGGAGTAAATGGTGGAGTTTATGCAACTGAGTTTGGGTGATTCATTCTTCATGCTACTTTATTGATACCTCTTGTAATCACCTCAACTAGTCTATCATAAAGGTTTTCTTGGATTTAAGAACAAATATGGTGGATATATAACCGTGTCTTAAACCTACTTCATGACATGATTTCTGGGAAAACAAAGGCTCTGATGTTTTTTTATCTATATAATCCGAGAAGTTATGCTGAATATTTGTGACCTAGTTAACACCTTTATTTTTCATATATATTTCAGGTTTTAATGTTATCCATGTGTTGGCTCTTGCATATTATATCAAAGGGATTCTCTCTTCAATGATGTTGGAAGTGACTGCTACCCTTGTGACAGTTGTTGACTTGTAAGTATCTGTTGGCATGTAGTATTTGAAGTGGATGCTTATTATATTTCCTTGTAGTATGTATTGGCATGCAGGCTTGAATCATTCGTTACTGCACATAACTATAGAAAAAACATTCATTTACATATTGAATTCTTAGCTATAACCCTTCTATTATTAAAAAAATTGATTTTTTTAACCCAAATAAACAAACTTCTATTAAGCAATTTAGGTGTATTCTACTAAGCAATTCAACCGGTCATATGAAGAATTATGCATTTTCAAGCACATACTTATTACAGGTTTATAATAAAAGATGTTTAATTTCAACAAAATGAAAAATGCATCTGTGAAGTTTATTCACTCTCACCCTGCTGCTTAATTTTCCCCTAACAAAGCTTTTGTCTCGTGCCTACTAACATGCATCGCTAGGAACAACGTTTGAGGAACAGAATAGATAGCACCATTATTACATCAACCAGACATGAGTCTGGGTAAGCCGTGTAGCTCAATTCTATATAAACAGGTTTTTAGTGATGCATGTTAATAGTCACTAATACAGATATGTATAACATGTTTTTAAACTGGGCAGAAAGGCCATAGAATAACATTAAGAACATCATTCAGCAGGTATGTTGGAGATCCAAACAAACATATCTTGCTTACAAGATAGCTCCAATGATGAATTTGTAGACACGTCTTTGCGAAATGCCATTGAAGACAGGCAAAAAAACCTTTTGCCATTCCAGGTAACTATTATGATTTTGTTTAATCCATTGTTGAAGATATATGTTTTGTTATATGTATGTTGAAGTTTCTGTGTATTCGCCACACACATTTGATCTGATTACACTGTAATATATACACATCTAAACAACACATCCAACCACACACATTAATTGTTTGACCCATTAACTAACTTATCAATCATGCCTAAATACAAATTAGAAAATGATCTCTAGTTTTACCACACCCTCCTAAGCTGGACTTCATATGCTTCAAACTTTTATGTTGATACCGAGCCTTCATTTCAAATCTGTTAACATACACTCTATTTTGTTTTGAAACCTGAAGTACCTATAATAGCCGGAGTATATCTATAAGATATATTTGAATTCAATAGTATAGGATAACTATTTATTTGATTGTAATCTAATCCCAAAATATGATGATTCTTTGTAACTATAAGTATACGGGTGATCAATGAGAATGGCACAATTTGACCTGCTATATTATGGTATCAGAGCAATCAATTCTCTGATCACCAATAACTTCTTCTCCTCTTCCAGCCGGTCCTATTTCTTTCTGTCCCTATCAACAGCCATCTTCTGTTCCTGTTCTTTAACCCGTCTGATCTAACACCATGGATAAGATTCATCCGGCCATCGCTGTCACAAAGATTCACAACTTCATTCCAGTTAAATTGGAGATTTAGAACAGCCAGTATACTTCTTGGGCTGAATTATTTAAAATTCACTGCAGAGCTTTTGAAGTTATTGATCACATACTCCCTGCTGAACAATCATCCCCTGTTCCTGCTGCAAATGCCAAATCTGCTGACAAGAAATGGACCTGGATAGGTTCCATTGCTTTTAAAGTGGATCTACGATACTATTTCGAATGATCTACTTCATACTATACTAACACCTGATACTATTGCAGCGAAGGCATGGACCGCCCTTGCTAACATCTTTCAAGACAACCGCAATACCCGTGCGGTTTACCTCGAGCATAAGTTCAACAAAAGCCAGGATCTTTCCCCCGCCCGATGCTTTGTTAATGTCAGAGTTGATATGAAGATGTACCTGACTAGAAAACTTCTCCAACATCACTTCATATTGCCAGGCTTTGAAAGTCCTCTCGGATCAGTTAGCAAATGTCTATTGGTTCACAACCCAAGATCAACTTAATATAAAGTTTACTCTTGATCAATACTTGATAATATGGAAAAGAGAAAAAAGAATCTATATGTCGATTTTATGCAGAATGCTTCAATCTTTGTTGAATGAAAAGACAAAATATAAATAGCTTGCATACTCCAACGTACACCTAAAAATAGGAGCGACCTAACTACTTCCTGGAGACCCGAGAACAACTTTGAACAAATTCAAATAAATCCTAAACATGCAACTTGAACTAATTCAACTTTACTCTAACTAAACCATACGTATGCATGAGCTAAATTTAATCAACACATGACATATTATTTTCTACTAGTTAAATGCAAACTAAATATAACTTCGTGACCCAACTCGATATTGATTTCAAGACCCGTACCCCGTTGACCCGTCAAGACTAACCTAAAATTCACCCCCTTAATTTTGACATGGACCCATGCATGCATCAAAGTAGGGCCGGTTCATCTTCATGGATCAAATTGGCTTCTTCGTTCTTGTTCTTCCATTTTGTACACTCATTTGCATAGTGTCCAAATGCTCCGCACTCATAGCATCTAAACCCGCTTTTATCTCCTCGACCCGAGCCTCTTCCACGTTCTCTTTCTCCTCTAGCCGATCCTCTTACACGTCCTCTTCCTCGTCCATATTGTTTATCCTCATGCTCACCACTAGTCAACAAAAGTTGCCCCTGATCTTCATCCTTCCCATCGTGGCTTTTTAGTCTTTCTTCAAACGCTTTGAGTCTTCCCACAACTTCTTCAAAAGACATACTTTCAAGATTCGAGTATTGCTCGATGGAGGCTACGATTGGTAGATATTTCTTTGGCATTGAATTGAGAAACTTTCTCACAATCAATTCTTCATCAAGGCTCGATCTGAGAGTCTTGAATTTGCCACTATGCCACTAATCTTACCTGAAAAATCATTTATCTTCTCGTTCTCTTTCATTTTTAGTATCTGCAATTCACTCCTCAGAGTTTTGTAGCCTTGCTTTCTGAACCCGATCGGCTCCTAAATACCAAACTCGAATCGATTCCCAAACATCTTTCGCGTCCTTGTGTTTTGCAACTTGTAGGAGGATGTCTTCTGGTAGAGTTTGAAAGATGATGGCCTTCGTGGTGTAGTTCTTTTTCTCTTCCACACTTGCTCCTGTTACAGGATCCACCGACTCCCACAAACCGTATGCCCTTAACATCGTCTCAACCAAGATAGACCACGAAGTGTAGTTAGTCCCGGTTAATTTTGGACATTGAAGTGGTACATTACCTTGCTCACGGACTGCTACGGTTCCCGCGTTCTCTGTCATTCTTACTTAAATCTTTTTGTCTTGCACTTCTCTGCTTCAATTACTTGCTGCTCTTGCTTTAGTGTTGGCGCCTCTTGCTTTACCTTGCTACGTCTTGCTTCAACTTGCTACTAATCGATCGGTTTTCACCAATCGATTCCCTTGCTACTTGCTTTCTTTCTCACGATCTGCTCACATGAAATCAGGGCTTCACTTGCTTCCTTCAAACCCTCCCAATGGTATGAGCCTAAGGCTCTGATACCAAATATTAGTTCACAACCCAAGATCAACTTAATATAAAGTTTACTCTTGATCAATACTTGATAATATGGAAAAGAGAAAAAAGAATCTATATGTCGATTTTATGTAGAATGCTTCAATCTTTATTGAATGAAAAGACAAAATATAAATAGCTTGCACACTCCAACGTACACCTAAAAATAAGAGCTACCTAACTACTTCCTAGAGACCCGAGAACAACTTTGAACAAATTCAAATAAATCCTAAACATGCAACTTGGACTAATTCAACTTTCCTCTAACTAAACCATACGTATGCATGAGCTAAATTTAATCAACACATGACATATTATTTTCTACTAGTTAAATGCAAACTAAATATAACTTCGTGACCCAACTCGATATTTGATTTCAAGACCTGTGCCCCTTTGACCCGTCAAGATTAACCCAACAATGTCTGTTCGCCTATTTCTAATCAGTTTCTTGTTTTGCAGCTAATACTCAAAGAAACACGCAAAGCTAATCAAGTTTCTAACTCAACAACTCTTCACGTCAATCATGGGCCCACGTTACTTAGCAGGCCCATGTTACTTAGCAAATGTCAGGTGGCCATTCAATGCTGCTTTTCAGCCTTCGACCTATCAACAGCCATGGCATATGGGCCAGACTCAATACTCAGGCCCAAGTTACTTAGCAGGCCCTTACCACGGGCCCACACCTCTTGCTCATTATCCGACCCAGCCCTGTGCTGCTTTTTCAAACCAATCACGTCACTGGGCTTCTCGGCCCACTTCAGGCGCATCTGCAGCTGGTATTTTGGGCCCCATCCAGCTAAATCGTATGCAGCCTCATACAATGGATATACTCCTACAGATGTTGAACAGCTATGTATACCAACACCTCAGGCATGGCCGGCCCTACGAAGGGGCGAGATGGACGTCCGTTCAGGGCCTACTCGCTCAGGGGCACAAACTTTTTTTAAATTGTTTTTTATATTATATATATATTTTATAGAAAAAATAGTTATCTAATATTAATAAACGTTTACAATAGGAGACACGTGTTATCTCCGTACCCGCTCCCACAACCATTTTCCCGCCCACAAACTTTTGCTCAATATTCCAATTTCTTGCTGGGCACATAACCGAACTTCAAAAGACCCTAAATTCTTTGATTTCAGTTTAACACAATCCTTAAAACCCTAGATCTCTCTTTGAAATTTTCAATTTGATCCCCAATGATTCTCTAGGAAGTCTGTTAATCACGAATTTAAAGGGGATTAAAGATCTTCAGCAGCAATTCAAGATCTATCATTTGAGGAAGAAGATCGATTCTCCAAAGCTGCCGATTACGAAATCATCCACAACGATTGAGCCTTATTACATCTATAGAAGCAAGAATCTGCCATTATTGAGCCTTATTAGATCTATTCCACAAAGATTCACTCGACTTGAACAAGTACAGTTTGATTTGTGTATGTTTAGTTTTGATTTTTGATTTTCATATATGCATTGTTACATAATCGACCAATCTAAACACCTAAGATTTATATTACTGATTTCCATATATTTCTTTTACTTCGATTTAGGCTTTTCAATTGCATAATATTTCTTTGCTTTACAAGTATACGACAAATATGTATGTTTATTTTGAATATTTGATTTTGATATGTGCTTCCTTATGTAACTGTTCAATTTAAGCACCTGCTTTATGTATTTTTTCGTTTAACTCTATTTGTTTTACTTTGCTTTATAAGTTCATGCTCATTAAGCACTTGTCGTATGTAAATTCATCTCTTTTTGTAGATTACAGTATGATATGTGTGTTCAATTTAACTTGATTATATTCCTTCTTGGTTAGATGATGGATTTGTGCTTATAGTAATCACTATTCCTCCACTTGGTTTACAATCAAGTTTTTTATTTGATGATAATATTATAATGGGTTTATAATAATCACTGTGATAAGTTAGCTCTATTTGTTTAAACATGACAAAGCAAGGACGAGGAGGGTAAATTTAAAAGCATTTTTTTGCTAATAAAGTTGAGGAATCGAGACGTTTGTAAGCTTTCGATTTTATCATGTTGGGTTGAATTGTTGTTTATGTGGCTTTTTAATGTTAGGTTTTTGTCGTTGATTTTGTTTCCGTTTGGGAACATCTAAACAACAATAAAACTTTTGATTAGAAATTCATATGCAGATTGGATCATTATAATATAGAATTTATAAGTGATGATTCTCACTATGATAGATAGCATCAATGGTATGGTATGCATGGTTTAAGAGGTGAGAGTGTCCACTGCCTAACGGAAATGTAAGTTTCAAAGAACTTTTAAATATAAATTGAATTTGACCTGCTGACCTGCATCTACTTCATAGTCCTGTGATTTTTGATCAATGGGTTGCTGATTTATTTACATGCTCTCAGGGGAAACAACCAATTACCAAATGATGAGCACAAGGATCTTCATCTTGAAGATGTAGTGCAGATTATTTGCAGTTTCTTTTTCACTCTCACTTTCCTCATACAAGGTATATCTTTATTAATTCATAAAACTAAATATGCTGCAAATGTAAAATATTAGGAGTCCTTGCTCTAATATGTGGATGCTATTTTATTGTTTCACCACTTTTGAATATAGATCTATGTTGTGTTTGTTAAGTTTTTTAGTTGTTTATTGACCATTTAACAAGCAAAACTACAGACTGATTATTATTTGCCATCCACACCAGGTATACCGTATACTAATTGTATGCCTACAATATTTCCCCTGTCAAATTAAAAAATACCCTCATTATTTGAGGATCATTTATATGCTTAGGCCATTTTTTGTTTTATTTCTAAACCACATCCATTTAAAAGCAAAAGTCATGCTTATGTTCTCAATTATGTTGTGACAAATAAATAAATGAGTTAATTACGCAAATGGTCCCTGTGGTTTATACAAAGTAACATGTTTGGGTACTAAGAGTTTTTTGTTACATGTTTGGGTATTATGTTTTCAATTTGTAACGAGTTAAGGTATTAACACTAACGGGCGTTAACTTTTCTGTTAAACCTAAGGGCATTTTTGTCTTTTCACTTTAAATGGATTTTAATGTACATAAAAGGACTATTTATGTCATTTACTATATATAAGGGACTGCTTGTGTATTTAAAATACATACATATACAGACATATATATACATATATATTAAATTACTAAGGTTTTTCAAAACAATTTCTTCACCACCACCGCCAACCCCTCACCGTCGGCCACCACCGACCACCACCACTGCCAACCCCTCACCGTCTGCCGCCACCGACCACCACCACGAACGGCCCCCACTGTCGGCCACCATCATCAACAGCCCTGACCGTCGACTACCACCCCCTCACATCGTCCTCACCACCATGATTTTCTTCAACTCTTTAAATGAAACAACACCATCTTCATCGTCGCATCATCACAACCACCGTAAAATCAAGCGTTGCTTCATCTCCATTGAATTACTACGTCAACATACAATCCCCAAAACCAAAAATCCCCAATTCTATTTTAGGGTTTTGAGAAAAAGTTGAGATGGGGGGAACTGACGATGTGGTTGGTACCGGTTGTGGTGGTTTTGTCGGCTGGGTGTGGTCGGACGCAATGGTGGTGATGTTGAGCGATGGTGGTGGCTAGATGGCGATGGTGGTGATGGTGAGCAGTGGTCGTGGTCTAATAGCGGTGATGGTGGTGAGAATATGTTCAGGCGGCAGTGAAGATGGTGGCGGCTGGTGGTCATCGTTGGTTGGTGATTGTGGGAGTCGCAGGTGGTGGTGGGGGTAACGGTGGTGGTGGTGAGATGATGTTTAGTCGCAGGGATGGTGCTGGCTGCTGGGTGGTCGTCGTTGGTCGGTGGTGATGGGAGTCGGCGGTGGTGGCGGGGGTCGGCGGTGGTGGCGGGGGTCGGCGGTGGACTTTGGTGGACTGATCTACGCTGCAACTTATATATATATATATACATATATATATATATATACATATATATATATACATATATATATATATATACATACATATATATATATATACATACATATATATATATATGTATATATATATATATATATATATATATATATATATAAACACAAACACACAAACAGTCCCTTAGATATGTTAAATTACATAAATAGTCTCTTTAACATGAAAAGACTAAAATGCCTTTAGATTTAACAGAAAAATTAACGTCAATTAGTGTTAATACCTTAACTTGTTACAAATTGAAAACACAATACCCCTACCTGTTACAAAAAACTCTTAGTACCCAAACTTGTTATTTTAAATAAACCACGGGGACCATTTATGTAATTAACTCTAAATAAATTAAAAGCATGACCATTTTATTCACAACTTTTATAATAAGAAATTAATCAAACATATTACGCTCCATGTTACATAAACTAACCAGCTTATTTATCATCATCTCAACCTCTTTGATATTTACTCCACAACAAATTTAATTATTCAGTTTTCAAAACATCTAAACACATATTTATATACTTGAGGTATATTTTATTTACCTTATATATCTTTTGGTTTCTTTTACATACTTTGACTACTATGAAATACATGGAGAAATATAAAACCGTCTACTTTAAAGATTGGCCCTTTTAACCATGGAAACCCCTGTCAGCTTGGATACAAAAGAAATTAGTAATGAGGAAAAACCCAACATACTGAAGTTTTGATTTCAAGACAGATGACTACAATGTTTGGTAATTTCTGCTCTAGATGTTTCTTATTTTATATTTCTTTGTGTTAATCATATTGTTTGATTTGTCAACACATATAAATAAAGCCCGATGAGTAGTATGTTTTAGCAACAATAGCATGATCAATTTCATAACTTACCAAGTTGTTGTTACTATAGACAAACAAGTTAAATATTTCAAATGTTACTACAGAAGATTTAAAAAAGGTTTGTTGCCACTGAAGGATTTTTGATGTGATAAGTACAATAATCATATATGTGTATTAGGAGATGTGGATAGGTATTTCAACTCTTAGCAATTGACATCGTTTGAGCTGTAGTGTGACCCATATGATGCTTCAAAAACCTTTTGTAATATAATGTGTTAAACAATAGGTCTAATCTGGAATCTCCTATGTGGTTAAGAATAGGTTTGTACAAACAAAACTTAAAATAATAATGCTTATATTTCATAGTTTACTGTAAGGTGATTTAATTCTACAATGCAATTTCTTTATGAGTTTGACAGGTATTGGTTTAAAGTTGTTTGCTATTATTTTACATTGCCCGCAATCAAGTTTCATATGCTTGCCATATAAATTCTATATGAGTATATGACTAGCTTATAAGTATTTACATGCAAGTACTCAGGTAATAATGTATCATTTGTTTTTTCAGATATTGAATTTTTATACTTAAGATATGTTGTGGATGCAAAAACTTTGTGGGGTCGTTTGAACCTTATGTCAATGATCATGAGGTACTTTGTCGTATGTATTTCAGTTTATCATGGTAGAGTTATCTCTAAAACATCAATTTCCTAATCTTAAATGGTTATATGTTCAGGTTTTGTTTTGTGTGGTAAATTAGTAATTTTTGTTTGCATATTTTTAAGGGAATGAGAGGTTCAACACCCAGTTTATGGAACAACAAATATAACTAAATTAAGACATTTATCAATCTCACATGCAATGAATTTTATTTTACACATTTGTTTAAAATAAATGGGAGATTACACTACGAAAAATGAGATGACAGAAGGTTGCAAAATAATTGGCTGAAATTCCAGATTTTGGCTGAAGTTTTTTGCATATTATCAAGGTCATTCTTTAACATTTTGTTGTTTTTTCACTTTTGTCAAAGAAGATGAGGTACTTCTTTTGTTGTGTGCTTTTATTATTTTTTATTTATATTGTAGTATGTAATAAAAATACTTTAAAATGCTTAAGTTACTTAACTTTTGTACACATAATAAAATTATATAATTATTATTATACAATCCCGTGTAATACACGGGTTTATAACTTAATAAACTATAATTCAATCATAAAAATTGACCCAATTATATTTTAAACCCAATTTAACTTTTTAGGCCCATTTTATTAACCTAATTACTCAATTAAAGCCTCTTTTTAAAAAATGAAATATTTAAATCTCATGTGTTATGGTTTATTATTACTTGTTTAATTATTTAGATAGTCAATTGAGCAGCCAAAAAAATAAATAATTTTATTATATTTATTGTAATATTTGAATCTCATGAGTTATCAGTGAACAATTACGCTATGTCATTGTAATACTATGATTTTGTTATGTTTATTTCTAAAACGTTTGTTTTTATTAAAAAAATTAGTTTATATAATTCAATTCGTTAGGGCCAAAAAGGTTTTTTTTTTTGGGCTCGTCCTGGGCACTAAAATCCTTAGGACCGGCCCTGTCCTCAGGTACGCTCTCCTTTCGTACTCATAATTTACTTTCTATACGTTGTTAACACGTGATAATAATATTTCTATCGAATTTGACCAATTTGGTTTTCTTGCGTAGGATTACCGGACGCAGATACCTTTCCTTTGATGTAACAGCACAGAATGTGACAATGGAACCGAATTTTCTAACAACTCCTTTATCAATCTTTATCACCAAACTGGAATGGTTTTTAGATTTTCTTGCCCCTGCACTTCTTCTAAAAACGGCTAGGCTGAACGAAAAATTAGGTCTATTAACAATATAATCTGCACTACTCATTCTTCTCTTCTCGCTACTTATTGCCACCATGCAGTACAAATGGCCACATGCATTCTTAACATCTTACCATCCAAAACCAAAAACCACCAAAAACCCACCTACCTCCTCTATCATAAACATCCATCGTATGACCATCTACGTACGTTTGGTTGTCTTTGCTACCTTTTAACTCCATCTCCCACTATCCATAAGCTCCAAAACCGCTCTTCACCTTGTGTTTTTCTTGGCTACCACACTAATCATCGAGGGTACAATGCCTCGACCTTTCCTCCCACAAAATTATTATCTCTCGTCATGTCGTTTTCCATGAACACGCCTTCCCATTCTTTACACCTACTCCCTCCACACACTCTTGTGACTTTTTAACCAATGAACCACATCCATTAATATGGGCCTCTCGATCCGCCCACTCCCCTTGGCCCTTACCACCACAACTACGCCTACCACCGCTCCCGCTTCATCGTCCTCTCCTCAACCACCTAACACTGCCAAACCTATCATGACCTACCAAAGGCGACAAAAACAGCCAACCACCACCACAACTACCCATTCCATTATGCCACCTCCTAACTTCAACCCACCATCCTCACCGTCAACCGCAACCCGCTGTTCCCCCGACCAACCATAACCTAGTGGCGGCCGCCCCATGACCACCCGTCTCAAATCTGGGGCTATCCAACCTAAATCCACTATCAATCTCCACACCTCTCAAACTACTCCTATGGTCCCTCTACCTCGTAACCCTTTTGAAGTCTTATCCACTCCCGAATGGAACAATGCCATGGCTGATGAATATAATGCATTACTTATGAATAAGACTTGGATTTTAGTTACTCGTGAAAGTCGTACGTTATTCGTAACATGTGGATTTTTAAACATAAAACTGACTTAGATGGGACTTTTGAGTGGTACAAATCCCGTCTTGTTTGTGATGGCAGATCTCATCAAGTAGGCATCGATTGCGGGGAAACTTTGAGCTCGATGGTTAAACCGGCTACCATCCGTATAGTGCTTAGTATCTCCATCTCCTAGTATTGGCCTATCCGTCAACTCGACATGAAAAATGCGTTTCTTCATGGGAGATTATCCGAAACCGTATATTTACATCAATCGATGGGTTTTTGTGACACTCATTACCCAAACCACATCTGTCTTCTAAACAAATCTTTATACGAGCTTAAACAGGCACCAAGGGCATGGTATCAACATTTTGTTGACTATGTTTATACTTTGGGTTTTCTTCACAACACATTTGATCATTCTCTGTTCATCTGCAAAAAGTTTCCCGGCACAGCTTATCTTATAATTTATGTAGACGACGTCATCCTTGTCACTTCTTCGGATTATCTTATAGCCTTCTTTATGTCTAAACTCGGCCATGAATTTGCTATGAACGACTTGGGCAACTAAGTTATTTTTTTGGGTGTTTTGATTAAACATACTCCTGACATGTGCCTATTTCTATCACAGCACAAATATGCCAGTGAGATTTTGGACCGAGCCGGTATGCCCTCTTGTAAATCAGTGGCCACTCTTGTTGATGCTAATGGGAAATTAAGAGCATCAAATGGAATAGATGACCCCACCTCCTACCGTCGTCTATCCAGGGCATTACAATATCTTACATTCACTAGACCGGATTTAACATACGCTATGCAACAAATTTGTATGTACATGCATGCACCTTGTAATTCTCATCTTCATGCATTGAAATGGATCCTTTGATATGTCCAAGGCACTCTACATCTTGGCCTTGATATGCAATGGTCCTCGATTTCTTCTCTTGTTGCCTAAATAGATGCTGATTGGGCAGCCCAAACACAAGGCGCTCTACATCGGGGGTATTGTGTTTACTTAGGTGCAAAACTAATTTCTTGGTCCTCCAAACGCCAAACTACTCTTTTTCGATATAGTACCGAGGCCGAATACCGAGCTTCTATAATCGAAATTCAGTTCAACATCAGAGGACCAAACACATTGAAATGAAAATCCATTTCGTTTTGGAAAAGGTCCAACGAGGTCGGATTCATGTACATCATGTCTCCTCTAGCTATCAAGTTGCGGATATTTTTACCAAGGGTCTATAACAGGTTTTATTTGAGGATTTTCGGTCCAGTCTCAGCATTCGATCATCTCCATCTTTCCTCTCCTTAAAACCATCCACCACATCCCCACCATAATCCATAAAAAAATTTTAGCCTTTCTACTTGAAGGATTTCAATAACAGCTAAACCGCTAGAATCGTTGTAGCGTCACGTCCTTGACCCCATCCAACACCTTGGTTAACATTTTGCTGCTCAAAAGCAGTGTTAACATTTGAGAGATTAGCTAAGCTAACTCCTTAGAGGAAGTTGGAAACCCTGATCCCTCTACCTCTACCAACAACACTTGTACTGTAGAGTGAGATACCAACGAGGCAGACACAACCAGTGTAGTAGGTGAGAGATCTCAAGCATCACAACAAGAGCCCTAGAAGTAGAATTATCAACCCTAACAGCAAACTTCGTCATGTTCTAATACTTGACACTACAGTAGCATTCTTTATAGGAGCTACACTGAGATGCAAACTAGTACTAGAAGTCATCCCACCCAGACCACCTAATGTAGACATCAGCCCCGGAAAACTCAACAATCTTAAAGATTGAAAGAGGTAGGTTCATGTCATCGTCCTCTTTCCATCCATTGCTTGAGTTAGCCGTATAGTAGGCAAACATGGCAAATGCAAATAAGTCTGCGTAATAAGATAACATAAAGTCTATAGCTAATAGGTGAGAGGTCGGTGGTAATCCATATATATATGAAGTCTCTGGTATAACAGTAGTCGACGAAGGTATGTCCGTCTCACTGTCAGTGTCGTGCATCTCAATAATTGTGTGTGAACCAGACATCTTTGACACAAAACATATAAGTGTGATAAATAAAATTTAAGCGTGCATAATTTTTTCAATCCAATAACACATAAGGTACACATAAATATTTTAAATTATATGCATGCAATCCAATAACACATAAGGTATATATATATACACACACACGAAATTTGTATTTAAAAAAACTTTTGGCTTTGTGAAGTGTGAAATGTTTATTTCAAAAACACTGGGTTATAATTTAGAATTTTAAGGAAAACTTTTATTTTTTTTAACCATTGACTCTTATATCAAGTTATGCCACACCTCAAAAATTAGCTGCGGAAGGCAAACATGATGGTGATAGATGTTGACAACCAATAGTGTTTTGAAAACTATTATTTTATCATGTATTTGGACATTATTAATTTAATTATATACGAAACCATTAAAGTTTACAAGTTGTCCCAAGAACACACATGTCCAAATACATTACTCTATACTTAAAAAAGAAGTGTGATGAATAGTAGTTTTAGATATCACGGTCGTTGATTTTTGATCTAGCGGTGGACAGTGGGTGCTGGTTATTTGGTTTACACGTGGCCTAAGAAATGTTTCGTGTCGTCTTAGCATCAAAAGAAAGAGAAAGACAAACACTTCTATCAGAGAAAATGAGACTGGTGAGAGAGAGAGAGAGGTGAACTGCAGCCATAGACGAATGTTGGAAGAACTCATCCTCCAGCACTAAAGCTGTCTTTGTTGGAAATTTGTAATCAAGAAATTAATCAAAAAAAGTCAAAATAGACAGTCAAATCTGTTAGGATAGTTACGGTTATAGTTAGTTAAAGTTAGTTATGGTTAGTTAGTTATTTAACTATCATTGTTGGTTGGTAGTTTAACCGCCGAATCATTGGGTATAAATACCCACATATGTACCGCATTCCATGTATGAAATACAATGTGTGTTGTGTGTGAGATTTGTGTGTTTCTCCCACTGTGTTCATCAACGGGTTCACTGCACATTCATGTGCATAACCCATATTATGTTCATCCATAATTGATCCTAATCTATGATCCGAAGGGGCCTCAACATGGTATCAGAGCAAGGTTGAAAAGGATCATCAAATCAAAGTTTAGTCTCCATCGTTCCCAATAATTTCTGAGAAGAACACATCTATTGAATTGGTCCCTGTTTATGCAAGTAAAAAAAACAAAGACAGAAAGAATTGGAATTCGAAACAATATAAAGAATAGGTTGTTGATTCAGATGTCGATCCATCATCAATCGATCAAGAGAAGATTCATTGATTAAAGCCCAGAAACTGTTTCTTAAGGAACCGATGAAACAGAAGACTCCAGCGATATTCCGGTCGAGGAAAAAGAAACAAAGAATATTGAAATCAAAAGACCCCTTATACCCGAGTCATTCATGAATCAAATACGCAAAAAATCGTTTCAAGAATCAAGGATACATCGAATCATTCGAGGATTTCTCCCGAACATCGTTTGCGTTCCAATTGAAAAAAACGAAATCAAATTTGTTGATCAAGTAATTGATTATTAGAGGCAGACCGTAAACGAATCCAATTAGAAGAATCAAAATCGAACAAGCCCATCAGTTTGATTTGATTCTATTGACGGAGAACTACAGGGATGATACACAAATTGTTTTGTCAATTTTGACTTTAGACAATTCAACAAAAGAGAGATTTGTACAGGGTGGTGTTTCGAGAAAGAAGATATGGCAGAAGCATCTTTCAAGGACTATCTCAATTATTAAAGGAAGTAAAAAAAACATATATTTTTCAAAAGAAAAAGAAGATGATTACTATATGTATTATGAAATCAAAGTGAAAGGAAGAAGAAGAAACGGTTCTGATTTGCCCTGCAACCGAAGGACCATTTTCAAGAAGAACAGTTGGTTTGATTTGCTTGATAACCGAAAAACCCCGTAGAATTGGTTTTGATTTGTCACGCAACCGAAGACCCGAAGACTGTTCTAGACGAGCAACAATTGGTTTGATTTGTTGGACGACCGAAAGACCTAGTTAGTTGGTTTTGATTCGTCTCACAACCGAAAACCCCGTTTATTGTTGTGATAAGAAGAATAGTTGGTTTTGATTCGTTATAAACGACCGAAAGACCCGTGTACTATTCTTAGAAGTGAGGTTTTGATTCGCTAAGCGACCGAAAGACCAAAGATTGATTAATTTGATCCGAAACTACGTAAGTTGATATCAAGTTAGTCATAGTCAAAAGAAGAAGATTATTTGATCCGAAGTCAATTAGGCTGATATCAAATTAATCTCAAGGAAGGTTGACATCGATTTGATCCGAAACAAGTGAGTTGATATCAAATCCGATCCGAAACCAAAAGTGCAAAGTTAAGAAAGATGGACAAGAAGGCTACACGATGGATGAACAAGAAGAAAGAAAACAAGTTGAAGAATTTCTTGATTAGGGGAGTGATTGTTGGAAATTTGTAATCAAGAAATTAATCAAAAAAAGTCAAAATAGACAGTCAAATCTGTTAGGATAGTTACGGTTATAGTTAGTTAAAGTTAGTTATGGTTAGTTAGTTATTTAACTATCATTGTTGGTTGGTAGTTTAACCGCCGAATCCTTGGGTATAAATACCCACATATGTACCGCATTCCATGTATGAAATACAGTGTGTGTTGTGTGTGAGATTTGTGTGTTTCTCCCACCTGTGTTCATCAACGGGTTTACTGCACATTCATGTGCATAACCCATATCATGTTCATCCATAATTGATCCTAATCTATGATCCGAAGGGGCCTCAACAGTCTTCTCTTCGGCGATGCCAGTGTTGCAGTAGTTGAGCGACGGTTTTTCCAAGGGTTGTGGCGTTTCCGGTTTCTCCTCGACGATGATGGTGATGCAGTGATCGGGAGATTGCTGTTTCTAGGGTTTTGGTGCTAACCCTCAAAGGCAATTTTATCTCATGAGACTGATCGTCCCTAATAAATAGTTCATGGTGAAACCCTGGATTTCTCTCATCGTCATCAATCGTTCATGTATAAAATCTATCTTCCGGGTATTGATTTTGTCTTATTTGTAGGTGTTCAAATATGGTGTGGGCATCATAAGAGGTTTGGCAATACTCACTCCCCGGCACGATTTGACGACCCTAACGATGACAACAAAGGATTTCCAGAAGGTGCATTTCCCGTTCTCTCTTGGGTTTTATTTTTTGGTTGGTTTGAGTCTTTTCGTTTTTAAGAATATCTTTGTTGAAGTGGCAGAAACCCTAATTGATCATTTGATCTTGAACTAATTCACAAAGAATATGGTCACACAGCAAAATTCTCCAAAAAAGTGATCATCTTAAGTGAATAGAGCAAAATCAAGGAATATGTTTCTTGGTTCAAGATATCATTATAATCTTTTTGTTTATGATGATTTATTGGTGTGCTTTTTAGTAGAAAGATGAAGATTCCATTCTGATTTCTTGGGTTAACTGTCAGATGAATCTGTTTAATTTTTACAACTAAGACATTACTATCTACAATCATAAAGACATGATTAAAACCAAGATCCATACATGTTATTTCATAATTGTATATTATATCTGTACTTTTTCATGTTCCACTATAACTCATAAGAATGGTTAACTTCTAGCTCCACTTGAAGTTCCATTAAGGTGGTGGTGTAGGGAAGGCAGTGTATATTCGGGTGGTGGTGAAGGAACACTGTTATCAAGATCAATGTTCTTAAAATTTTTATTGCCATTTTTTTTCTTATCATGCATTCATGTTGCAGGTTGGGCTGAATGGCCATATATGATGTATTGCAAAGTGCAACATATGCAATAGTTTTCATAGCTTTCAGCATGCATCATTAGTCAAAGTTGTTGCTTGAAGCGGCTTTCATGATGTTTGAAAGGAGGTTTGATTCATTTGTTTACTTTTTTTAGGCATTTGTTTAGGCCCTTGCATAATTTTGACTTTATTTGTATTTTCAATTGCAAACCAAGGTTGGGGTTTTATATATGCACTTTTATGTAGCCAACTATGGTTCCTTGGCTTTAGCACCCACTTGAGAATGAGAATGCATCATAGGCATGTCTTGCAGGTTTGTTTTCTTTGTAGAATTAAAGATATATTTTCTAAGATTTTTGTATGTATAACTTCCTGGATAAATTCAAATTCTCATGTGTAGTTATCTTCAAGAACATGTTGGTAAGGACCACATATTGACAAATGAGGTATCTTCTTGAACTTTCTTTAATGCATCTTAAGAACTTCACTTTTTGGATGTAACAAAACAAGTAGCCTTTCCCTTAATTTGTAAGGAAGTATACATGACACAATTTAGGTTTTGTTTTGTTAAATAATGATTTATTTGCGAGATATTTTTGTTGAATTCATGAAAACTGATTAGAGGTTTCATGTGAAAGCACCATAAAACTTGGCAATATCGATACATTTACTTAAATTGTTTGAATGGGGTTATGTTTTATCTATAGCATTTCAGACTGTTATAATTTAGAAGAGAACTCAAGAAAGAAAACAGGTTAATATGTTGAACAAGTTAAAAGTTTCTGAAATTGTACCTTTAATTCGCGCTAAGTTAGAAATTGATTCTTTCGCGAAATAGATTAACCTTATAATCTTATAGACACATCTAAAGGAAGTAAAATAGTTGAAAAGGTAGCCAAGAAAGACAACACGTGAATGAGTGGAACAAGTTGAAAGTTTCTGAAAGTGTACCTTTAAAATATGTAATTAGTATATTTTGTCATTGATTAAGCTTAATTTTGTTGTACTCATGTAGATCTAGGCATGTTTTGTTGTATTTGATGGATAATCCCGTAGATTTTTATTTGATGCTCATATCTGAACTTATTATATATATAAGTAGCTTGATTTTACATTCATTTATATTATGAACTTTGGATTAGCTTTTGTAGGTTTTTTATAATTGGTTTTTTGATTATGCCATAACAATTTATTCTCTGTATTAATTTTTTTTATCATTATGTTCTCAACTGAATGTAACCTTACTGCTATCAGTATTCCATTGATAATATTACTCAACAAAAAAATTAAAGTTGATTTTGATGAATAAGAACAGAGAAAAAAGAGCAAGACTACTTAAACTAATGCTTTTTTCCATAGTTCAAGATTTGTATCAGACGGTTGCTAAACCTGTGTTTTTTAGGTTTTTGAAAGATCTAGACTAGGTGAAGCTTTTGGAAATCATGGCAACATTTTGAAAGTTAACATACTATCAAGTGCAGTCAAGTGTCGCCATTGCTAATTTGGGAGTGATGCAACTGGTTTAATAGCATGTTAACAATGTAAGTGTTCGTATTCATCGTGCATATATTGTTTTCTTAAGATTACTAAAAATTAATGATGTTCTAATTCAGTGAAAGTAAAACTCATATTTTTCAAGATTTTTGTACTCTAATCTGCTTTTTCGATGGAGTAAAATAACATGCATCAGTAAACTTTCAGTTTAGGGACTACTTTGAGAACTTATTCTTTGAGTTAAGATACTTTCTTGATTTCAAGATTTGTAGAGGCTTTTGCTTTTTCAGATATTTGTTTAGTCTTATATGAAAGTATCTCCACTTGATATAGAGACTTACCCGCTGAATTCGAAAGCATGGCTTATATTTTAGTCGAATTTATGGAAAAATTGCCTGTAAAAAAATTATTTTCAATACGAGGTATGATTAGTAGATTTTTTAATTGGTAAAAAGAATTTCGTTAACTAATTTTAATTGGTATGTTACTATCTTTGTACCATATACATATGGGCAAGGTTTTAAACATTAATCTATACTTTTAACCATGACTTTACTGCTGCCAACGAAGGTTCAAATTTAGACAACATGATCAAGGGAACCAACAACAAAATGGTTATTACTTTTTTTTCTGTATGAAAAACAGATAAGGACCAAAGTTCCGGTTCTGATAAAATAGAAGTTTCATATTATAGATCTTGATTAGCTGAATGAAAATGGTTCTGCAACAACTTAAAAAAGGTTGTTAGTTTGTGTTCTTTAATGTCTTTTCAGGTTTAATTTTCGTGTGAAATTTATAAACTATTCTTATGAAAATCGTAATTTGAACTTGAGCTTACGTAACTGTAACCGTAAGATGATCACTCTTGAGGTTGAGAGTTTCGACATTATCCACAATGTGGTTCTGGTGGGGTTCGAGCCTGAGTCGGGTATGCAGGTTCTGGAGTACACGATCATACTCCCGCAGCGAAGCGCGGATAGTAATAACTAGTTATTTTCAAAACACGCTTTTACTGAAAGCCTTCTCAAGTACCTGAAAACATATTAAAGAAAGTCAGTATAATGGTTGATGAGTTCACAAATATTAGAAAAATATTTAATCCCAAGTTTTGTGAAATATTTTACTTAAGACGAAGGAGTTTTGTGAAATATTTTATCAATATATAAAAAACTAAATAAATGTAACGTCAATGATAAAACGTGCTATAAGTACATTAAAATTTAGACTAGTTTTATAATTTTTTAAAGTTTGAGGACCAAATATACAATCTGGTTAAACTACAAGTACCATTTATGCAACTGACTCTTTGAAACATTAAGAAAAATAAATTTGTTTAAAAATTTTTGGTGAACTAATTTTGAATGAAGATAATTATATGCATGTACAACTATTAATTAATGGGTATGTGTTTGATAAAATTTTTATAAACAAGATGAGAAGTATATAAAATAAATCTAATGTGAATGAAGTATTGGTTATTAAAAAATGTTCTTCTTGAAATAAAAATGTTTGTTACAAATATGATTGAAATTGGCTTAATTTGCGTAGGTGCGTGAACATCTTCAATGGGACGCTAAAAGAAGCCTAAAAATATATTTAGTTTTTACATCACAAATGTCTATATTCTTCAAAAACACTTATTTGATGGGATGATAAATATTTAATTTTCATTTCAAATCATTTACTATTGTAATATATATATATATATATATATATATATATATATATATATACATACACACATATACATATATATGTGTGTGTGTAATATAATGGATTATATTTAAATACTAGCTATAGTAAACCGTTGTATTACACGGGTTGAATAAATAAAATATTAAATAAAATAAAATTTTATTAATTATAAAATGATATTCTAATATAAGATATAATTAAAATTATGTATAATTAAAGACTATAAATAATAAAACAGTGATATCAACTTTTTAAATTTTTTATATCTAAGTTTTTTTTTTTTCCAAAAAACAGTTACATTTTGTTTCAAAACAAATTGTTTAAAAACATATATATAATTTTTAAAAATTTTCATATTATAACTCCCAATTTTAATTCTTTTTGGATTATAAAAATTATACTTGTTAAAACACTATTTTAAAATAGTTTGTATATTTAAAAAAGTTTGATGTTTTGAAAAAATTTCTTATTTTATAAAAATTTATTTCTCTAAAAATAACATAAATAAAATATGTCTTTTTTAATCTAAAGAAGTAAATAATATTATTAGTAATTAGTGTAATTGTTTAATACGATAGAGAAGCGAGAGAATTTTGATGTGAAAGAATGTGCTGCTTTCATATGCTCTTTGTAGAATTGTAGTTACTTTTTTATTATAGTAAAAAAATTATAAGATTTATCAAAAATTTTAAATTTCCACATTTAATTTTAAAAAAAATTACACAAATTAAAAAAACTACAAAAATTAAACATTACATAAATTAAACTACTTATACTTATCATATATTTGTAGAATCACGGAATAATGGTTTTTTGTCGAATGCAAGCGTTTGAGGATACGTTTGGCTTGTATCCTTGTTTCCCAACTTTTCATCTAATTCTCATAAACAAGTTTTTTGCGTTTAGCAGCAACATTTTTTATTTTGAGAGGATGGCAGCAACATTTAAAAAAAACTCGTTTTAGAAGCAACATTTAGAAACAAACTTTTTTGCATTTTGGCAGCAACATGCCCTTTTTCTATAGACGATCAGAACATGTTTTCTTTTCTCTAGATGATCATATCGATCAGCTTGTCCTCTTTTCTTAAATGCATATGATTAATCTCAAACCATCCACATACAAACCCCAAATGTTGGTTAAAACCTATATTTTAATTTATGGATAAATTATACACGTGAGTGACTAGTAATATAATTGGTTAGCAACATGTATTCCATCTTGGAAACCATCTCTTCAAAAAAATAGAATGCTCATAATACGGTTAAGACGATTAATTGCATTTTACTAAATTTTTACAATATGCTAACTTTAGGCAATACAGAATACATATCTATTTACAGTATTCAACAAGAGTATATATAACACATCTTATGATACTTAATTGTTAGGTATTATATGTATATAGTTGAGCCGCAGATTCGGTTAGGGCTACAGAAATCAATAAAATACTATGGCTCAGGCCTTGAGAACATGAGAGAGTTTTGAATTGACTTCTAGAACGAGTGACGAGAATCTAATGGTAATAAACTAGCAGTGGAATAACTAAACAAATCAGAATTGAAATAACAAGTAAACCAGACTATTTAGTACTATTTTCTTCTTATTAAAAAAGGTGGAATGGCGGTAGCTATGGTACTGTTCCGGCAGCAGTCAGCGGCGGCGAACA
This sequence comes from Flaveria robusta, assembly GCA_025506415.1. Classification (NCBI taxonomy): domain Eukaryota; kingdom Viridiplantae; phylum Streptophyta; class Magnoliopsida; order Asterales; family Asteraceae; genus Flaveria; species Flaveria robusta. Next base: position 19,297,427 of record CM046464.1, read on the forward strand.
GATGGACAACAATAACGGTTGAGTCTGCTGATGGTTGTTTTGCATCGGTTAAAACAAAACCAAAACAATGGAGGAGGCGGCGATTAACAACAAACACAATTACACACGATACAATCATACAATAATAAAACAATAGAAGACACAATGATTTAAAGTGATTCGGTCAAGTAGCAACCTATGTTCATGAGCTACCAAGCAGGGTTTCTTTTTGTTACTCTTGAAAGACAAATATTACAAGTACATTATTAGAATTTTTAACAGTGATAATTAGTGACACCCAAATTTAATATAATTAAGTGGACACAAGATGAATCGGAGCCCACAACCTTGCTTCCAGGGTTTCTTTTCATCTGCATTTAACCCTTGAAGGCCATACTAAAGTTGGTGCATAAGGCTTCAGTTTATCTATTGTGACAACTTTAGTAAACATGTTAGATGTATACTTGTCCCTTTTAATGTTGTTTAACAAGATTGTACAATAACAGATGATCCCCATATTGAAGCAAAACCTTATATAAATATCTTAGTCTTTTCATGATAAACTGGATTATTTGCAAGTTTCACACTCGTTTCATTATCATAGTGCAATGGATAATATTCACCTTGAAAAGTCTTTAACCAATGGTGCTTTTTACTAGCATCAGTGACTACCATGTACTCAGCCTCTGTAGTGAAAAGTGTCACACTCTTTTTGAGCATAGACATCTAACATATTGTTATATCCCCTCATAGTAAATACATACCCTGTGATACGCTTGTAGTTTTGTTTACGTCACCCAAATTTCATGAGAATAACCCTTAATATTTGCATCTCTAGATCTTAAACATAATGTTATCTTTGAAGTACCCTTCAAATATTTAAACAACCATGTAACTACCGGTATGAATGCCATGCAAAGTTCAGGCTCGTATCCGTAATTTTTTGAAGGTACGGACTGAAGTTGAAATACCTGTATACTCTAGAGACTGTGTGTGTAATTTACTCTATAAATAAATAACATTTAAAAGAAACTTGTTTTTATACAAATACCTTTTTTTTATTTTTAGACATCAAACCATGTTTTTGTATATGAGAAATCCCAAAAACAAAAATTTTAATCAATTAATATCAGAAAATTTTATCTAATCAAAAAATACATAAACAATAAAAACCAATCGTGACAGGATAAAAGAACTAAAATAATTGATTCCTAATGAAAACACGAATCCTTTAGAAAACACGAATCCTCGAGAAAATCCTGAGCCATAATTCCAAATGATCATGGTAACGGTAATATCTTTAAGACGGTGGAAATTCACATTCACATTCACATTCAAATCAAATTATAAAAGGGATATCTTCACCGGTGTCTTCATTTGTAAACTCAATCGACTCCAAGTCTCTCCCACTTTCTCAAATTATAAAACGGATATCTTCACCGGCGTCGGAGGCTAGCTTTTAACGGCATCACCGACGGTATTCGACTCTACATTACGGTCATCGTGTTCTTCATGATTCTCTTGTTAATGGAAGTACTTGCGTTCTTATTCCTTCTTTTCTCCGTAGATTAAGTGGATCTCATCATCTAATCATCGATTCGTACGTTCCTGATAGCCTATTTGTGATTAATTTGTACTATGAACTCTTCGGTTTTGAATTTTGATACGTTTTTGTTGCAGGTTGATTGACTCGAAATCTAACCACCGGCGTCGGAGGAATACGACGGCCGTTACCGGCGGTCATCGTAGAAAGCCTCAGCAAGCAAACCTAATCCTCTTCGACTCTACTGTTGATCGGAGTACTTGCGTTCTCAATCCATCCCGTTGTTTCTCGGTAAATTCAGTGGACCTAATCATCTACATATCGATTAAAACGTTCATGATAGCCTATTCGTGATTTGTGTAAACTTATCTGCTTTAAATTATAATACGTTTAATTTGTTGCAGGTTATTAAGTATGAAGTGTTATTCTTAAATTCGATTCTTGGTTCAATAACAGAGTCATTCAGGTTTCGCTTTATATGTTTTGTAATTTGACTCACTTTACTTAAGGTTTCGCTTTATATGTTTTGTAAATATGAGACAATAACTTTTACACAAGAAGAGACAGACTTGGTTCACAGGACAAGGTACGTAATTGTTTATTTTCTCTAATTTGTAATAACAATCACGGTCTTTGATATTTGTATCATAAGACAAGTGGGAGCAAATGGTGGATTTCATGTAATCGAGTTAACATAGTTTGAATGGTTCTTTCTTCCTGTTTTGCCATTGATACCTCCTGGTCATTTATAAGTGTTTTCTTGATACCTCCTGTTTTGCCATTGATATATAACCAACTGTGTATGAAACCTGCTTCTTCTCGGGTTTATATAGCCACAAATTTGACCATGACATGATTTCTGGGGAAGTAATGCTGGATATCTGTGACCTAGATAATATATTGTTATTATCTATAACAAGTGTCTCCTATTAGATGCTTCTAGTATTTTAAACTCTCTTTTGAGTTGAGGTTCATATGTTCATCTCCTCTCCCTAAGAAATTATCATGTGTTATAAACTTCAAGATCTGCAAAGTATCTTTTCATACCTCTTATTGTTCATGTATACCAACAATGTCTTGCTTACATTTCTCTTTTGCTTGCAGTTCCTTACGAAGAATGGGATATATGACTTCTAGAATTGATTTGATGATCTTACTTGGTATGTAGATAGTTTTTGTTTCTATATATCATTGAGCATATCACTAAATAAAGCAAACCTGACGTACGTGATATCATTTACTTCTTGTAAGGTATTCTCTTGGATGAGTTATTGGTAGAACTGTTTACCCTGGGTTGACTTAGACTGCTGGAACTTATGGAAGTGTGTATCAGAAAACAATCTGGGTTTCTATTTAACACAATTTGTTCTATTTAAACGACTTATGCAGATATTACAAAAAATTTAGTAACAGTCTGACTTTAGGGTGCTTTAATCTTTGAGTATTCTGCTGTCTGTGGAAGCCATGTGCTCGTGTTCTCTGCTTTGCTGCTTGGGCAACATAACTTTGACTAAGGTTTGTTTTCTTTTTTTTTTTTTTTCATATGAACACTATTGGGCTTTTCTGTTGGAGTAATTGGTTCTAGGTTCATTGTTGTTATAAAAAAATATGGAGTTTCCTCAACCTTCTCACTTGCTATAGATAGTTAAGGAAACATGTGATGGACTGACTTTTGCAGTTCTTCTGGACATGATAACTTTTGATTATTTATTTTCTGTTTTGTATGAATTTAAGTGTGTATTATTCTATGCAATACCATGTTACCGGCTTGTATATACAATTAGCTAAAATTCCGAGGATTTTATTTTATCTTCTATTTAGTGCTCTCTGGATTATAGCATGCTTTCTTTACCAAATCAATTTCTTAAGGACAAGCATTTTTTGTTCTTTCTGTTTTACATTTTTAGGTTGTGACAGACATGAGATGCATGTCAATTACACATTAATCAGGATGTAGGAGTGTATTCATTAGTATATCTCAATTTCAGGTGAAATATGGCCCAAAGCTGCATTTCTTGTATTCCTTTCCTTAAGTCTGTTGATGAGGATCAATTTTTTCATAGAAACCTTTTCTGATGTATATTTAGTGTACAGGAAAGCCAATGCCTTTATGGACTGATAATTATAAATTTATAATTTCATTATTCTTTTTGACAAAACATCTTGGCATATATTTATTACATGTCTTGAGGATTTAGTGTACTTAAGTAGAAAAACACAGAATTCTGTAGTTAGACTGTTACATTAATGTTGGTTTCCCATCCAAGATAAAGTGAGAACAAATTTTATGTTTGGATACAACTTTTTTATGGTCTATTCAGTTTTCTTGTTGGAACTGCTTACTTTGGATTGACTTTGACTGATGGAACCATATGGAAGTGTGTATCAGAGAACAGTCTGGGCTTTGATTTAACACATTTTGTTCTAGCTAAACAATTCAAGGCAATTTTATAGTAAATATAGTGAAAATGTTGATCAGGGTGCTTCAGTCTTTGAATATTCCCTTGGCTGTGGAAACTGTAAGTGTATTTACTTCTCCCTTTTCTCTGCCTTTGCCTTTGTTGCGTGGGCAACATATCTCTGGACTAAGGTTTGTTTTTTTTTAAATATTAACACTTGTGTGTTTTTCTGTTGCAGTAGTTGACTAAGTTTCCTTGATTTTTTCATGCGCATAGGAAGTTAAGGGAACAGGTGAAGGACTGACTGCTGCAATTCTTCTGGTCATGTTAATCGCATAACGGGTACTTTTGATAATTTATTTGCTGTTTTGAATGATTTGAAGCGTGTTTTTCTGTTAATCACACAATGGGTACTCAGAGCCTTTGATGTACTGATAAAGATAATATCATTATTCAGCATGATAGACCATGTTGGTATGTTGGCATATTTTATTTAAGATATCTTGAAGACGTACAGGTTTCTGGTCGCTATTTTTGTAGCTGTTCTTTTTCTTTTTTTTTTCCATTTTGTTGTCGAAGCTTTTTCATTCCATGAACATTGTTACTGTTTATGCAGGTTGTCTTGGGAACATTATTGCAGCATTGGTGCCTCTTGCTGGTTTTAATGCGGTCGTGACATCAGAAACATTTTGCATCATTGTGAGATTCAATGGTGAATGGTGCTAATTGGGGCCTGTTTATGGTACTCGTTTTTCTTGATCAGATAATTTAAATTTAATATTCTTTGGTATGAAGTTTGGAGTATGAAGTATGAAGATAAACTTTTAATTTGATTCTACACATATATCATTTTAAGGGTGGAAAGAAACAGAGTTTTATCTAATGCATACAAAAAGTTAGTTTTATGGTGAAGATCCAAAAAATCTCAGTCCAATAAGTGAAGATTCTTGTTTGGTTTGAAATTTACATGAGGCTTATTGTCTCCCCCTCACACTATGAGTAGTCTTCTTATTATTATTATATTTTTTCTTTATATATATGGATGCTTAAGTTCTGTTGTTCTTTGAGCTAAGCTACCAGTTATTCTTAGTGAATGTTGTAGTGCAGGTCTATGAATAGTGGTTCGGTTCTTGCTCAATTTATGACATCACATAAGTTGCATACTTATTTTATGATACTGGATGCATCAATATTAGATTGATGTATTGGTATTATGTAATATGCTTTGCTTAAGATTAAAAACTGAATTGAGATACAACTTGATCTGATGGTAAACTCATATATTGTGCGTGCTTATGTCTACATGCACATTGTTCTGGTGTGAATGAAATGTTCCTTACTTTGTTAATGTTGAAATATATTGCAGGTCTTCATTATTATCAATAGGATGATCTCTCCAAAGATGTTTAAAGTGGCTGCTGATACCCTTGTAGTACCTGTTGGAGTATAAGCTTGAATTATTTCTGCATGTAACTATAGAAAAAACATAAATTTATTGAATTCTTAGCTATACCCCTTTTTATTGTTAGTAAAGAGTAGAGTTTCTTACCCAAAAAAAAAAACTAACGCAAGTTAACCAATTTGGGGTGTACTCTGCTGAGCAATATAACCAGTCGTATAAATAATTATGCATTTTCAAGCACATACATACTACAAGCTTATAAGAAAAGATTGTTAATTTAACCAAAATAAAAATGCAACTGTGAAGTTTATTCACTTTCACCCTGCTGCTTAATTTTCCTCTAACCAAGCTTTTGTCTTGTGTTTACTTAGGAGCAGCATTTGAGGAACGGATAGAAAACACCATTACAACCAGACATGAGTTCAGGTAAGCCATGTAGCTAAATTCTATATATACTGATTTCTAATGATGCATGTTAATAGTGACTAATACATATTTATAACATGTTTTTAAACTGGGTGTAAAAGTCATAGATTAGCCATGAGAACTTATTTTAGCAGGTTTGTTGGAGATCCAAACAAGCATTTCTTGTTTACAAGACAACTCCAATAATGATTTTGTAGACACATCATTGAGAAATTCCATTGAACACGGACAAAAAAGCGTTCCAGGTAACTAATATGATTTTGTTTAATCCATTTTTGGAGAACCTCTATTAGCAGGTTTGTTGGAGATCCAAACAAACATTTCTTTTATACAAGACAACTCAAGCGATGACTTTGTAGACACATCTTTCGGAAATCCCATTGAAGACATACAAATAAGCATTCCCGGTAAGTTATATGATTTTGTTTAATCTTTGTTGGAGATATCTGTTTTGTTATATATGATAGACATATTTTTTATATAGATTAGCCCCACACATTTGATTTGATTACATTGTAATATTTACATATCTAAATGACACATTCAACCACTACATGTCTTAGAAGAAGCGGTTGGTCTCCAATTTTGTAACTTATTGCCGTGGCTAAATAAGTAAATATAGCTTAGATAGTGATGTTTAGATTACTATTTTACCACGCTCTTTGATGGGCTTAGGACTGGATCAGACTCGACCAGCCGGGTTTGAACACGTGTTTCAAACAAACATTTCTTTTATACAAGACAAATCAAGCGATGACTTTGTAGACATATCTTTCGGAAATCCCATTGAAGACATGCAAAAAAGCATTCGAGGTAAGTAATATCATTTTGTTTAATCCTTTGTTGGAGATATCTGTTTTGTTATATAAGATAGACATATTTTTTTATATAGATCAACCCCACACATTTGATATGATTACATTGTAATATTTACATATCTAAATGACACATGAAACCACTGCATGTCTTAGAAGAAGCAGTTGGTCTCCAATTTAGTAACTTAGTGCCATGGCTAAATACAGCTTAGATGGTGATGTTTAGATTACTATTTTACCACACTCTCTGATGGAGCATAGGACTGGATCAGAATCGTCCGGCCGGGTTTGAACACGTGTTTCGCTCGGATATGATTACTAGTCAGGGGGTGGCTTCGAATTTCTAGCGGTACAGGTAATTGGTTTTTCCATTATCGGAGTGAGGAAAATGCACTCGGCATATGAATATAGAGGAATTGATAGAGATGGTAGGTATCATCAAAACTAAGCCATCTTCTCAATCTTAATCTTCTCCTAGAAACATATATAGTCATTCTCACGTCAGATGTTGGTCACAAGGATCCCCCCCCTCCCCCCGGGTATGCTCTTTGTGACGAGACAAATGGTGCTTTGTTTTGTAGTTAGAAGACTTTCCAAGCCCTTTAGACGCTTGAATCACATTGGTCAGTCAAGGATTTCAGTTTGGCCCCAATCGATTAACACCCGTGATTCAACATTTGGCACCATTCGTGAGACCAAATACATAACTCTTCACATGACCGACAAGGTTGTGGCTTCAAGCAGATCTACCACCATATCTTTTATTTCTGGCTATGTCGATTTTTTCGTTCTCCGTCAAAGCGTAGTCCCACGCGTCTCCCTCTCAACGTTTGGTATGCCGAGCTAGCACAAAAATAGGGAACGAGTCTGGTTGATGTGGATGTCTAAGTTACCCCAAAACAAGGACCCATTCCCATTCCCTTTAGCCTTACTAACACACTCCAAGTTCATCGATCGCATTATTCACGTTGACTTCCCTAGAAGCTAAAGATGCCTTATACCGTAGGCAAATACGATGGAGTGTAGAATCCAAATGACCATCTTGGAGTTTTTGTCAGTTCTAGAGGAATCGTAAGCTGGACTACGCCGGCTTGGTGTCACATGTTCATGCAAACCCCGATAGGGCTGCACGCACATGGATTGATATTTTCCCCATTAGTGAGATAGACAGCTTCGAGGTATTTGTTAACAAGTATATGAAGCATTTTATCCAACAAAAACGACACATTAAAGGAAAGACAGAGATCCACAACATACGGCATAAAGATGGGGAAAGGGTGGAAGATTTTTTTCACTCGGTACGATAATGAAATGATGATATAGTAAGGTGGATACACAGTGAAGGCCCTAGAAATTATTGAGGAAGTCATGGATATAGCAAGCGCATGAGTCTATGGAGAAAACGCTTGTGCCATGATGCGCAATGCAATGCCCAGAAGGAAAAAAGAAAAGATTCTTATGGTTTTGGAGGTTTTAAAGACCCAACCGTGGCCTAATGGGATAACCAAAGATCTCGAGATGGCTTTGTACATAAGGCTGTGATCCAGGACAATGAAGAACCCCTTGAAAGCATTACGAATTTCACAAGGAAACGGGACACGACAAGGACAACTGCCGGAAGCTTAAAGAACAAAAAGAGTAGACTATCAAGAGTAGCAGATTATCTCACTTGGTGAAGGAGATTAAAGGATAACCAAATAAAAGAAATAGGTCAGGTGAAGACAAGACAACCTTCTACACATCGAAGGGTATTATTTTGTTCTACCAAGATGCCATTTAGGCAGGGGCCACATATCAATGACTAAATGATATTGTCTTCAACAAACAAATTGATATAAATATGGAGTTATGCGTGGACGAACTTGTCATTAAAAGCATGACAAAGGGAGAAATGTTGCGCGTCTGAAACAAACTTTCGACAGTTGAAGGAGATTAATATGAAACTTAACCCAAAGAAATGCTCATTCGGGGTTTGAACAAGGGAAGTTTGAAGTTTCTTGGGTATTGGCATTATAGTTTCTGAAAACAAGATTTTTGCCAACCACGATAAGGTATGTGTAGTGTTGCACATACTGTCTGCGAAACCCATTAAGGAAGGTCTAGACTTTAAACGGGAGATTGGTGACCTTGAATAGATTCGTGACAAGACATGCTAATTCAGCAATACCATTCATTAGAACCTTACAAAAAAGTTTAAACAAAAACCAATTCCACTTGACTAATAAGGGAGTGTCCACCTTCTCATGCTCTATATCCCGACAGTAGAAACGACCATTAGCGTGATAATAAGGGTATATAGGAGTGGAGCACCGGTACCCATATGCTTCATTAGTCGTGCGCCAACTCCACTGGAAACTCAATACTTGTCCTAGAGAAACTAGTCTTACCATTAGTCCATGCCTCCATACACTTTTGGTGATATTTTCAAGCCCACGAGATCAAGGTGTCATCAATCCAACCCGTACAAGAAGTTTTATGACACCAGATACTAGGGATGGCAATTGGACGGGGTTTGGGACGGGTATCGATAGTCCAAACACCATACAAGATTAGACAAGTGTGTCACGTATCCGACCCAAAACTTATATGGTATATATCAGGTATTTACCCATCGGGTATCAAGTATACCCGTTAAGGTTATAAAAATTACCTGGTGGGTATACCCGTCGAGTATCTATTGAAATTAGGAAATCATATAAAGCTACTATACGTATGAGACATTATTTTTGGTTAATCCGTAATATTTTTTTTCTTGATATTCCATTACTGCTCTTTAATTTTATGTATGAGACATAAAGCTACTATATTTTTTTCTTGAAAAATATTTTCAGGAAAAATATTTTTTCTTGAAATCATATAAAGCTACTATACGTATGAGACATTATTTTTGGTTAATCCTTAATATTTTTTTCTTGATATTCCATTACTACTCTTTAATTTTAAGGACAAATATCGATTTAGATTTAGGATTAAAGTTACTAGCCTGTTTGTCATGCTCAAAACAATAGGGACTAAAATATCTAGGATTAAGAATTGAAAGGACTTGGAGTGCAATTCCCACCAAACCCTTTACTCGTTATGTCTCCTTGATTCATCCCCACAGCCACACCCCCAAAACCTATTGTTCCGATGTTGTCGGTTCACCGCCGGTGTTCTAGGATCCGATGGTGGGAGCCACCTTCCTTCAATGTCTTGGCTTCTCCTTATGATTCCCTTATCTCATATGATCTGTCCATTTCAATGGTAGCAAGTTTAAGAATGTTAAGTCTTTTTATATCTCGTTGTATCATAGCATATGCGGCTTCAACCTAAGGGAGTGGATCTTTTTTCAAGATTTCACGTTTGATTGGTTCAAACTTGTCATCAATGGTTGTTAACATTTGGTAGAGTGGCTTTTCTTGGGTGTTTCATTGGGTTCGGTTCTCTTCTGTCAATGGTCATCCAGATTTTTGGTAGTTTGTTCCAACAATCATCTAATGTATCTACTCCTTGCTTCAATGAAATTGCTCTTTTGTGAAGGTCAAATACTTGCAACGAATCTGTTTCAGAGCCGTAGGTAATTACTAAACCGTATCAAAGGGCTTTTGCAGTTACATATTATGATTCATTATTCACCAAGGTTGCATAGATGTTTTGGATAGCCATGTAAACACACACCGGTCATCTTGTTCCCATGGTGGGTATGCTTGATCTTTTTCTAAAGGAGGTGACGGTTCCTAGGAATGTGGAACTTCTCCCTACATTTATTAGCCTTATTCATCAAGGTTGCCCATAATACGTAATTGTCTCCTTCAAGTTTGATTCCAAGAGATATATGGATGGTAGCTAGTGTTGAGCTACAATTTTGTTTGACACAGCCGAAATAACCATTGCCAAAATTTTCTTAGAAAAATGACGTCAGTCTTAGAGATAATCAAGCGAGGAAAACCATGCAATCTTATAGCATCACCGATACGAGGTGAAAAATCAACCTTAGGTGTCACAATCCATAAGAATCACCCTCTTTCTCCTCTCTTCTCTCTCCTCCCTTCCCCTCACATACTCAAAAGTCAATGTTTTTGGACAAGATCTTCACCCTATTCTCTTTCCTTCACATCATCCTTTCTCTCCTCCACATCACATTCTCTTTCCACAAAAATACCAAAAAACATATCTATTGAACATGGTATTACTACATCTTTGCAAAGAGCTAATATGACTACCTGAGCTATAAAGGGATGAGACAAGCAAATAAAGCGCGTATACTTGTGTAGTAACCTAAAATTTTTAATAATAATATAAATATCAATAATAATAATAATACTTTAATAAAAAAATATTTTGAACCGACCTAGATAAATTTAAAGAATTTAATAAAGATTTAAGATTATAAGAAATATAAAATATTATTTTTATCTAATTATAGATAAAATCCAAACCCAAAATTTTGTTGAAAGTATATATATTTAAAATATAATTTAAACTTGTAGATAAAGATCTAAAAAAACAATATTGGTTCAACATGAATTTTAAATGCAAAAATTCATGAATTTTAAATGAATTTTGGGGTAGTTGACATTCAAAGTTTGCAAAAAACTTATGATTTATTTTCGTTATCTCTGTGTGTCGTCGAAATTTCGTCACCTCATCTTGGTGAATCAAGAGCTGTGAAATGTCAAATCTTCTCTCATTGTACTATTTTAGCTTTGTGATTGTCATTGATCGATCAAATTGCTGATTTTGTTTATTGGTTGAGGTACAGATTCCTAACAACTTTACTTGTACAGATTTAGATTTCTTCTACTTCATAGTAAGAATTTTAAATTTGTTATTATGTGACTCTAAGTGTGCCACTCTGAAACTGTTTGTTATATTAACATTCTCAACTGTGAATGTGAACTTCAAACATGAACTTAGAATGTGCTCATTAGAACTTTCTTTTTTGAATTTGTTTATTGGAAAGTGTTTGTATTTAAATACTATTATATTGAATTAGATAGTACTATATAGGATATGTCACTATTTATATATTTAAGTTTATACATGTATTTGTTATAGTTGTTACCCACTGAGTAAATGGAAATTTGTTTAGACATACATTTCTTTCTTGTACGTTAGGATACATGGCTTTGGGGAAGATGTAGACGAGTGCTCAAGAGTCAAAGAAACTTTTAGATTAATAAATATAGTAAACTTTGTAAATTATTTTATTTTTTTGTAATTGTTTTAAGTATCTACAAAAGTGTGTCTGTGACACGTTAGCCCTAATTGAAATGGGATGTTACAACTTGCTTAGGCAGTCAACAACCACTAAGATGGCGTCAAACCGATTAGGAGTCAGGAGTACCACAATAAAGTCCATTGAATATGTCTTCTCAAATTTGCTTTGGGACTGGAATGGTTATCCAAGTCAGTGACTCACTCCAAAACGTTGGAAGCTCTAGCGGTGGTAATAATATAATGCCTCCTCAAAGCCTTTTTGTTCTGCAAACCCACTAAATCCTATGGAAAAAAAGATGCAACTGGTTGTGCTATTGTGGATTGAGAGTGTGGAGGCCACATTAGATTTGAGTGAATGTCAAGAGAACTTTAAAATAAGTACACTACTAGTACTTTCCATAAGCGTACTATTACTTGGTGGGCCTAACTCCGAGCCAAGGGGTAGAAATGTTGCTCTGGTTATGCCTTGGAACGACTTCAAGGAATTGCTAATTAGAGAGTTTTGCCTTAAATGTTGCTCCGTTCATTTTGGTTTATGGTCGTGATCCACTAGTCCATATCGTGATGATATGATAAAACTGCTCAAGGCTAACTTATAAAAGGCTCAAGATCATACGATAACTTATATGGTTTTAAAACGACATGACTTAACCTTTCAAGCTGTGACCATGTTTTCCTCGATCTCCAACCTTATCATTAGTGAGAAGTTATCTCCACGTTTTTGGGCCATATCATTTTGTGCGTTGTATCACGCCAATTGCCGATGAGTTGGATGTTGCGTGTAGCCTTCGGGTGAATTAATTTGGAGCAGTTGGGCTTGGCCGTCCCAAGTTTTAATTAGGCCTGATTATTAACTAAATGAATTAACCCTAATTGTAGTCTACATATACATCTCATTATACTTATAATCATTATCACTCAATAAAAAGAAAAACCCTAGTTGCCCCAAGAGGATGTAGGTTGCACGCCGCGATCGAACCTCTAAATCTCGTGTCACTGTTATTATTTTATTGTTCTCTATAAAAATTTTTTTTGAAGATTCCGTACAAAACGCGAACTAGGGTTTCTGCGCCGTTTTCTATTACTAGTCGAACCAAGTTTCTCTGCCGTCGTCTTGCTCCTGTCGAATTAGGGTTTCTTCCGTCATTTGGGGTTATTTGATTGTCTGCTACGTTCAAAACTCAGGTGCATTATCAAACTCATTTGCTCTCGTTTTTTGGAACTGTTCTCAATAGAATAGTGGTCAATAGGACAACATTCAAGTTCAGGCAGCCGCCCACTGTTGTGTTTGTCACTATTCTCAGTTTTGCCTCGACTGTTGGGCATCTGTATTTTGGAATAAACGCTGAGGACGGGAAAACAAAATTTGAGAAATTTGATGGTCATGATTTCGGTTGGTGGAAGATGCAAATTGAGGATTTGCTGATTAAGAAGGATTTTGAATCCACCTTGTTTGGTGAGAAACCAGATAAGATTTAAGATTTCAGAAGCTGACTGGGCTGCTCTTGACAGAAAGGCTGTTTCTGTCATCAGACTCTCACTATCAAAGAATGTTGCTTTCAATATTCTAAAGGAGAACACAGCCAAAGGCATCATGGATGCGTTGTCTAACATGTATGGGAAGCCGTCTGCTGCAAATAAAGTTTTTTTGATTAGAGAACTAGTGAACATGAGACTGAAAGGAGGATCCGTCACCACTCATATCAGCAACTTCAACACTATCATATCTCGATTAGTGTCAGTTGATATAAAATTCAATGACGAGGTTCAGGCATTGTTGCTTTTATTTTCCTTAGCGGAAAGTTGGTTAGGAACTGTTACTGCAGTTTGTAGTTCATCCAAAACTACTAAGCTTACTACTGATACAGTTCGGGATCCGATTTTTGGGGAGGATGTTAGAAGAAGAGCTTCAGGGGAATAATCGAGTGCCTTATTAAGTGCTGAAGGGATAGGAAGAAAGAAAGAAAGGAGTGCTAGTAGAGGAAGGTCAAATTCCTGAAAAAAGGGTGAGTCAAAGCCTAGAAAAGATATTCAGTGTTGGAACTACAAAGAAACTGGGCATTTTAGAAATCAATGCCCAAACCCGTCTACCTCAAAAGATAAGGAAGTCAATGTAGCTGCTCATGATTCTGATTCTGATTCAGCTTATCTGTTGTGTGGAAAACTCAACTGAGTCATGGATTATGGATTCTGTGCATCCTTTGATGCTACCTCTAGCACGAAGTTGATGAAGAATCTGCGAAGAGGCAAGTTTGGTAATGTTCGCCCGTCAAACAACCATACTCTTGATGTTACAGGATAGGGAGATATTGGCTTGAAAACTTCGTTGGGTACCTTGTGGACCCTAAAGGATGTTCGGGTCATCCCTAACCTGAAAAAGAAACTAATCTCTATCGGGCAGTTGGATGACCGGGGATACCACGTGATGTTTGGTGCGGGGCAATGGAAGGTAGTAAAGGGGAATCTTGTAATCGCTAGAGGGAAAAAGAGGGGTACTCTCTACACTCTCTACATAGCTGAAGTTTTAGTGGATGGGGTAAACTCGATGACTAGTGGACCGAGTCAATCCAATCTGTGGCACCGACTCGGTCATATGAGTGAAAAAGAAATGAAGATGCTCGTTGCAAAAGGTAAGCTTCCAAAACTCAAAAAAGTTGAATCTGAATTCTGTGAACCCCGTGTCTTTGGGAAGAAGAAGAAAGTATCTTTTGTGAAAACAGGAAAGACACCAAAAGCTCAGAAATTGGAGCTTGTTCACACTGATGTATTTGGACCAACCTCAGTTTTATCTCTGGGAGGAGCTCCTTACTATGTTACCTTCATAGACGATTCAACACGCAAGGGATGGGTTTATTTTCTTAAAAAATAAAATGATGTCTTTTATGCTTTTAAGAAATGGAAAACTGCTGTTGAATTGGAAACTGATTTGAAGGTAAAATGCTTGAAGTCGAACAACAGAGGAGAATACATCAGCGCTGAATTCCTTGATTATTGAGCTGAACACATTATTCGGATGATAAAGACAGTCCCAGGCACTCCAAAACAACATGGAGTGGCGGAAAGAATGAACAGAATGTTAAATGAGAGAGCCAGAAGTATGAGACTTAATTGTGGGCTTCCAAAGATGTTCTTTGCTGATGCAGTCAACACTGCTGCTTATTTAATCAATCTGGGATTGTCTGTACCGTTGGGATTGGAGATACAAGAAGAATGGAGAGGGAAGCAGTCAAATACGGGCATTTGAAAGTCTTTGTATGCAGTGCCTATGATCAAGTGAAAGACGGTGACAAACTTGATGCTAAAGCTAAGAAGTACACCTTCATTGGATATGGGTCGGATACTATGGGTTACAGGCTTTGGGATTTTGAAAGCAGAAGGGTAGAATGAAGCAAGCATGCTACATTCAATGAAGATGAGTTGTATAAAGACAGAATCATAGCAAACTCTATAGTCTACTATCCATCCCATCTTTCATGATTCTATTCTAAAACTTGGTCGTGGCTCTCCACTAGCTACACCATTACCTCCACTCCCTATCGTTAAGGATTGGGAAGTTGAGCTCACTCCTCAATCAGTTCTCAAGCATCGTTAGGTTATTGCAACCGGTCAACATGTTCTTGAGATACAAATTGCATGGCAACATTTAATATTTGGAAAATGCTACTTGGGAGCAATATGATCTTTTAAAACCCAATTCTCTTCTTTTTGACTTGAGGACAAGCTGCATTAACCGGGGGAAGGTAGTATTGATACGAATCCCGATCATATGTTAGTCTATTCTCGACGCAAGGTGGGGGGAAATAATGTGCTGGAACTTTTCTATGAAATGGATACCTTTTTGACAAGGTCAAATTTGATTAATAATTTTTGCCACTACTTGTCTAGATCTCCTATTTTGTTGGAGAAGTCGCAACTTTCCTAAGGGTCTATATATAGCTAATTACTATGTTCCGGTTGTTTATCTATGTTTTTTTATCCTAAGTCTACATACTTGTTATTGATATCGGCCCCACTAAAAGCTGAGCTAGTTATCTATAATAATCACAGCCTACTATTTCCTTTCATAAATTCTTCATATAATAGCTTAAAGATCATGGATTCAAACTGAATGCCCGGTCTCGACATAGAAGCTTAAAGTATATTAAGTCTAGCTTAGGAGGCTGTGGTAAAATAGTAATCTAGCAACCATTATCTAAGTTGTATTTAGTCACAACAGGTAAGTTAGTTAATGGGTCAGACAGTTGATGACTTCCAATCGCTTCTTCTAAGAGATGTAATGGTTGGATGTGTTGTTTAGATATGTATATAATTAGATCAAATGTGCGTTGCTAATATACAGAAGCTACTCTGTCTAATATTGCGATTATTTCCTCAAAATATATTGACTGCAAACTTCAACATACATATAACAAAACATATATCTCCAACAATGGAATAAAGAAAATCAGAATAGTTACCTGGAATGGTTTGTTGCATGTCTTCAATGGCATTTCTCAAAGTCGTGTCTACAAAATCATCATTGGAGCTGCGTTGTAAACAAAATATGTTTGTTGAAATCTCCAACAAACCTGCTGAAAGAAGTTCTCGATGTTATTCCATGGCTTTTACCCCAGTTTCAAAACATGTTATACATCTTTACTGGTCACTATTAACATGCATCATTAGAAATCAGTATATATAGAATTGAGCTACACAGCTTACCCGAACTCATGCCTAGTTGATGTAATAATGGTGTCCTCAAATGCTGCTCCTAGTGTGCATGTTAGTAAGCACTTACCCCAACTCATGTCTGGTTGATGTAATAATGGTGTCCTCAAATGCTGCTCCTAGTGTGCATGTTAGTAAGCACAAGATAAAAGCTTTCTTAGGGGAAAATTAAGCACTAGTATGAGAGTGAATAAACTTCACAGCTGCATTTTACATTTTCGTTAAATTAACCCTATTTTTTATAAACGTGTAGTATGTATGCACTTGAAAATGCATAAATTATTCATATGACTGGTTGAATTGCTTAGTAGAATACACATGGGTTGCTTGACAGAAGTTTGTTTGTTTGGGTAAAAAAACTCATTTTTATGACAATAGAAGGGGTATAGTTAAAAATTCAATATGTAAATGAATGTGTTTTCTGTAGTTATGTCAAGCAACAATGATTCAAGCCTACATGCCAACAGATACTACAAAGGGATATAATAAAAATCTACTTCAATTTCTACATGCCAATAGATACTTACAAGCCAACCCATGTTACAAGGGTAGCAACCACTTCAAACATCTTTGAAGAGAGAATCCCTTTGATAACATTGAAGACCTTAAAGCAGGTAACATAAACAAGCCCCAATTGGCACCATTCACCAATGAAACTCACCAAGAATGACGGCACGATGTTCCCGATGCCTTGACCACCATATAAACCATCAACAGGCACCAAAGCTGCCACTCAGCCACTAGTGTTCCCAAGACCACCTGCATAACAACAGTAAAGATGTTCTTTGAATGAAAATAACTTTGACAACAAAATGGAAACAAGATATGAACAGTTACGCATAAATACTTTTGTAGATTCATGTTCAAGGAAACTTAGTATTGTTTAATGAAACTAGAAGTAACTACTACAACAGAAAAACACATTAGTGTTGGTGTAAAAAAACAAACCTTTAGTCAAGAGATATGTTGCTCATGCAGCAAAGGCTCAATTTTCACATAAGAAAGCAATATCCCAAGATTGAAGCACCCTGACATCAATAACTGTTACTTAATTTACTCTAATATTGCCATGAATTAACCAATTAGAACAAAATGAGTTAAATAAAATGCAAGATAACATTCATATGGTTCCAGCAGTCAAAGTCAATCCAGGGTAAACAATTCAACCAACATTCATATGGTTCCAGCAGTCAAAGTCAATCCATAGTGTGTTACGTTTACTTTATTGAGTATAGAGAACATTACTTATCCACATACCAGATATGATCATCAAACAAATTCCTGAAGTCATATATCCCATTCTATGAAAGAAACTGCAAGCAAACGAGAAATATAGATGCATACATGGTATACATGAACACTAAAAGGTATGCAAAGAAAATCTGCTGTTCTTGAAGCTTATGACACATGATCATTTCTTGTTTGGGGGGAGGGGGAATCAGTATATGAACTCCTCAAATGAGAATCTAAAATACTAGAACAATCAAAGAGATCACAATTTGTTATTATAAAAATAAAGGTGTTAACTAGGTCACGTATATTCATCGTAACATCCAGGAATATACAGATTGAAACATCAGAACCTTGGATTCCTTGAAAATCAAGTCATGATCAAATTTGCAACCATATAAACTCAACATGAAGCAGGATTATTACAAAACATATAAAGCGAAAAAAGTAAAAATAAACTAACAATAATTGACTTAATACAATAAATATACGCCGGTGGTTTGGTGAAAACCAAAACCTCAAGTAAAGTAAATGAAATTACAAAACATATAAAGCGAAATTACCTGAGTGACTCTGTAATTTACTAAGGATCGAGTTCTTGAATAACATGACTTTCATATTTAATAACCTGCAACAAAAACGTTTCAATCGATATGTAGAATTGTGGATGATTAAATCCATTGAATTTACCCAGAAAAGCCGTATCAAAACGCTTAATCGAAGACGGTTGCGTTACGTTTTCCACGAAATCCTCCGACGCCGGTGGTTTTGTGAGAATGTGAGAGACTTCGATCAATCAACCTAATGACCTGCAACAAAGACGCATCAAATTAAAGTCAAAACAGATCAGTTTATAAAAATCACAAATCGGTTATCATAAACGTGTCAATCGATGTTTAGATGATAATATCCCCTGAATCTACCGATAAAAGATGGAATAAGAACGCAAGTACTCCGATCACAACAGAATGAAGAACACGATGACGTTTCAAAACGCATAATGTAGAGTCGAAGACTATTGCGTTTGGTGACGACCGTCGAAAGCCTCCGACGCCGGTGGTTATATGCGAGTGCCATAGACTTCGAGTCAATCGACCTAATGACCTTCATCAGAACAGTTCATACAAATCACAAATAGGCTATCATAAAGTTACGAATCGATGTTTAGAAAGAGAAAAGACCGATTGAGAATGCAACTACTCCGATCAACAGGACAATGAAGAACACGATGACGTCGACAGATCGGTGGATGACCACCGATGACGGCCGTCGAAAGCCTCCGACGCCAGTGAATGCATTATGCATACCTTTATATCGATTTACCCTTTATGTACATTGTACAATTGGTGTGTGGGTGAAGAAAGGAGGTCGTACACTTGGAGGAGGTTTATTGATTGAGCTACTGAATTTTCACCGAGTAAAAAGATATTATCGTTTTCAGAATCATTACGAATCATGATTTAAGATTCTCTAAATAATTTGTTCTTTTTAAACGATACGTTCCACTTGCCTAATATTTTTTGTCGTGAATTTATGTTTTCTTTTTAAAATAAAACACTATATCACTATTTGTTAGATTATGTATAATGGTTTACCTAGCTAAAATATCATCTATATAAATATAAATTTATTAAAATATTTCAAATCAAGTGCAGTTGATTTAAAACTTTTTTCAGTTTAATATTGTTAAAAACACGTAAAAAATGAATTTAACTCCCGTTAAGTGTTTGGCTAAAAATGAATTTAAAACTCCACTTTAACTAGGACGTAGTTGCTTGAAGGTCTTAATTCTATCCACATCAACAAATTTAACGCTCCCTAAAAACACCACTACGCATAGTCTTGGCTCGTTTGCATTCTTATTTGGGTTGATAGCTAAGAGTTAAAAAGGCTTTTATAATTGTTATTGCTAGATTCAAATATGATTAGACGTAATCTTAAATATCCTAAAATGAAGTACTATTGTTAAAAATTTAAAACATGGTATATCATGGACTGAAATGTTGTGTTTATATGATTAAAATATAATTTTCTTGAATTAATTGATCAAAATATTAATTTTGAGTGATTTCTCAAAATATGACATGCTTCAAATTCGGAAAACAAATAGGGATGTCTATTAAATCATATTTTTTTTAAAAGCTATTTATTTATATATTTTATTTTAAAATCAGACAATAAACAAACAATTAAGATACTTAATCTTTTCAAAACCGGAAAAAAATGTTGAGCCGGACTTGCTGGTTTGAAACCGAATAACATCATAAGAACTAATAAATTTCAACGCGTAAATTCATAACCAGTACCACTATATATAAAAACAAAAGTAAGAAGAAGACTGTTTATTTTTTAACTTTTGCAGACTGTTGAAATAAACAGAAACTTAAATAAACAAATATTCAAAACATAAAACAGTTTTTTCAACACTGAAATTTAAATAATAGTCTTGCAAAAGTGAAATAATATTAATAAAACCACAATAACATTTTTGAATCATCTATTCCATAGTTTGCATTAACTGCTTGGCAATATCATCTCATAATTTATTCATATATTCCCGATCCGATGCAGTACCATGTGCTTCAATCTCATCATCATCAACGTCATCATGCACATGACTATTGTGTAATGTCACATTGAGTTGTTCGTATTGTGTAAAGAACTCATTAGTCAAACCTTCTTTCCTTATAAAATTATGTAGCGCAAAACATGAAATAGTAATATTCCTTTGTGTAATCAACGGAAATGGTGCCATCCTCTTCAATATAGGAAATCGTGCTTTCAAGACACCAAAAGCACGTTCAATGACGTTCCGGAGCTTTGCATGTGCATGGTTAAATTTTTCTTTATTTGTCAATGCACGTCTTCTACGACTCCAAGCCAATACCTCACATTACGATATGGAGCCATAAATCCTCGTATGTGTGCGTACATAGCATCACAAAGATAATATTTATCTATATAGATATGCAATTAATTAGAATTAAAAACTAAAAGTGATATACTTAACAAACCATAAGCATACCTGGTGGTGAAAACGGGAATGGTGCATCTGGATCTGATAATGTCTCTGATAATATTTTAGAATCATGTGCTACCCCTTCCCAGCCGGCCACAATGAAAGTAAAAATCATGTTAAAATCACAAATTGCTAATACATTTTGATAACATTCTCCTTTTCCCCTTCCTCTATATAAATCTTGTTTATTCATACGGACAATTGCATGTACCAAAGTTCCATCGAGTGCACCAACCGCTCCTTTAAAAATCTTTCGTAGTCTCTTGTTATGTCCCGGAATGTTTGGATTCGGATTAAAAGATGTTGGTACTATCATATCTTTGGAGAAAATCATCATTTTATCTAAAACTTCATAAAAACATTTATGAATTGTTTGCTTTGAATGTTGAAATCTACGTTTGATTACAACGTAACGTTGATTATGACCGATTATCATCAAAAAAGCCATCTTTTCCTCAACCGAAATATGTTTACTATCCTTTAACGAATAATTTATTCTAAAATGTGCACATACCCGGACAAAGGATTCACGAGACATACGTAGCATTTTAATGCATTGTTTGAGATTCCCTTGCAATAACTCTAAAGTGTATGCATGTCCCGTCATAGCCGAATCATAGTCTCGAATTCGCTTCAAACCTCTTTTCCAAAAGAACCGGACATACAAGTACATATGAATTACTAGGAGTAATTTCTTATTATAATCTATTATGATCCTGTATTAATAAAACATAAACAACCATTAAACAAAAGCAAACATTAAACATAAAGACCGATTAAACAAAAGCAAACATTTAACATAAACAACCATTAAACATAAACAACCATTAAGCAAAAGCAAACATTTAACATAAACAACCATTAAACAAAAGCAACCATTAAACATAAGTAGTCAAAAGCATGTAATGTTTGCAACATAACAAAAAAGCATATAATGTTTGCAACATATCCAAATAAACATAATATTCTTCTTTACTACTTTATAAGTCCTAAACTTTTAGCCTTCATCATGATCCACCCTCTTAATACCTCTGGAATATCTGGCAATGCCATCCATGCCTCTCGCATGTCTGAGGACACACCAAAAATATGAAAAGCACCTAAAAATAGAGGATCTACCGGGTCTAACCCAACCAACTTTAACTATTCAGAACATTCAAAAACTGTTGGTCCTTCTTTCCCTTTAATCAAATACTGTAAGGCCTTTTGCATATCAAGTGCTAAATCATCAGTAGTGATACAGGTTGGTTTTGAGGTTTTTGCCTTTTTCTTTGGATTAGGCTCTGGCGTATGCTCAGGTGTAGGCTCGGGCTCAAAAGCATGTTTAGTAGTAGGCTTAGAGGCCTGATAAGAAGTATGCTCAGAAGCATCATCTTCTGTGTCATGAATAGTGTTTGTAATCAAAAGTGGTTTGTGACAAGAAGATGATCCAACCACTGATGTTGTTTGGGTTGAAGTCCACTTGCAATTCCCATTGGCAGTATTACCATCAAACAATTCTGCGCAAAGTTCTGGAAAAGGCAATGGGACTGTTTTCAATGATGTAGCCTTCGGGTGACCCTAAACCCAAAGTAAAAAGATATTATCAAATTTTGTTTTATAAGTATATTAAAAAAGTTATATATATGAGCATCCCTTTTTAAATTCTTCCCATTCTTCGTTCGTTAAGCTAAAAGTATTTGTTTGAGCATTGTATATGTTGCCAGTTTTGTTTTTCAAATACGCCCATCCTATGTATTTTGCTTTAAGATTATCGTAGGCATTTTTCATTTGTTTATGAGTCAAATCCAACCCAAAATTTTCCTTAAGAACTCTCCCTAACTTATTCCATGAGTCTTTGTGTAAACTCAATCCTTTTCTACCCATATCGTTTATCTCTTCAATGCAAGTCTCTAATAAGCATTTAAGTTGCTCATTTGACCATTGTTGTTTCTCTCCCATTTCTATTAATCAATAAACAATCAACAAACATAATCAATACAACTAGTTTCATAACACCTAAATCAAACAAACCAACATACAACTAGTTTCTATTATCATAAATCAAACAAACGAACATACAAGTAGTTTCATAACACCTAAATCAAACAAACCAACATACAAGTTGATTCATAAAAACATAAATCAAACAAACCAACATACAACTAGTTTCTATTAACCTAAATCAAACAAACCAACATACAACTAGTTTCTATTAACCTAAATCAAACAAACCAACATACAACTAGTTTCATAACACCTAAATCAAACAAACCAACATACAACTAGTTTCATAACACCTAAATCAAACAAACCAACATACAACTAGTTTCTTAAAACCTAAATCAAACGAACCAACATACAACTAGTTTCATAACACCTAAATCAAACAAACCAACATACAACTAGTTTCATAACACCTAAATCAAAAAAACCAACATACAACTACATTCATAAAAACATAAATCAAACAAACCAAGATACAACTAGTTTCATAAAAACATAAATCAAACAAACCAAGATACAACTAGTTTCATACAAATCAAATATCATACAAATCAAAACGACAAAAATAACCAAACTTACAGAAAAAGATGGACCAAAAAGAACATACCTGATGAAATGATGGTCGACGGTGGTGCAAATGGTGCTCGACGGTGGCGCAAATGGTGGTCGACGGTCTTGTAGGTGGGCGGTCGGACGGTGGTGAGCGGACGGTCGGACGGTGGCGACGGGGTCGCAAGGTGGCCGACGGTGGCAGTTTTGAGTCGCCACGGTCGCAGAAGCCTTGATGGAATGGGGGTTGGGCGACAGTCGCAGAAAATGGAACGGGGAATGGGTAGGGTTCTTGGAAGAGGTTAGAAGATGTGGGGAAGAGTTTAATCGAAGTCTGTTCAAGAAGAGATCCTGCAGACATTTTTTAATGAAACCTCTTCCAAAAAACAAACAATCTGCACAACCCAACCTCTGCCCGCGCTCTGCGCGGCGCAGACAAAAGTGGTCTATAAGACTTTTTTTCAAAAAACAAACAGCCCCTAAATAATTTGTTCTTTTTAAGCGATACGTTCCACTTGCGTAATATTTTTTGTCGTGAATTTATGTTTTCTTTTTCAAATAAAACACTATATCACTATTTGTTAGATTATGTATAATGGTTTATCTAGTTAAAATATCATCTATATAAATATAAATTTATTAAAATATTTCAAATCAAGTGTAGTGGATTTAAAACTTTTTTCAATTTAATATTGTTAAAACACAAATAAAATGAATTTAACTCCCGTTAAATGTTTGGCTAAAAATGAATTTAAAACTCCACTTTAACTAGGACGTAGTGGCTTGAAGGTCTTAATTCTATCCACATCAACAAATTTAACGCTCCCTAAAAACACCACTACGCATAGTCTTGGCTCGTTTGCATTCTTATTTGGGTTGATAGCTAAGAGTTAAAAAGGCTTTTGTAATTGTTATTGCTAGATTCAAATATGATTAGACGTAATCTTAAATATCCTAAAATGAAGTACTATTGTTAAAAATTTAAAACATGGTATATCATGGACTGAAATGTTGTGTTTATATGATTAAAATATAATTTTCTTGACTTAATTGATCAAAATATTAATTTTGAGTGATTTCTCAAAATATGACATGCTTCAAATTCGGAAAACAAATAGGGATGTCTATTAAATCATATTTTTTTTTTAAATCTATTTATTTATTTATTTTATTTTAAAATCAGACAATAAACAAACAATTAAGATACTTAATCTTTTCAAAACCGGAAAAAAATGTTGAGCCGGACTTACTGGTTTGAAACCGAATAACATCATAAGAACTAATAAATTTCAACGCGTAAATTCATAACGAGTACCACTATATATAAAAACAAAAGTAAACGCTACACTGATCTTTAGATAGTTTATTCTTTGGCAACTTTTTTACAGACCGTTTTGACGGCTTTTTGGGTGGGTATTACAAATGCATCTTGCGTGCTTCATTTTTTCTAATGTTTTTCTTTTAGGTTTCTTAAATTATGTTTTGGATTGCCCTTGATAAGGTTGTTCAAAGTCGGATATCCACAAATTTCAAATAGTAAAAATCATTTTTAGTATCCATATCCGAAAATTTGGATATTCGAATTTCGGATGTCCGAATATTCGGATACGGATAGTTATTTGGATATCCAAACTTCATTTTATATTTTTATATTTTTTTTTATTTTTTTCAACAATTAGATATAAATTATTAGAAAAATAATATAAAAAACCAACAAACATTAACAAAGTCCCAACATACATTAACTAGTCACTACCAAAAAAAATTGTTTAACATTTAACAAATTATATTTATTAGTTTTTCAATTATCTGATATCCGAATATTTAAAAAAATTTAAAATCAATATTTAAATCCGAATCCGAAATTTTGGAACATCCAATTTTTTGAATATTTCAGATTTGAATTTTCAGAATTTATATCGGATACTCAAAAATTCGGATTCGGATTTCTGGATCGGATTTTTGGAATTACATATTTTTTAACACCCCTAGCACTAGGTATTAATTGGGGGTGATTAGCGAAAACCACTTGTAGTCACATGCGTGGTTTTCAAATGCAGTTAAGACTATAAGGTGGGCCTCCTATTAGAGGTAAACTTCTTCCTCTTCTCTTAAATGTTTAATTGGATTTGTTGATGATGAAATTGATTGTTTTTTTGTTGTTTTAAATGTTGGGTAATGAGTTGTTTGATGTTTTACCATTTACTTCAACACGATTCTATCTAATTAGGACTTGCGAGTAGACATGCAGATTATGTTGTGTTTGTTGTTTTATCATTTACTTCAATACGATTTTATCTAATTAGGACTTGTGAGTAGACATGCAGATTATGTTGTGTTTGATGCTTATTACTTTATTTTAGTTGGCATTAATTATATTCTTGATTAGTGATGATTTGTTTATGCAAGTACTATAAGAAATCATCTCTTGGCAATATTGTAACCCTAATATTATATATGTTGAGGGATGTTTTCAAGATGATAAAATAGTTTGTAATAGACATTGCTTTGCTTTTAAGTATACATGTTTTAGAATTTCTTTTAATTGTAGTTGTATGATGATCACTTCCTTAAAGTGATGTGTTTATCTACTATAACAAAAGGTATGTTCAAGAACATAAGCAGTCATTGTACCTCTTAGTTTTCTTTCTAGAAATGATCTTTATCAAACTTATCAAGCTAATATGCATACAAAAATTTGAATGTATTCTAGTTTTATTAAAACTAGTAAGATGACCTTGCGTTGCAGCGGGCTACTATAGTCTACTCCTTTAACAGAACAATGAAAACGAATTCGTAATGTATGCATTTAAAAACTGATATGCTTAATTAAAGATTAAAGATCATGAATATAAAATTTAGGAAAGAAATTTGAAATATGATTATACTCAAAGATACAAAGATTTAACATAGATTTGAACTAAGAGTTAAAAAACAATAAACTTTACATAGCCACAGGCTTCTTAGCTTCTTCATTTATGCTTATACATTTTGAAATGAAAAACCAAGAGCAACTCGTAAAGTTATAGCTTGCATTCATAAAATTTGTAATTATAATTATGCTTTAATATATTATTTTTCATGAATTCAATTAGTAACCCATACCAATCAACCCATTTTACTTCCTTAATGGCTATGCAATGGGTGTAAAATAACGATGATCAATTTGTGTTTTTTCTACAGGTGTAAGTTTCTTTGGCTTTCTTACGTATTATGATTTTTTATTGTATTAGCATTCCAATTGTTGGATGATTTGCTGACATCTTCAGATTCCTCCGGCCACTAAAGCTTTAATGGAGAAAGATAACGTTCTTTAGCCTTCTCAAGATCCATTATACTGTAAATTTAAGTGTTAAAATAAACATGAAAAATTGCATTCGTTTTTTCCTCATATAGTTATAAATAAAACATGAAGTTTTAAAAGGCTTGTACTCGAGTTTCAGGATTTGAGATGTTTGATACAACTTTGTTCCCACTAATTAGAAAAGCCATTTTATATATCAAAAGACCCATCCAATTTCATTGACAACATTAGTGCTGTGTTATCTATTATAACATAAAAAGGCCACATGCTTCATATAGAAAAGAAATTAATAAGCATAAATAATAATTAGTGACACTAAAAAAAATAAAGTTAGTTAATGTTGTGTCATCCATTTTGACATACAAAAGACAACCTGTTTCATTTAGAAAAGAAATTAGTAATTTCATAGTTTAAAATTTTAAAATGCATTTCCATGGTGCCAAGAGAGTGTGCTCACCTAAAATACATAACTTAGAAGCATAATAAGAAACATCAACGGCTAACAATCGTTGACAACTCAAGGAAATTGTGATCCAGCCTTAAGTTGCAACCTGTAATTAAACAACATCAACTTCATCAAAATCTGTAACAGACCTAGCAATTTAAACATCAGCGAATTTAAACCAATTAAATATCATATTAATACTTGTGTTTATTTCTTAATCTTTCATATATGGCATCTACCTTGAATAGAAAAAACAAAAACAAAAAAAAGATTTACCAAATGCAATAAATACTTGCAGGTTCTTTGACAATAAAATATAAATTGCTTGAATTACTACCAATAATATTGATAATATGTGCAATTTTAAGCTTCTTTTAACAAATATCTTGCAGAAGAGTGGACAAATGCATTGATTTCAAATTTCAAGAACCGAAGGATCAAGAATCACAAATAAACTGTTCCCTCTAGAAGCTAATGGAACCAATAAGATGTATTTATTTCTATTTTCAAGCATAAAGTATCTCATGTATGAATACCTGTGAAATTAGCAATACCTCACCTTCATGAATAGCCTTTTTTTAAGATGCTAGTGCATTTTGCTAGGACAATTTTTGTGAAATTTATGGGGGAAGATGACTTACTCTATCTCAAGAAGATGAACAAACACACCAGCCTCTGCGTGAACATTGTATTAATCAGATTAAGGACGTGCACATACAGTGATACAATGTAAACCCTAAGCTTGAAGAATAGGATGTGGGCTTAAGGTGTACTCGTCCTTGCGTGTGTTGATCAGATAAAGAGAGCTGAGAATCATCCTTTACATTGCCATCAACTTCCACCTTCACCTCCACCATCAACGGCCATAGCCCTAAACATTAATCTGCACTTTCAACATTAATATTTAAATCCTTTGAGAAATTAAATTTTTAATCAAGAACACCAACAACCTAATATTACTTTGGCAGATCTTTAAACAAATCACCTCCCTTAACAGCTCACATGGTGAAACTTCGGTTCCACCTTCAGTCCTTCACCTTCAACTTCAACAGCCTTTCGCACCCTTTTGCACTCCCATCGTCTTCAGCCATGTCTTCTCGTCACCTGTGAATTTGTTGTTGAAAAGGTTTACTGGTTATAGTGTTGGGAGTGGGTATAGAGATAAAGAGAGCAGGTAGGGAAAGAAAGGAAAAAGTAACCACATGTTGTACGTTGTGCATGTAAGGTTGTAAATCACTGCTAACTTTAGTTTCAAATATAGTAGTTTATAATACTTTAGTATATTAGTCTTTATCATTATTTGCTTTTATTTTCTTTACCATTAGCACCTACATTAGCTTTGACTATCACTTTAACTTTACCATCATACTTAGTTAAGTATAATGCTTTATCAATTTGTCAACCTTTACTTTATCTTTATCTTTCTCTTCGTTTATGAGCTTGTACAAGTACAAAGCTCTTATACGGGTAAGCTATCAACAAACTACCAACTCCTATCATGATGAGCTAAACGAGGTACAACTACTACGCACGTGATGACAAATTCATGGAAAATTGGTACGTCCGCATCATGCACTTCAATTCATAATTCAACAACACATTGAATAAAACTAGAAGGTTAGTCGGTTCTATTTTTAAGGGGATAGGAAAGTGATATAACTCAACTATCATGGTCGTATTTACTTCAAGTTGGTTTATATCCATGGATCATTGATTTAAATTTCTTTGGCTTATTTGCTTATATATTCGTAACCTGTTCAGGAGTTTCTAGTGATTTCTTGCCAACCTTATATACATGAATTTTTGAATTTTGGGTGTTTACTAAATTATGTTGGACGTTTGATTCCGGTTGGTTATCTTTTTATACTCAGGTTCAAATTGGTTGAGCACTTTATAATCACATTATTTTTTTCTCCTTTTTAACGAAGTTGAGCTACTTTACAATTCTTCAATTTAAATTTATTTCATGCCTTAAGTGAGCCTTAATTTTAACACCGCTAAGGTGAGTGGCATACACTACACCCACATTAAGGATCTTTTTTACTACTTTGAACTTTATATTGTATTTATATAAGATTGTATAACTTAATAATGTCATGTATACACGTACATAAAATTATTATATTTTTATATTTTATTTTAAATTAGTTTTACACTTATACGTTGAAATTTTAAAATGTACATGATGTTGTCCGGTTCTTAAATCAAATATAATTTGACCAACAGGTAAACCAATAAGTCCTTGTCTCATTATCGTGTGTGGTCTCAAGAACCTTCGGTATTATAGTTCATTATTTGTTTATTGTTATATGCTAAAACAAAATGCATACATAAGAGTAAATTACATGGATAGTCTCTAAGCTTTGCACGTATTGCAACTTTAATCCCCACTTTTATGGTAGAGGAGGTGATAGTGAAGGAGGTGATGGTGAAGGTTGGTGGAGTTGGAGGATGGTGGTATAGGGTGGGTGATGAAGATGAAGAAGATGAGGAGGGGGTGTGGTGGGGTAGGTTAGGATTTATTGGTAGGGACTTGTGGTGGTGGTGATTATAAGTTGTGGTGGTGATTGGTTTCGGTGGTGATGGTAGTGACATGCAATGATGGTGATTGTGAGTGGTAGTAAAGAAGAAGAAGATGGAGAGGGTGGGGTAGGGCGGGTTGGATTTTATTTAATACTTAATATTATTTTATCTTTTTATTATTATTAGTTTTTAAATTTGAGGGTATTTTGGTAGTTTTACAGTAGCTTAACAGAGAGAGTTAACACACATTAGTATCGAGGACTGCCGGTGTGTAAACTATACAAATTTCAGGTCCGCATCTGTAATTTACTTTATAAATAAATAACATTTAAAAGAAACATGTTTTAATACAAATACCTTTTTTATTTTTAGACTTCATACCATGTCTTTTCTTTATGGAAAATCCCTAAATCAAACATTTTAAATCTAATTAATATCAAAAAAATTTATCTAATCAAAAGATTATTTCCAGATTATAAGATAAACAATAGACCAAAAGATTAAAAAAATTTTAACCTTCACTATGAATAACTAAAAAAGTACGTAAAAAATGATAATCAGATAAAAACCAATGCTCACAGGATAAAAAAATTACAATAATTTATTCGAATCCAAACAGGGTAATATTTTTGGAGTTTTTAACCAAAATAGTGTAGAATGAAAACTTATTTACCACAATAGTTTAGTTTGAAAAATAATTACTAAAATTGTGTAGTTTGAAAACTTTTTTGTTTTCTCACTTCTATTCCCATTGACTACTTTATGAAATATTTTTAAGTTTTCTTCATTATTTTATGGATCATATTTTTAAATTTCGAGAAAATTCTTTTAATTGTAACTTTTAATTTCGAGAAATATTTATTCTTTTCATTCAAAACGTCTTACAAGAATGATCACTAGTACATAAAAATAGTCTTTTACCGCGATTATACATAGCATATACGTGTTATAGGAACACCTATACTTTTGACACCTTCCAAATAAACTGTAAATAAATCAGTTATTATATTATAATTATATTTAATAAAATCAAATTGTATCACAAATGTTACGATAATATTACATGTACAGAACTCAGTCACTTCTTCAGAAGTATATTCTTCAACAATACTGCCCTCGGGTCGATTACGATTTCTTACATAACCTTTTAAGAAACCCATATATCTTTCAAAAGGATACATGTAACGTAGGAATATAGGACCACAAGTCTTAATCTCCCAAACGATATGAATTACTAGATGAACCATTATATCAAAAAAAGATGATGGAAAGTAAATCTCTAGTTCACATATGGTAATGATAATTTCCTTTTGCCATTCATCCAAGGCTTCAGGATTAATAACCTTTGAGTGAATCATGTTAAAAAAATAAACAAAGTTTTGTGATTGTATGACGAATGTTCTTCGGTAACAATCCACGAATTGCAATAGGAATCATATGTGTCATCAAAACATGACAATCATGAGACTTCATACCAAGCAACTTACAGTCTTTCATTAACATCAACCTTTTAATGTTTGCAGAACATGTAGATGGAACTTTAATATCATGTAAACATTTACAAAACTTTATTTTTTCTGCTTTTGACATAGTGTAACATGCTGGTGGCAGATAAACACCCTTGCCTCTCTTAATAGGGGCAAGATCTTTACGTATTCCCATTTCTTCCATGTCTCTAAAAACATTAATTCCATCTTTAGTTTTTCCAGAAATATTTAGCAATAAGCCCAACAAACTATCACATACATTTTTTTTCGACATGCATAACATCTAGTCAATGTCAAACTTCTAAACTTTTCCGGTAAGGTAGTTTTCAAAAAATTGACCTTTTTTTTCCAATTACCTACATTCTCTATGCGAGTTCTTTTTCCCAACATAGTATTTATATCTTTAACTCGTAAAAATGGATCAAAACCTTTTCTAGCCCTCCTAAACTCGGTCTTACCATCAAACTCTTTCGTTTTTCGTCGATAATGATGATTTGGCAGAAGAAATCGTTGATGTCCCATATACATAGTTTTTTTTACAGTTATTTAACCATATTGAGATTGTATCATCTTCACATACTGGACAAGCTTGTTTACCTTTCGTGCTATATCTTGACAAATTGTCATACGCCGGAAAATCACTTATTGTGCAAAAAATCATGGCTCTCAACTTAAACATCTCCTTTTTATAAGCATCATAAACGTGTACGCTTGTAATCCATAGTGTTTTCATGTCATCAATCAGAGGAGATAAATAAATATCAATGTCATTATCAGGCTGTTTTAGACCTGAATAAGTAATGACATCATTATATATTTCCGTTTCATGCACAACCATGGCGGAAGATTGTAGATACATAGAAGAACCGGCCAAGTACTATGATGACTACTCATGCTTCCAAAAGGATTGATGCCATCTGAACTAAGACCAAATCGTATATTTCTAATCTCATTACCAAAATCTGGAAATTTATAATCGATATTTCTCCATTGAGGTGAATCTGCCACATGTCTTACCTTTCCATCAACTTTACGCTCATCGGAATGCCAACGCAATAATTTTGATTCCTTAGCGTTAGCAAATAAACGTTTTAGTCTTGGTATAATGGGGAAATACTACAATAATTTAGCCGGTGGTCAATTTTTTCACATCATCATCATATTCATCAATTTCTTTTTTTCGTTTGTACCTCGATGCACCACAAGTAACACATTTATGGATGTTCTCAAACTCATTTCTATATAACATACAATCATTCGGACATGCATGTATCCTTTTGACTTTCAATCCCATTGGACACATCAATTTTTTAGCTTGGTACAAAGATATGGGTAAGTCATTATCTTTTGGAAGCATGTCATGCAATATCACTAATAGACTAGTAAAACTCTTATCGCTCCATCCGTAGTTCGAATTTAAATTAAACAGTTTCAATACAACACTAAGTTTAGAGTAGTTCTCACAACCAGCATATAACGGTTTTTCCGAATCAGCAAATATCTTTTGTAGTTTTTCATGATCATTGTCACCAACATTAGCTCCCAAATCATTAAACATGCCATTTAAATTATCATTGTCCCCATTTATAGTGTCGTTATCATCATCAATATCCGGATCATTGTTCTCATCATTATTACCGACTAAATTGCCGGATATTGTGCTATAGTTAGCAAGTGATTCCCCATGTTTTGACCAACAGGAATAATTAAGCATAAAACCATGTCTGTATAAATGATATTTTATATCTTTTATTTCCTTAAATTCAGTAAAATTTTTACATTCCATGCAAGGACATGAAATGCGTTCGTTTCCTTTCATCACACAATCATCTTGCGCAATCTTAAGAAAACTTTGCACGCCACTCAAATATGTTGGGTGATAACGTCCAACTTTATACATCCAATGACTACGATCCATCTTAAATTTATAAAGAAACGAAAAATAAATGCATAGAAATAATATGGATGACTCGTTTATATATATATATATATATATATATATCCTATATGAGATAAAATAATCAAAAAACAGTTTTGATCCGAACAATCTAAGTTATTCTCTAATAGATTAACTTTAGACGGATATAATCTAAAAGTTTTTAAATCTATATAATTTTATAAATATATAAAAGTAAATATGTGTGAAATAATTTCTCAATCTTACAAACAACTGAAGCAAACAAAAAATATTACCTTATATCATATGATTTTGAGTTTGCTCTTGATGGGATAATATTGATCTAAGCTTTTTTGCTCAAAGTTATTACTATATATATAAAAAAAAATGAACATAAGCTTGACTGTATGAAGTATATATAAATAAAAATATAATGTTACCTTCTCACTAAAATCTATGGAACTAAAATAAGTTTGAAAGAAACAGAATGAGATGAGAAAGATGATATCATTATCTAATTTTCTTCTGGTTTAGTTGGAATTAAAAAAAAATTAAATGGATCCATAGGTCTATATAGTTTGTTTAAATGAGATATATAGGCATAGTTTGTTATAATGAGATATATAAGAAACCTATGTAATTGATAATCTTTTTAATGTCAGTTATTCTTTCAATTAATTTTTCGAATAAACAATAAGTCTTTCATTTTTTAAAGTAATTATTAATTAGCTTTTTTATTTTTGAGCTGTAAAAGAAAATTTTGATAAATTCAGATAATGTTAGCAATCAGCTGTAAAAGATAACGGAGAAAAAAGTGCTTTATATAATATTTAAATGAAACGTTGTAAATGATGAATCCTTTGATGTACCGCTGTAAATAAAGCTTTTTAAATGATATTGAATTATAAGTGTTGTAAAATATAAGTTCCCAACTTTACGATTATTATTTACAGCAGTTTTATTTGAATTTGTTTAATCGACTACTGTAAATGAAGTTTTTTGTACTAGAGGATTTCTAAATGACTAATCATCGTATTAAAATTAGGGATATATTTTGATTTCTTTTAATGATTTTAAATCAAAATGGCTTTTCATTTTATTTCTTCATAAAAAATTTCCTAGCGCGATGCGATGGAATAGTCTAACAAAGATAATCAACACATGTTTTTTTTTAATTATTTTTCACGGAGAGTTAAATAAATGCGTCTATATTGAGACCCGCATGTTTTAGCACGTTAAACACTAATCTCTTCTAAACAAAATTTAAGTGAAAAGCATGCACGACTAACACCATAAAAAAAGTAAAGGTAGTTCTAGCAATTTTTGTTGTAGTGATAGTGATAGTCGTAAATCAAAGTTATATAATTTGAAGCGTTTATACAAATGTGGTGTTATAATTTGTAAGAAAGAAAAATCAAATCTTTTCATGCTAAACTGTAAAAAAACAAAACTAGAATAAAAAATTTCTCGATTTAAAAAAGTTTAATGAAATAAAAATCTTTTCAATTTTAATAGAATAACTAAATGCTTTAGAAAACTTTTTTACATTATAGATTGAAATTAACGTATTTCTGGAAAACAATTAAAAAATGTCTAATTTAAAAAAATATATTTTTATAAATTTAAAGATATTTTCCTCAAAAGTATTAAATAGCATTTTAAAAAGTTTAATTTTAAGTAACCAATGAGAATAAGAGTGTGAAATAATAAAACTTAAAATATACACTATTTTGGTAAGTATTTTACCAAGTATAATGTTTTAGTAAATAAGTTTTCTAGTTACAACATTTTGAAAAAAAAAAAACTCAATATTAATGACGTTGTGCGGTTTTTAAATCAAATCTAATTTGACTAACCGGTAAAGCAATAGATCCTGGTCTCGTTATCGTGTGTGGTCTCAAGAACTCTTTGGTATTATAATTTATTATTTGTTTATTGTTAAATATTAAAACAAAATGTATAAATAAGAGTAAATTACACGGATAATCTCTAGGGTTTGCACGTATTGTAACTTCGGTCCTTACTATCAAAAAAAGTACAAATACGGTCGTAAACTATGCAATGAGTGCAATCTGACAATCTATGACACTAACAGATGTTAAGTATTTCTTTTAAATCAATATAAAATTATCAACTTACCCCTTAAAAAAATACGTAAACAACAATAATCATATAAAAACCAATCCCGACAGAATAAATGAATTAAAATAATTGATTCGAAGATAGAGAGAGTATTATTTTTGTTATGGCTTAAAACACGAATCCTTTTTAAAAAAATGAGCCATAATTGCAAATGATCATGGTAACGGTAATATCTTTAAGACGGTGGAAATTCACATTCACATCAAATTATAAAACGACTCCAAGTCCCTCCCACTTTCACAAATTAAACCACCGTCCACCGGCGTCGGAGGCTTTTAACTGCATCACCGACGGTATTCGACTCTAAATTACGCGTTTTGAAACGTCATCGTGTTCTTCATGATTCTCTTGTTAATCCAAGTACTTGCGTTCTTATTCCTTCTTTTAATTTCTCGGTAGATTAAGTGGATCTCATCATCTAATCATCGATTCGTACGTTCCTGATTGCCTATTTGTGATTAACTTGTACGATCGAACTCTTCTGTTTTGAATTTTGATACGTTTGTGTTGCAGGTTGATTGACTCCAAATCTAACCACCGGCGTCGGAGGAATACGACGGCCGTTACCGGCGGTCATCGTAGAAAGCCTCATCATCGTCTTCTTCACTTCTTCACGCTCCTGTTGATCGGAGTATTTGCGTTCTCAATCCGTCCCGTCGGAGGCATTCAACGCCGTCACCGGCGGTCATCGTGTGCTTCATTCTGTTGTTGATCGGATTAGTTGCGTTCTTCTTCACTTCTTCTACACGATTGGTACCGTACGTTCATTATTGCCTTTTTGGATTTATATGAACTGATCGGTTTCGCTTTATATCTTTACTTCAGGTTTTGTTTCTTACGACTCGTTAAGTATGGTATAATTAACGGGGTTTTGGCTTTGAGTATTCACCTGGATATTTGATCTTTGTTCGTTTATTATTTCACTCCAATAATAATAATAAACGAACAAGAACATATATAAGACAAGAAGAGACAGATTTGGTTCACAGGACAAAGTAATTGTATATTTCCTCTAATTTGTAATAACAATCTATGTCTTTATTACTGCAGTAGTTGAATATTGAATAACAAAATCACGGTCTTTAATATTTGTATCATAAGACAAGTAGGAGCAAATGGTGGATTTCATGTAATCGAGTTAACATAGTTTGAATGGTTCTTTCTTCCTGTTTTGCCATTGATACCTCCTGTAGCAACCTTAACTGGTCATTTATAAGTGTTTTCTTGATATATAACCAACCGTGTATGAAACCTGCTTCTTCTCTGTCTGTATATTCCCGAAAGTAATGCTGGACAATCTGGGCAATATTACAGTAAATTTAGTAAAAATGTTGATGAGGGTGCTTCAGTCTTTGAATATTCCCTTGGCTGTGGAAACTGTGAGTGTATTTACTTCTCCCTTTTCTCTGTCTCTGCCTTTGCTGCATGGGCAACATATCTCTTGACTAAGGTTTGTTTTTTTTAAATATTAACACTTGTGTGTTTTTCTGTTGCAGTAGTTAAGGGAACAGGTGAAGGACTGACTGCTGCAGTTCTTCTGGTCATGTTAATCAAGTAACGGGTACTTTTGATAAGTTATTTGCTGTTTTGAATGATTTTAAGCGTCACACAGTGGGTACTCAGTGCCTTTGATGTACTAATACGTTATAAGTGTTTTCTTGATATTAAGAACAAATATGGTTGATATATAACCAACCGTGTATGAAACCTGCTTCTTCTTGGGTTTATATAGCCACAAATTTGACCATGACATGATTTCTGGGGAAGTAATGCTGGATATCTGTGACCTAGTTAATATATTGTTATTATCTATAACAAGTGTCTCCTATTAGATGCTTCTAGTATTTTAAACTCTCTTTTGAGTTGAGGTTCATATGTTCATCTCCTCTCCCTAAGAAATTATCACGTGTTATAAACTTCAAGATCTGCAAAGTTTCTTTTCATACCTCTTATTGTTCATGTATACCAACAATGTCTTGCTTACATTTCTCTTTTGCTTGCAGTTCCTTGCGAAGAATGGGATATATGACTTCTAGAATTGATTTGATGATCTTACTTGGTATGTAGATAGTTTTTGTTTCTTTATATCATTGAGCATATCACTAAACAAAGCAACCCTGACGTGATATCATTTACCCTGGGTTGACTTAGACTGCCGGAACCTTATGGAAGTGTGTATCAGAAAACAATCTGGGTTTCTATTTAACACAATTTGTTCTATTTAAACGACTTATGCAGATATTACAGTAAATTTAGTAACAGTCTGACTTTAGGGTGCTTTAATCTTTGAATATTCTGCTGTCTGTGGAAACCATGTGCGCGTGTTCTCTGCCTTTGCTGCTTGGGCAACATAACTTTGACTAAGGTTTGTTTTTTTTATTATCATATGAACACTATTGGGCTTTTGTGTTGGAGTAATTGGTTCTAGGTTTATTGTTGTTATAAAAAAATATGGAGTTTCCTCAACCTTCTCACTTGCTATAGATAGTTATGGAAACATGTGATGGGCTGACTTTTGCAGTTCTACTGGACATGATAACTTTTGATTATTCATTTTCTGTTTTGTATGAATTTAACTGTGTATTATTCTATGCAATACCATGTTACTGACTTGTATATACAATTAGCTAAAATTCCCAGGATTTTATTTTATCTTCTACTTAGTGCTCTCTGGATTATAGCATGCTTTCTTTACCAAACATGAGATGCATGTCAATTACACATTAATCAGGATGTAGGAGTGTATTCATTAGTATATCTCAATTTCAGGTGAAATATGGCCCAAAGCTGCATTTCTTGTATTCCTTTTTTGATGAGGATTAATTTTTTCATAGAAACCTTTTCTGATGTATATTTAGTGTACAGGAAAGCCAATGCCTTTGGTGGACTGATAATTATAAATTTATAATTTCATTATTCTTTTTGACAAAACATCTTGGCATATATTTATTAACATGTCTTGAGGATCTAGTGGACTTAAGTAGAAAAACACAGAATTCTGTAGTTAGACTGTTACATTTATGTGGGTTTCCCATCCAAGATAAAGTGAGTACAAATTTTATGTTTGGATACAACTTTTTTATGGTCTATTTAGTTTTCTTGTTGGAACTGCTTACTTTGGATTGACTTTGACTAATGGAACCATGTGGAAGTGTGTATCAGAGAACAGTCTGTGCTTTGATTTAACACATTTTGTTCTAGCTAAACAATTCAAGGCAATTTTACAGTAAATATAGTGAAAATGTTGATCAGGGTGCTTCAATCTTTGAATATTCCCTTGGCTGTGGAAACTGTATTTACTTCTCCCTTTTCTCTGCCTCTGCCTTTGCTGCATGGACAACATATCTCTTGACTAAGGTTTTTTTTTTTTTTTTAATATTAACACTTGTGTTGTTTTTCTGTTGCAGTAGTTGGCTTTAGTTTCCTTGATTTTTTCACGTGCATAGGAAGTTAAGGAAACAGGTGAAGGACTGAGTGCTGCAGTTCTTCTGGTCATGTTAATCGCGTAACGGGTACTTTTGATAATTTATTCCATGAACATTGTTACTGTTTATGCAGGTTTTGGGAACATTATTGCAGCATTGGTGCCTGTTGTTGGTTTTTAATGCGGTCATGACATCAGAAACATTTTGCATCATTGTGAGATTCAATGGTGAATGGTGCTAATTGGGGCTTGTTTATCGTACTCGTTTTTTTTTTTATCAGATGATTTAAATTTAATATTCTTTAGTATGAAGTTTGGAGTATGAAGAATGAAGATAAACTTTTAATTTGATTCTACACATATATCATTTTAAGGGTGGAAAGAACCAGTGTTTTATCTAATGCATACAAAAAGTTACTTTTATGGTGAAGATCCAAAAAATCTAAGTCCAATAACTGAAGATTCTTGTTTGGTTTGAAATTTATATGAGGCTTATTGTCTCCCCCTCACACTATGAGTAGTCTTCTTCTTATTATTATTATATTTTTTCTTTATATATATGGATGCTTAAGTTCTGTTGTTCTTTGAGCTAAGCTACCAGTTATTCTTAGTGAATGTCGTATTGCAGGTCTATGAATAGTGGTTCGGTTCTTGCTCATTTTATGACATTTCATAAGTTGCATACATATTTTATGATACTGGATGCATCAATATTAGATTGATGTATTGGTATTATGTAATATGCTTTGCTTAAGATTAAAAACTGAATTGAGATACAACTAGATCTGATGGTAAACTCATATATTGTGTGTTTATGTCTACATGCACATTGTTCTGGTGTGAATGAAATGTTCCTTACTTTGTTAATGTTGATATATATTGCAGGTCTTCATTGTTATCCACATGGTGGCTCTCACCGGCGAAGCTTTTAAGGGGGCGGGGGGGGCGCCCGGCCCCCCTATTTTTTCCGTCTGTAGTGTTAATTTTCGGCTCGGCAGTGTAAATTTTTGGTCCGGTAGTGGAAATTTTTTAAAAAATATAAAATTCGCCCCCCCTAGAATAGTTTACTTTCGCCCTCGCCCCCCCTAATCCATGGTTCAAGCTCCGCCACCGGTGGCTCTTGCATATTCTATCAATAGGATGATCTCTCCAAAGATGTTTAAAGCGGCTGCTGATACCCTTGTAGTACCTGTTGGCGTGTAAGCGTGTAAGCTTGAATTATTTGTTACTGCACGTAACTATAGAAAAAACATTAATTTACTGAATTCTTAGTAAAGAGTTGAGTTTCTTACCCAAAAAAAAAAACTAACGCAAGTTAACCAATTTGGGGTGTACTCTACTAAGCAATATAACCAGTCGTATAAATAATTATGTATTTTCAAGCACATACATACTACAAGCTTATAAGAAAAGATGGTTAATTTAACTAAAATAAAAAATGCAACTGTGAAATTTATTCACTTGCACCCTGCTGCTTAATTTTCCTCTAACCAATTTTTTGTCTTGTGTTTACTTAGGAGCAGCGTTTGAGGAACAAATAGATAACACCATTACAACCAGACATGAGTTCACGTAAGCCATGTAGCTAAATTCTATATATACTGATTTCTAATGATGCATGTTAATAGTGACTAATACATATTTATAACATGTTTTTAAACTGGGTGTAAAAGTCATAGAATAGCCTTGAGTACTTATTTTAGCAGGTTTGTTGGAGATCCAAACAAGCATTTCTTGTTTACAAGACAACTCCAATAATGATTTTGTAGACACATCATTGAGAAATTCCATTGAACACAGACAAAAAAGCGTTCCAGGTAACTAATATGATTTTGTTTAATCCATTTTTGAAGAATCTCTATTAGCAGGTTTGTTGGATATCCAAACAAACATTTCTTTTATACAAGACAAATCAAGCGATGACTTTGTAGACACATCTTTCGGAAATCCCATTGAAGACATAAAAAAAGCATTCCAGGTAAGTAATATCATTTTGTTTAATCCTTTGTTGGAGATATTTGTTTTGTTATATATGATAGACATATTTTTTATATAGATCAGCCCCACACATTTGATTTCATTGCAATATTTACATATCTAAATGACACATGCAACCACTGCATGTCTTGGAAGAAGCAGTTGGTCTCCAATTTAGTAACTTAGTGCCGTGGCTAAATATAGCTTAGATGGTGATGTTTAGATTACTATTTTACCACACTCTCTGATGGGCTTAGGACTGGTCAGACTCGACCGGCCGGGTTTGAACACGTGTTTCGCTCGGATATGAATACTAGTCAGGAGGTGGCTTCGAATTTCTAGCGGTAAAGGTAATTGGTTTTTCCATTACGGGAGTGAGGAAAATGCACTCAGCATATAAATATAGAGGAATTGATAGAGATGGTAGGTATCATCAAAACTAAGCCGTCTTCTCAATCTTAATATTCTCG
The DNA here is from genome assembly GCA_025506415.1 of Flaveria robusta. Classification (NCBI taxonomy): domain Eukaryota; kingdom Viridiplantae; phylum Streptophyta; class Magnoliopsida; order Asterales; family Asteraceae; genus Flaveria; species Flaveria robusta. The sequence continues at coordinate 19,338,350 of CM046464.1, forward strand.
TAGAAACATATATAGTCATTCTCACGTCAGCTGTTGGTCACAAGGATCCCCCCCCCCCCCCCCCCAACACGGGTATGCTCCTTGTGACAAGACAAATGGTGCTTTGTTTTGTAGTTAGAAGACTTTCCAAGCCCTTTAGACGCTTAAATCACATTGGTCAGTCCAGGATTTGAGTTTGGCCCCAATCGATTGACACCGTGATTCAACATTTGGCACCATTCATTAGACCAAATACATAACTCTCTACATGACTGATAAGGTTGTGGTTTCAAGCAGATCTACCACCATATCTTTTATTTCTGGCTATGTCGATTTTTTCGTTCTCCGTCAAAGTGTAGTCCCACGCTTCTCCCTCTCAACGTTTGGTACGCCGACAACCTACATCTCCTGCAATTTATTTGGTGATCCTCTCTACAGGGTAAGCGTCACCCCCAAAGCCATTCATGCTCAACAACTGAAGCTAACACACAGCCTAAGCAATAAACCAAGGAGAACAAGTTAGCGAAAGTACTCATGCGTTTGTTTGGAGGAGATGGTGGACACGACGAGCCAGCACAAAAATGAGAACGAGTCTGGTTGATGTGGATGTCTAAGTTACCCCAAAACAAGGACCCATTCCCATTCCCTTTAGCCTTACTAACACACTCCAAGTTCTCGACCGCATTATTCACGTTGACTTCCTTAGAAGCTAAAGATGCCTTATACCGTAGGCAAATACGATGGAGTGTAGAATCCAAATGACCATCTTGGAGTTTTTGTCAGTTCTAGAGGAATCGTAAGCTGGACTACACCGACTTGGTGTCACATTTTCACGTAAACCCCGATAGGGCTGCACGCACATGGATTGATATTTTCCCCATTGGTGAGATAGACAGCTTCGAGGTATTTGTTAACAAGTATATGAAGCATTTTATTCAGCAAAAGCGACACATTAAAGGAAAGACAGAGATCCACAACATACGACATAAAGATGGGGAAAGGGTGGAAGATTTTTTTCACTCGGTACGATAAAGAAAGACATGCTCATTCAGCAATACCATTCATTAGAACCTTACAAAAAAGTTTAAACAAAAACCAATTCCACTTGACTAATGAAGGAGTGTCTGCCTTCTCATGCTTTATATCCCGACAGTAGAAACGACCATTAGCATGATAATAATGGTATATAGGAGTGGAGCACTAGTACTCATATGCTTCATTAGTCGTGCGCCAACTCCACTGGAAACTCAATACTTGTCGTAGAGAAACTAGTCTTACCATTAGTCCATGCCTCCATACACTTTTGGTGATATTTTCAAGCCCACAAGATCAAGGTGTCATCAAGCCAAACCGTACAAGAAGTTTTATGACACTAGATACTAGGGATGGCAATTGGACGGGGTTTGGGACGGGTATCGATAGTCCAAACACCATACAAGATTAGACAAGGGTGTCACGTACCCGACCCAAAACCTATATGGTATGTATCAGGTATTTACCCATCGGGTATCAAGTATACCCGTTAAGGTTATAAAAATTACCCGGTGGGTATACCCGTCGAGTATCTATTGAAATTAGGGAATCATATAAAGCTACAATACGTATGAGACATTATTATTGGTTAATCCTTAATATTTTTTTCTTCATATACCATTACTACTCTTTAATTTTAAGGACAAATATCGATTTAGACTTAGGATTAAAGTTACGAGCCTGTTTGTCATGCTCAAAACAATAGGGATTAAAATATCTAGGATTAAGAATTGAAAGGACTTGGAGTGCAATTCCCACCAAACCCTTTACTCGTTATGTCTCCTTGATTCATCCCCACAGCCACACCCCCAAAACCTGTTGTTCCGATGTTGTCAGTTCACCGCCGGTGTTCTGGGATCTGATTGTGGGAGCCACCTTCCCACAATGTCTCGACTTCTCCTTATGATTCCCTTATCTCATATGATCTGTCAATTTCAATGGTAGCAAGTTTAAGAATGTTAAGTCTTTTTATATCTCGCTATATCATAGCATATGATGCTTCAACCTAAGGGAGTGGATCTTTTTTCAAGATTTCACATTTGATTGGTTCAAACTTGTCATCAATGGTTGTTAACAGTTGGTAGAGTGGCTTTTCTTGGATTTTGTTGTAAATTTGAATATCTTTTGGGTGTTTCATCGGGTTCGGTTCTCTTCTGTCAATGGTCATCCAGATCTTTTGTAGTTTGTTCCAACAATCATCTAATGTATCTACTCCTTGCTTCAATGAAATTGCTCTTTTGTGAAGGTCAAATACTTGCAACGAATCTGTTTCAGAGCTGTAGGTAATTACTAAACCGTATCAAAGGGCTTTTGCAGTTACTTATTATGATTCATTATTCACCAAGGTTGAATCGATGTTTTGGATAGCCATGTAAACACACACCGGTCATCTTGTTCCCATGGTAGGTATGCTTGATCTTTTTCTAAAGGAGGTGACGGTTCCTAGTAATGTGAGAACTTCTCCCCTACATCTATTAGCCTTATTCATCAAGGTTGCCCATAATGTGTAATTGTCTCCTTCAAGTTTCATTCCAAGAGATATATGGATGGTGGCTAGTGTTGAGCTGCAATTTTGTTTGACACAGCCGAAATAACCATTGCCAAAACTTTCTTAGAAAAATGACGTCAGTCTTAGAGATAATCAAGCAAGGAAAACCATGCAATCTTATAGCATCACCAATACGAGGTGAAAAATCAACATTAGGTGCCACAATCCATAAAACTCACCCTCTTTTTCCTCTCTTCTCTCTCCTCCCTTCCCCTCACATACTCAAAAGTCAATGTTTTTGGACAAGATCTTCACCCTATTCTCTTTCCTCCACATCATCCCTTCTCTCCTCCACATCACATTCTCTTTCCACAAAAATACCAAAAAACATATCTATTGAACATGGTATTACTAAATCTTTGCAAACGGCTTATATGACTACTTGAGCTATGAAGGGATGAGACAAGCAAATAAAGTGTGTGCACTTGCGTAATAACCTAAAATTTTTTATAATAATTAAAATATCAATAATAATAATAATACGTTAATAAAAAATATTTTGAACCGACCTAGATTAATTTAAAGAATTTAATAAAGATTTAAGATTATAAGAAATATACATTATTATTTTTATCTAATTATAGATAAAATCCAAACCCAAAATTTTGTTAACAGTATATATATTTAAAATATAATTTAAACTTGTAGATAAAGATCTAAAAAAACAATATTGGTTCAACATGAATTTTAAATGCAAAAATTCATGAATTTTAAATGAATTTTGGGGTAGTTGACATTCAAAGTTTGCAAAAAACTTATTATTTAATTTTCGTTATCTCTGTGTCGTCGAAATTCCGTCACCTCATCTTGGTGAATCAAGAGTTGTGGAAAATCAAATCTTCTCTCATTTTGCTATTTTAGCTTCGTGATTGTTATTGACTGATTAATTGCTGATTTTGTTTATTGGTTGAGGTACGGATTCCTAACAACTTTACTTGTATAGATTTAGATTTCCTCTACTTCGTAGTAAGAATTTTAAATTTGTTTATTATGTGACCCTAAGTGTGCCACTCTGAAACTGTTTGTTATATTAACATTCTCAACTTTGAATGTGAACTTCAAACATAAACTTAGAATGTGCTCATGAGAACTTTTTTTTTTTTGAATTTCTCTATTGGAAAGTGTTTGTATTTAAATACTATTATATTGAATTAGATAGTACTATATAGGATATGTCAATATTTATATATTTAAGTTTTAAGTTTATACATGTATTTGCTATAGTTGTTACCCACTGAGTAAATGGAAATTTGTTTAGGCATACATTTCTTTCTTGTACGTTAGGATACATGGCTTTGGGGGAAGATGTAGACGAGTGCTCAAGAGTCAAAGAAACTTTTAGATTAATAAATTTAGTAAACTTTGTAATTTATTTTAGTTTTTTGTAATTGTTTTAAGTATCTACAAAATTGTTTTTGTGACACGTTAGCCCTAATTGAAATGGGATGTTACAACTTGCTTAGGCAGTCAACAACCACTAAGATGGCGTCGAACCGATTAGGAGTCAGGTGTACCACAATAAAGTCCATTGAATATGTCTTCTCAAATTTGCTTTGGGACTGGAATGGTTATCCAAGTCAGTGACTCACTCCAAAACGTTGGAAGCTCTAGAGGTGGTAATAATATAATGCCTCCTCAAAGCCTTTTTGTCTTGCAAACCCACTAAATCCTATGATAAAAAAGATGCAACTGGTCTGTTATTGTGGATTGAGAAAGTGGAAGCCACATTAGATTTGAGTGAATGTCAAGAGAACTTCAAAATAAGTACGCTACTAGTACTTTCCATAAGCGTACAATTACTTGGTGGGCCTAACTCCGAGCCAAGGGGTAGAAATGTTGCTCCGGCTATGCCATGGAACGACTTCAAGGAATTGCTAATTAGAGAGTTTTGCCTTTAATGTTGCTCCGTTCATTTGGGTTTATGGTCGTGATCCACTAGTCCACATCGTGATGATATGATAAAACTGCTCAAGGCTAACTTATAAAAGGCTCAAGATCGTATGATAACTTATATGGTTTTAAAACGACATGACTTAACCTTTCAAGCTGTGACCATGTTTTCCTCAATCTCCAACCTTATCATTAGTGAGAAGTTATCTCCACGTTTTTGGGGCATATCGTTTTGTGCGTTGTATCACGCCAATGGCCGGTGAGTTGGATGTTGGGTGTTGGGTGTAGGCTTCGGGTGAATTAATTTGGAGCAGTTGGGCCAAGCTGTGACCATGTTTTCCTCAATCTCCAACCTTATCATTAGTGAGAAGTTATCTCCAAGTTTTTGGGCCATATCGTTTTGTGCGTTGTATCACGCCAATTGCCGATGAGTTGGATGTTTGGTGTAGGCTTCGGGTGAATTAATTTGGAGTAGTTGGGCTTGGCCATCCCAAGTTCTAATTAGCCCTAGTTTAGTTAGATTATTAACTAAAGGGATTAACCCTAATTGTAGTCTATATATACATCTCATCGTACTTGTAATCATTATCACTCAATAAAAAGAAAAACCCTAGTTGCCCAAGAGGATGTAGGTTGCACACCGCAATCAAACCTCTATAAATCTCTTGTGTTTGTCATTATTTTATTGTTCTCTATAAAAGAACTTTTGAAGATTCCATACGAAACGCAAACTAGGGTTTCTACGCCGTTTCCGATTACTAGTCGAACCAAGTTTCTCTGCCGTCGTCTTGCTCCTGTCGAATTAGGGTTTCTTCCGTCATCTGGGTCATTTGATTGTCTGATACGTTCAAAACTCAGGTGCATTATCAAACTCATTTGCTCTCGTTTTTGGGAACTGTTCTCAATTGAATAGTGGTCAATAGAACAACACCCAAGTTCTGGCAGCCGGCCACTATTGTGTTTGTCACTATTCTCAGTTCTGACTCGACTGTTGAGCACCAGTAATAATGGCTGAGGATGGGAAAACAAAAATTGAGAAATTCAATGGTCATGATTTCGGTTGGTGGAAGATGCAAATCGAGGATTTGCTGGTTCTGAAGGATTTGGAAGCCACCCTGTTTGGTGAGAAACCAGATAAAATTTCAGAAGCTAACTCAATTAGTTTCAGTTGATATAAAATTCGATGATGAGGTTAAGGCGTTGCTTTTATCTTCCTTAACAGAAAGTTGGTCAGGAACTGTTACTGCAATTACTAGTTCATCCGAAACTACTAAGCTTACTACTGATGCAGTTGGGATCTGATTTTTGGGGAGGACATTAGAAGAAGAGCTTCAGGGGAATCATCGATTGCCTTACTAAGTGCTAAAAGGAGAGGAAGAAAGAAAGAAAGGATTGTTAGTAGAGGAAGGCCAAAATCCAGAAAAAAGGGTCGGTCAAAGCCTAGAAAAGATATCCAGTGTTGGAACTGCAAAGAAACTGGGCATTTTAGAAATCAATGCCCAAACCCGTCTACCTCAAGATAAGAAGGAAGTCAATGTAGCTGCTCATGATTCTGATTCAGATATTCTTATCTGTTGTGTGGAAAACTCAACTGAGTCATGGATTATGGATTCTGGTGCATCCTTTCATGCTACCTCTAGCACGAAGTTGATGAAGAATCTGCGAACAGGCAACTTCGGTAATGTTCGCCTGGCAAATAACCATACTCTTGATGTTACAGGATTAGGAGATATTGGCTTGAAAACTTCGTTGGGTACCTCGTGGACCTTAAAGAATGTTCGGGTCATCCCTAGCCTTAAAAAGAAACTAATCTCTATCGGGCAGTTGGATGCTCACGGATACGACGTGATGTTCGGTGGGGGACAATGGAAGGTAGTAAAGGGGAATCTCGTAATCGCTAGAGGGAAAAAGAGGGGTACTCTCTACATAGTTGAAGTTCCGGTGGATGGGGTAAACTCGATGACTAGTGGACTGAGTCAATCCATTCTATGGCACCAACGACTCGGTCATATGAGGGAAAAAGAAATGAAGATGCTCGTTGCAAAAAGTAAGCTTCTAGAACTCAAAAAAGTTGAATCTGAATTCTGTGAACGCTGTGTGTCTTTGGGAAGAAAAAGAAAATATCTTTTGTGAAAACGGTAAAGACACCAAAAGCTCAGAAATTAGAGCTTGTTCAGACTGATGTATTCGGACCAACCTCGGTTTCATCTCTGGGAGGAGCTCATTACTATGTTAAAGGTATGGGTTTATTTTCTTAAAAATAAATCTAATGACTTTTATGCTTTTAAGAAATGAAAAACTACTGTTGAATTGGAAACTGATTTGAAGGTAAAATGCTTGAAGTCGGACAACGGAGGAGAATACATCAGCGTTGAATTCCTTGATTAGTGCGCTGAACACATTATTCGGATGATAAAGACAGTCCCAGGCACTCCTCAAGAAAATGGAGTGGTAGAAAGAATGAATAGAACGTTAAATGAGAGAGCCAGAAGTATGAGACTTAATTGCGGGCTTCCAAAGATGTTCTGGGCTCATGCAGTCAACACTGCTGCTTATTTAATCAATCGGGGATTGTCAGTACCGTTGGGATTCAAGATACGAGAAAAAGAATGGAAAGGGGAAGCAGTCAAATACGGGCATTTGAAAGTATTTGGGTGCAGTGCCTATGATCAAGTGAAAGACGGTGACAAAGTTGACGCTAAAGCTAAGAAGTACACCTTCATTGGATATGGGTCGGATACTATGGGTTACAGGCTTTGGGATTTTGAAAGCAGAAAGGTAGTCAGAAGCAAGCATGCTACATTCAATGAAGCTGAGTTGTATAAAAACAGAATCACAGCAAACTCACAAGTTCAGAAAGAGCGGGTTGAATTTGAAACTAATGCAAATAAACAAACAAGACAGCCAGTCACTGAATCAAACATTGAAACTGAAGTTCCTGAGTTTGAAGATGATGATACGGGTGGAAATGAAGAAGCAGTGGGAGTTTCTGATAGTGGGAGTTCAGAGTCTGATGAACAGTCCTCGTAGGGTCTCGAATAGTCTCAAAATTAGGTTAGGAGGTCCACTAGAGTTTCCAAACAACCAAAGAGGTATAGTCCTTCAGTCAACTATCTTCTCTTAATTGAAAATGGTGAACCAAGAAGTTTTTCTGAAGCTGTTAAGATGAAAGATTCACTTCAGTGGGAGCATGCTATGAAAGATGAGATGAGCTATTTGATGAAAAATAAAACATGGGTACTAACCAAGCTTCCTCCTAGACAAAAAAGCTCTATATAATAAATGGGTGTTCAGGGTCAAGGAAGAACATGATGGGTCTAAACGATACCAAGCTCGCTTAGTAGTTAAGGGTTTTCCGCAAAAGAAGGGGGTTGATTATGATGAGATCTTCTCGCCGGTTGTGAAAATGACAACCATCGTTCTTAGTCTGGTAGCTGCAGAGGGCTTACATCTAGAACAATTGGATGTTAAGAGTTAAGACAACATTTCTACATGGTGACCTTGACGAATAAATTTGTATGACTCAACCTTCAGGTTGTCAGGAAAGAAAACTAGGTCTGCAAACTAGAAAAGAGCTTGTATGGTCTAAAACTGGCTCCCAGGATAACTTCATGGAAAGGCCGGGATACAAGAAATGTCAAATGGATCATTGTTGCTATTTGAAGAGGTTCAACAACTCTTATATCATTCTACTACTTTATGTAGATGATATGTTGATTGCAGGGTCAGATATGAAAGAGATCAACAAGTTAAATAAAGAAATGTCCAAAGAATTTGAGATGAAAAACTTTGGTGCAGCCAAACAGATACTCAGGATGAGCATTTTCAGAAATAAAAAGGATGGATCTTTAATACTATCCCAAGAAAAATACATAGGGAAAGTGTTGGAAAGATTCAAGATGAATAATGAAAATACCAGATCTAGAAACACACCATTGGGAAGTCACTTCAAACTTACCAAAGATCAGTCTTTTGTGTCTTTGTTATTATTTTATTGTTCTCTACTGCGTGTTCATACCAGTTTTGATCCCAACATTGGATTACCACTATAGTCTAGTATCCATCCCATCTTTCATGATTCTATTCTAAAACTTGGTCGTGGCTCTCCACCAGCTACACCATTACCTCCACTCCCTATCGTTAAGGATTGGGAAGTTGAGCTCACTCCTCAATCAGTTCTCAAGCATCGTTAGGTTATTGCAACTTGTCAACATGTTCTTGAGATACAAATTGCATGGCAAAATTGGTCTTTGGAAGATGCTACTTGGGAGCAATATGATCTTTTAAAACCCAATTCTCTTCTTTTTGACTTGAGGACAAGCTGATTAACCGGGGTAAGGTAGTATTGATAGGAATCCTGATCATATGTTAGTCTATTCTCGACGCAAGGTGGGGGGAAATAATGTGTTGGAGCTTTTCTATGGATTAGATAACTTTTTGACCAGGTTAAATTTGATTAATAATTTTGGCCACTAATTGTCTAGATCTCCTATTTTGTTGGAGAAGTCACAACTTTTCTAAGGGTCTAGTTATAGCTTATTACTATGTTCTGGTTGTTTATCTATGTTTTTTTTTATCCTAAGTCTACATACTTGTTATAGATATCGGCCCTACTAAAAGCTGAGCTAGTTATCTATAATAATCACAGCCTACTATTTCCTTTCATAAATTCTTTCATATAATAGCTTAAAGATCTTGGATTCAAACTGAATGCCCGTTGTTGACATAGAAGCTTAAAGTATATTAAGTCTAGCTTAGGAGGCTGTGGTAAAATAGTAATCTAGCGATCATTATCTAAGTTGTATTTAGTCACAACAGGTAAGTTAGTTAATGGGTCAGACAGTTGATGACTTCCATTCGCTTCTTCTAAGAGATGTAATGGTTGGATGTGTTGTTTAGATATGCATATAATTAGATCAAATGTGTGTTGCTAATATACACAAGCTACTCTGTCTAATATTGCGATTATTTCCTCCAAATATATTGACTACAAACTTCAACATACACATGAGAAAACATATATCTCCAACAATGGAATAAAGAAAATCAGAATAGGTACCTGGAATGATTTGTTGCATGTCTTCAATGACATTTCTCAAAGTTGTGTCTACAAAATCATCATTGGAGCTGTGTTGTAAACAAAATATGTATGTTTGAATCTCCAACAAACCTGCTGAAAGAGGTTCTCAATGTTATTCTATTGCTATTACCCCAGTTTTAAAACATGTTATACATCTTCACTATTAACATGCATCATTAGAAATCAATATATATAGAATTGAGTTACACAGCTTACCCAAACTCATGCCTAGTTGATGTAATTATGGTGTCCTCAAATGCTGCTCCTAGTGTGCATGTTAGTAAGCACTTACCCGAACTCGTGTCTGGTGGATGTAATAATGGTGTCCTTAAATGCAGCTCCTAGTGTGCATGTTAGTAAGCACAAAACAAAAGCTTTCTTAGGGGAAAATTAAGCACTAGTATGAGAGTGAATAAACTTCACAGTTGCATTTTTCATTTTGGTTAAATTAACCCTTTTTTTTTATAAACCTGTAGTATGTATGCACTTGAAAATGCATAAATTATTCATATGACTAGTTGAATTGCTTAGCAGAATACACCCAGGTTGCTTGACAGAAGTTTGTTTTTTTGGGCAAAAAAAACTCATTTTTATAATAATAGAAGGGGTATATTTAAAAATTCAATATGTAAATGAATGTGTTTTCTATAGTTATGTCAAGCAACAATGATTCAAGCCTACATGCCAACAGATACTACAAAAGAACATAATAAAAATCTACTTCAAATTCTACATGCCAATAGATACTTACAAGCCAACACATTTTACAAGGGTAGCAACCACTTCAAACAACTTTGAAGAGAGAATCCCTTCGATAACATTGAAGACCTTAAAGCAGGTAACATAAACAAGCCCCAATTGGCACCATTCACCAATGAAACTCACCAAGAATGACAGCATGATGTTCCCGATGCCTTGACCCCATATAAACCATCAACAGGCACCAAAGCTGCCACTCAGCCACTAGTGTTCCCAAGACCACCTGCATAACAACAGTAAAGATGTTCTTTGAATGAAAATAACTTTGACAACAAAATGGAAACAAGATATGAACAGTTACGCATAAATACTTTTGTAGATTCATGTTCAAGGAAACTTAGTATTGTTTAATGAAACTAGAAGTAACTACTACAACAGAAAAACACATTAGTGTTGGTGTAAAAAAACAAACCTTTAGTCAAGAGATATGTTGCTCATGCAGCAAAGGCTCAATTTTCACATAAGAAAGCAATATCCCAAGATTGAAGCACCCTGACATCAATAACTGTTACTTAATTTACTCTAATATTGCCATGAATTAACCAATTAGAACAAAATGAGTTAAATTAAATGCAAGATAACATTCATATGGTTCTAGCAGTCAAAGTCAATCCAGGGTAAACAATTCAACCAACATTCATATGGTTCCAGCAGTCAAAGTCAATCCATAGTGTGTTACGTTTACTTTATTGAGTATAGAGAACATTACTTATCCACATACCAGATATGATCATCAAACAAATTCCTGAAGTCATATATCCCATTCTATGAAAGAAACTGCAAGCAAAAGAGAAATATAGATGCATACATGGTATACATGAACACTAAAAGGTATGAAAAGAAAATTTGCAGTTCTTGAAGCTTAGCTTATGACACGTGATCATTTCTTTTTTTTTTTTTTTTTTGTTTTTTTGGGGGGGGGGGAGGGGGGGGGGGGAATCAAAGAGATCTTATTATAAAAATAGAGGTGTTAACTAGGTCAGGTATATTTATCGTAACATCTGGGAATATACAGATTGAAACATCAGAACCTTGGATTCCTTGAAAATCAAGTCATGATCAAATTTGCAACCATATAAACTCAACATGAAGCAGGATTTAGTACAAAACATATAAAGCGAAAAAAGTAAAAATAAACTAACAATAATTGACTTAATACAATAAATATACGCCGGTGGTTTGGTGAAAACCAAAACCTCAAGTAAAGTAAATGAAATTACAAAACATAAAGCGAAATTACCTGAGTGACTCTGTAATTTACTAAGGATCGAGTTCTTGAATAACATGACTTTCATATTTAATAACCTGCAACAAAAACATATCAAAAACATGTAGAATTATGGATGATTAAATCCATTGAATTTACCCAGAAAAGCCGGATGGATTGAGAATGAAGAAGACCATGATGTTTCAAAACGCTTAATCGAAGACGGTTGCGTTACGTTTTCCACGAAATCCACAGACGCTGGTGGTTTTGTGAGAATGTGAGAGACTTCGATCAATCGACCTAATGACCTGCAACAAAGACGCATCAAATTAAAGTCAAAACAGACCAGTTTATAAAAATCACAAATCGGTTATCATGAACGTGTCAATCGATGTTTAGATGATAATATCCCCTGAATCTACCGATAAAAGACGGAATAAGAACGCAAGTACTCCGATCACAACAGAATGAAGAACACAGTGACATTTCAAAACTCATAATTTAGAGTCGAAGACGGTTGCGTTCGCTTGCTAACGTTTTCTACGATTACCGCCGGTAACGACCGTTGAAATCCTCCGACGCCGGTGGTTATGCGCGAGTGCTTTAGACTTCGAGTCGATCGACCTGCAACAAGCACGCATCAAAATTTATAACAGATAAATTCCACTGAATCCATCGAGAATGAAGAACACGATGACGGACCGTTGAAAGCCTCCGACGCCGGTGGTTATGTGCGAGTAGACTTCGAGTCAATCGACCTAATGACCTGCAACAGAACAGTTCATACAAATCACAAATAGGCCGGCTATCATAAACTTACGGATCGATGTTTAGAAAGAGAAAAGACCGATAGAGAATGCAACTACTCCGATCAACAGGACAATGAAGAACACGGTGACATCGACAGATCGGTGGATGACGGCCGACGAAAGCCTCCTACGCCGGTAGTTTTGTGATTTCTGAGAGTTCCAGAGACCAGTGAATGCATTATGCACATTGTACAATTGGTGTGTGGGTGAAGAAAGGAGGTGGTACACGTGGAGGAGGTTTATTGGTTGAGCTACTGAATTTTCTCCGACTAAAAAGATATTATCGTTTTCAGAATCATTATGAATCATGATTTAAGATTTTCTAAATAATTTTTTTTTATAATCGATACGTTCCACTTGCGTAATATTTTTTTTTTCTATGTTCATGACAAACTAATCTTTCTATTTTAATAAAATGGTAACTATATTAAACATATAACAATATCACATTTCACATCACCAAAATTTTTCCGCTTCTCTCTCCTATTAATATCACATTAATTACCAACAATAAATTAAAAAATATATCTTTTTATTAATATTGTTTCTAAAAAAATTAATATTTATAAATTAAGAAACTTTTAAAACATCAAACTTTCTTAAAAAATTTAAATATTTAACATTGATGTTTTAGGTAAAAATTTTATAAACAAAAGTTAACTAAAATTAGGAGTTATAATAAAATATTTTAAAAAATTATATTTTTTAAAATGTTTGTTTTGAAACAAAGTTTTAAATTTTTTTTAAATATAAAGAAAGTTTAAAAACAAAATATTAAAAAGTTTATATCATTATTTTATTATTTATAGTTCTTACTTATACATAATTTTAATCATATTTCATCTTAAAATATTATTTTACAACTATTAAATTTTTATTATATATAATATTTTATTTATTCAACTCGTGTAATACACGGATTTACTAAAGCTAGTTGTTACATAATAACTTTGACTCACTAAGCAACGCAAGTTAATAGGTCGGTGTAATGTTTAGGATGACATAATTTGGTGTTAGCCTAATGGTGCTTGTCAAGGTAACCACCCGATGTAACATCATTGTTGGCAAGTGTATCCCAACTTGTAAACGTTACTTTCCTAGTTGGCAAAAAAAAAACTTATTTAAATAAATATAAGATTTTAGAGAAAGACTAACAGTACAAGCCTAAAGGTTTTTATTAGTGTTCACAAGCTTGAAATTTTTAGGTTCTCCGAACATGATTCTACACGACTACAACCTGTATGTGTTTGAGACGTTCAAATCTTTGATGTTAGTATATTTACGGTCCACCTACCTATATGTGGTAACTCCTGTTCAATTTCACATACTCATAATTAAATGTCTCATATTGTTAATGAAAAGACTCAAATTCAAGTGTTCAGCATCACTAAACAAATGTGTTTTATATCATAATTTAGTTAAACCAATAAGAATGTGTGATCCATTAAAAATTTGATTTTATAATTAATAAATTTATCATTTTAACAATTATTGTTGCAGTTCTAAGTTCTTATAATCATTTAAAAATATTTTACTTTTTTGTAACAATTTTTTGTAAATAATTATTTTAATTTTTCAAACTAATATCAAACAATAATAACTTATGCACATATATCAAATCTAGTAATTTTTTAATAGAAAAGACAAAAATTCTAGCGTTTTGCATTACTAAACAAAAAGTGATTCATAACATAATTTAGTTAAACCAATAAAAAAACATATGATCGATTAAAAAATTGATTTTATAATTAATAAAATTTAGCATTGTAACAATTATTATTGTGGTTCTAAGTTTTTATAACCATTTTAAAATATTTTACTTTATTCCTAACAATTTCTTTGTAAATAATTATTTTAATTTTTCAAACTAATATAAACAACAATAACTTATGCCTATCAATGTTGTCTATTGATGAAGTGTCTCTACACATCAAATCTAGGAGTATTTTAATAGAAAGGACTCAAATTCAAACTTTCTACATCACTAAACAAAAAGTGATTCATATCATAATTTAGTTAAACAAATAAAAACATGTGATCAATTGAAAAATCTATTTATAATTAATAAAAAGTTTTATAATCATTATAAAATTTTTACTTTTTTCCTAACAAATTTTTTTTATTAATTATTTTAATTTTTCAAACTAATATCAAACAACGATAACTTATGCCTAACAATATCAATACAAAGTGTCTCCACACATATCAAATCTAGTAATATTTTGATAGAAAAGACTCAAATTCAAGCATTTTGCATCAAAGAAAAAGGGGTTCATATCGTAATTAGTTAAACCAATAACATGATGTGATCCATTAAAAAAATTGATTTTATAATTAATAAAATTTATCATTGTAATAATTATTATTGCAATTGTAAGCTTTTATAATGATTTAAAAATATTTTAATTTTTCCTAACAATTTTTTGTAATTAATTATTTTAATTTTTTAAACAAATATCATACAACGATAACTTATGCCTAACAATGTTGTCTATTGACAAAGTGTCTCCACATATATCAATATTCTAATAAAAAATCCTCAAATTCAAACGATAACTAAACAAAAAGTACTTCATATCATAATTTAGTTAAACCCATAAAAACGTGTTATCCATTAAAAGTTGATTTCATAATTAATAAAATTTATCATTTTAAAATTTGATATTGCAGTTTCGAGTTTTTATAAACATTTAAAATAATTTATTTGTTTAACTATGGTATAATATGAACCCAAAAAGTGATTTTAAACCCTAAATCCTAAACACTAAACCCAAAATATCAATAAACCGTTTAAAAAATTAAATATAAAAATATTTTTTAATATACAAACAATCAAACTCATTTAGAAGAGAAGGAAAACTAGGGGGTTGTTTTTGGTAATTTGAGTAATTACATAATAGCCCCTAATTATTAAAAGAACTTTGTAATTCACATAGATAGCCCCTGAGGTTTAAATGGTCCAAAATACCCTTATATTTAACGGAATAAACTAACATAGTTAGTCTTAGGGCCAAAACCGTTATAAAATACAAACTCAGGGTCTGATACGTCAAAAGATTCATTTTTGGGCTAAAAAAGTTAAACGGCCTAAACCACATGGGCCAAAATAATAGTTTACTCTAAATTTTATCGTTGTAACAATTATTACTATAGTTTTAAGTTTTTATAATTATTTAAAAAAATTTACTTTTTTCCTAACAATGCTTAATGTAATTAATATTTATAATTTTTCAAACTAATATTAAACAACGATAACTTATTCCTAACAATGTTATGTATTGACTAAGTGTCTCCACATATATCAAATCTAATAACATTTTATAGAAAAGACTCAGATTCAAGCATTCAACATAACTTAACAAAAAGTGCTTCATATCATAATTTAGTTAAACCAATAAAAACATGTGATCCATTAAAAAGTTGATTTCATAATTAATAAAATTTATCATTGTAAAAATTATTAATGCAGTTCTAAGTTTTTATAATCATTTAAAAATAATTTACTCTTTTGCTAACAATTTTTTAAATTATATATTTAATTTTTCAAACTAATATCAAACAACGATAACTTAGGTGTATCAATGTTGTCTATTGACGAAGTGTCTTCACATATATTAAATCTAGTAATATTTTAATAGAAAAGACTCAAATTTAAACGTTTTGCATCACTAAACAAAAGGTGGTTCGTATCATAATTTAGTTAAACCAACAAAAACATGTGATCTATTAAAAAATTATTTTATAGTTAATAAAATTTATCATTGTAACAGTTATTATTATAGTTCTATGTTTTTATAATCATTTAAAAGTATTCTACTTTTTTTTTAAACTAATAATGTTTATGTGATTAATTATTTTAATTTTTCAAACTAATATCAAACAACAATAAATGATACCTAACAATGTTGTCAAGTCTCTCCACATACATCAAATCTAATAATATTTTAATAGAAAAAACTCAAATTCAAGCGCCTTGCATCACTAAATAAAAAGTGGTTTATATCATAATTTACTTAAACCAATAAATACGTGTGATCCATTAAAAATATTGGTTTTATAGTTAACAAAAATTATCATAGTAGCAGTTATTATTACAGTTTTAAGTTTTATAACCAATTAAAAATATTTTACTTTTTTCCTAACAATGTTTTTGTAATTAATTATTTTAATTTTTCAAACTAATATCAAACAATAATAACTCTTGCCTAGCAATGTTGTATATTGATGATGTGTCTCCACATGGACCACATTCACTATGACGTCCAGTGGAAGGACACTAGTCGAGATTGACTAGTTATATCTAGCCAAAGTTAATTCACACAAACCCGATCTATCATCCAGTTATACACTCATTCGGTTTTATGTCAGTGTCAACCAAAATTAAAAAAAGGCTCAATGTATCCCAAATTAAACATAACATGATATATGCATACATGTTAGAATAATAGCGAGTTTAAGTCGGTTCAGATATAGACTAAAACCTAACCTATATATGATATTGTGGTTTTAGATTTTCATAACATTTAGTTTTGATTATGGATTAGTTGATTTGGTTATTAGAATAGATGGTTCAGTTAACCATCGGCTTTGGATGTTTATGAATGTAAATTAATATGAGTTAGTAATCCAATTATATCTTTGGTCACATAAGATATTAATCTTTTTAATTTGTAAAAGTTACAAGCGAGTAAGCACAAGTAATATGTCATTTATGAAAATATAACAAAACTTTATGAGATATAACATATCACTAGCTTTAGTAAACCCGTGTATTACACGGGTTGAACAAATAAAATATTAAATATAATAAAAATTTATCAAGTATAAAACGATATTTTACTATAAAATATAATTGAAATTGCTTATAGTAAGAATAATATGTAATAAAACAATTATATCAACTTTTTAAACTTTTGGTTTAAAACTTTTTTTTCCAAAAAAATAATAATAAATACTTGTTTCAAAACAAACCGTATTAAAAATATCATTTTTAAAAATTTTCTTATTATAAATTTCAATTTTAATTATTCTTTGTTTATAAAAAATTAACTTTTTAAAAACACCAATTTTAAAAAAAATTGATGTTTTGTAAAAATTTCTTATTCTATAAAAATTAATTTTATAAATAACATTAATAAGAAGATCTTTTTTAAATTAATTAAAAAAACTATTTTTATTCTAAAAAAAGTTAAATAATATTATTGATAATTAAGGTAATTATTTAATAGGAGAGAGAGGCGGGAAAATTTTGATGAGAATGAATGTGTTGCCGCCACGTGTCACCCCAAAATACTCTTTTATTAGAGTAGAAAGATTTTTGAAAAATAAATAAATGATAAACGATCTATTTTAAGTTGCTTTGACTCGGTTAAATTTTTTTGTTTTGGAAAGACTGAGAATTTCGTTAATAAAAAACCCACTTTAGTAAGACACTAGAGAGGGCAAAGAATACATGAGAAATGAGTAGAAAAACAAAATACAACCTTACTTTATTCTCATCATACCCATATTAGAATCAGAATCGGCACCAATCCACCCACTCCAATAAATTTCTTCTACGTCTGTTTTTTAACCCAAAAGAAATCCAGGTTTTTAACATCTTCCAACAGTCTATCTAACGAGGGACTTCGTTGACCAAAAATTGCTTCGTTCTACATCTTCCATATATATATATATATATATATATATATATATATATATATATATATATATATATATATATAACAAATTAACAAATTACTTATACAAATATAAGAAATTAATGATGATAACGACATTATTATATAAAGAATCACAATCCAACTATCAACATTTTGCTATCATCATTTTCTTTATCTATGTTTATTTCTTTTATCATGTTTCTATACTCCATGCTATTTATGTTTGTGTATGGTTTGTTTTTCTAGAGCCGAAGGGCTTTTCTAAAAAGCATTTTTTTATTTACATGAATAGAGGTAAGGTTTGTTTAGATAACAGATCTACTAGTAATTTAATATGAATGTGGTTTTAGTGGATATGATCAATGAAAAGATTGTAATAGCTATCACAATGAATTTTTTATAAATATATGAGCATGTTTCTTAAATTATAGGAAATGATTATGATTAATTACTAGGAAATGAGAAAAAAATATTATTGTTCTTCTGTATACTTGAAGAAACATTATTTGACATTGGTTAGAAATAGACATGGACAAAAAAACCGGTTCGGTCGAAAAAACCGGAACCGGTTTCGAAGAAAAACCGGTTTGGCCCAAATCGGTCCCAAACCGACCCGAACCACCGGTTTATAAACCCCACCCTATAAACCGGTTTGAAAAGTTAAAAACCGGTTTCAAACCGGTCCGAATCGATTTGGTAGGTTTGAGTATCCGGTGAGCCAAACCGGTTTGTAACCCGAATCGGTTTGAAAAAAAAAACCGGTTCCCATGACATACAAACCGGTTTGATTTTAAACCCGAACCGGATTTGATAAATAAACCGGTTTGTACACCTCTAGTTAGAAATAGTTTTTTTAGGAATAAAGTCAAATAGAGGTGTCTAGTAATAAATAAAAATAATTCAAATAAAAATAAGATAAAGGTGTTTTGTAAACAAATAGAAATAATGATTCTACGCGGCATTGGTCAACAAATATCTCAAGTCAACGGTCGAATTTCCCCTTTTCCTTGTTCTTGACTTCTTTCTATGATGCCTAATGAAGAACTTAACGCGCTTTATTTATACCAAAATTAAACCTCAATCACCAGATTTCTTTTCAAAATTGACAATCCCAATTCTTTAATCGTATCTCTTTCATAGAAGCATTTGTTCAAATTCGTATATCATTTGATCTTTTTCCTCTTTTTCTTAGCTGTTCGTTTAGGGTTTCTGCTTCTAGGGTTTTGTAATTATCGAGGTTTAGATCGATTGGATTATAAAATCGACAATCAATCGATAAAACTTACTGTTTTTTTGAAGTGGGTTTGGTCTGCAGATTATTTGATGGACAAATTATGCTGTTTGCAGGTAATTCCTTAACTTTTTACTATTTTTCAATTTATGATCATGCAATTCAGCAGTTGATTGTTCTTGTTAGATGTTTAGATGATCAATCATGAGGGTTTATGTTTTTGTGTGCGTTTTAGCTATGTTTTCAGATGGGCTTAGCTTGATAATTACTTGATTTATCTGTACATTCGTGTTTTGATTATTAGTTAGTTTGGTTAATCAAATCCAGCTTTGTTCATCTTTTGATTATGAATCTTTGAACTCGCTGAACCACTTAAAGATAATCAGATCCGTTGGCCAGTTTGAGGTTTATACGGTTTAATGGTTCGAGTAAACGGGTTTAATGGTTTGGTTCAAGGTTTGGAATATGGAACCGGCCGAAGGGCTATTTACCTTCATTATTTATCCTTTTTTATTCATTTTTGGGATATACTGTTATGCATTTACAAAATTTAAAACATACTAAAGATTTGAAATAAAATAAAGATAAAGCAATTCGAACAGTCAAACCGAACAATTTCGGACAATTTTGGCTTGTTTAATCAGTCTAGCTGACTTGACCATCCAGGGTGGTTTGAAAATGTAGTTAGCTGTATGGCCTGCTCTTTTTTTGTTTAAACTGGTCAAGCCGGACTTTGATGACACTAGTAACAAAAAAACCATGATAACACTAGTAAAAAAAAAGTAAAAGAAACAGTAGAACATTAAAACCTCATCTATATGAATAACTTTTGTTCTTATAAACCATGTTGGTTGTAAACAAAATACTGGCAGTGTTCTTGCAAAAAAACGCAAGCAATTACATATTCTGCAAGAATGAGAGGTTTTTGCAGAATATATATAAGCTTCAAAGTAGTTTGATTATTTTTAACATACATAATCAGATATTGATATTGATATTTTTGCCTAACACTTAAACAGTGGATTGTTGCAACTTAAATTCGCTATATATTGCTAACTATCCCGCTAAGATAAAGAAATCGTTTTTGTTCGTTACTAATGATTTTCGGGTATTTGTGTACATAGTTCAGAGGAGGCCCTTCATCATATAGCTCTGGTAAGGGAACAAACCATGAGGGTGATATCAAATTTGGTTTTGACTTGGTCAAAGGAAAAGCTAATCATCCAATGGAGGATTATCATGTTGCTAGGTTTGTGGAAAAAGACAAGCATGAACTCGGGCTTTTTGCCATTTATGATGGCCATTCAGGAAATCATGTGCCTTCTTATCTTCAAAAACATCTGTTTGATAATATCTTGAATGAGGTGCATATCGTCTCCTAGTCATGATATTGTAATTTGAGTTTTTATAATGGGCAGGTCGGATAATGGATCAAATCAGACAATGATGAGGTTTCATATTGTAATTTGGTTGGTTGATTGGAACAATTTTTTCTACAAACTTTTTACAATTAACTAGGGTGTTGAATATGAGCCCAAAAATCATATTATTCCAATAATAAGTTGACCTTTTATACAAATTGATTTAGGAGGTTTTATGTATTAAAAATACTCTAGGTGATTTTTCTGCTTGTTTAATCAACATATGTATTAAAATACACTTTAGGTGATTTTCTGCTTGTTTAATCAACTTGACCCGTATTCATTACTTTTGTTATATATATATATTTCTTATTTTACATGTTTGACCTATTACCTATTAGAGATAAACTTAACTCGAATCGACCCATTAATAGGTAAATAGTCCATGATTCTACTAATCAGGAACCTCTAATATGATTCTGTCACCTTGAGTGATAAATTATTAGAACAATGATACTTTGCTTTTATTAATTGCAAACGAATTAAATTGAAAAACAAATACTATAATGTGCGAGGAATGCACATGGTCAAACTTGCAAGCAAGATAATGTTTTTTTCTTGCATTCACATCTCCATAAACTGGCTAAATACAGTAATTTTTTGCAAATCGTTGTATTTCTTTCTTGTTTTTCTTATAAGGATCATGTTTATGATAAAGACTTTACTTTGATTCAGAAAGTCAACCACTCATTATGTTACTGATACATATGAGTCTTACCAAACTTTTGCAGAGCGAATTTTTGGTTGATCCAAAGAGATCGATATCTAAGGCGTATGAGAAAACCAATGAAGCAATCTTTTCACATGAAAAGGATTTGGGACGAGGCGGGTCAACATCAGTAACAGCTGTTCTAATGAATGGTCAAAGATTATGGGTAGCAAATTTGGGTGATTCTAGAGCTGTTATTTCGAAAGGAGGTAAAGCTATACAATTGAGTACCGATCATGAGCCAAGTACAGAAAGGGCCAGTATCGAACACAAAGGAGGATTTGTCTCCAATATGCCAGGTTTGACTTTAATTTGACTTTGATGAGGTATTTGGTACAGGCAAACTGCAGGATATAGAAACAAAATTTACATGTTCCACATATTTGCAATCAACTTTAAATAGGCGCATAATAGAAGCCAACATATATTTAATCACTGATTCTAGCAGCCAACCTCATTCATATGACACAGGTTGAAGTCATGTTAGCTGCGACATCAGATGTCATATATGCAAATAAAGCTTCTGTGAAAAAATCGAATATAATTTGAAAAATGTGCTTCTTTAAAAGAGTTGTGTTATAAATAATTATTAAATTGTCATGAGCTGCCACATGACATTAAAATACTATAAATTGATATATAATATGTCATGTCAACATTTTTCTGAAAAATCATCTAGTTAATGGTTGTTTATTATACAATCGGTTTAAAGTGTAGCTTGGTTGCTAAATAAATACAGTGCAAGTTGGTTCTGTTTTGTGCCTCAAAAAGTTGGTTGCTAAAATAAAAAAAGTGTAAAGTTCATTACTATTATATATAGTTTTCCAAACTTTTATTTGATAGTTTGCATTTTCCACAAGCAAAATTTGTTCAATCAAGACTTTTGCTTGCA
The DNA here is from genome assembly GCA_025506415.1 of Flaveria robusta. Lineage (NCBI taxonomy): Eukaryota > Viridiplantae > Streptophyta > Magnoliopsida > Asterales > Asteraceae > Flaveria > Flaveria robusta. The sequence continues at coordinate 19,360,568 of CM046464.1, forward strand.
TACTTGGTGTTTCTTTTAGTATAACTGCAATAAATAGACTTCAAAAAGTGGTACAAAAACCAACCAACTTTGATTTTCTAGCTATAAAATCCATTCAGCAATATCAAATTTTACTTTTTTGTCAAAAGTTCCCAAAAATAATCAATTTTGAAAAACACGGTGGTACAACAATGGTTATTAAAAGTCGAAATGAATGCAGTTAAGAGGTGCAATGTTATTTATTGAAATTTGTAGTTATTTCTGCACTATTGGTACTTTTATTGCCCTTCAACTTGGGGTAAAAATGTTATTTTGTAGGTAACTTTGTTTCCTTCATTCTCTATAAATGAAAAGGATCACCTTGACTGAATGGATTTCTTGTCCTTCATTCAGGCATAAAGTTGTCAGTTTTAAGATGCATTCTCCTTTTGTCTTTCTTATTTGCTATAAATACAAAGGCTATATTTACTATTTCTGGTCCACTATAACCATCATCTCTTCGGGCTTAAAGTCGACATTTGTAATAATTGTTTTCTTTTCCTCCCTTTTTATCTTTGAACGAAAAAGAATGTCAGTTCTTCTAATTTCTACTTTAACATCATCACCCTGATGTGGCTCGGCCTAACTAGATTCTTGCTTACCATTTTGACAACCATAATGCTATGTTGTCAAAGGGTCCAAAGGTGAAAAATGTCCTGAAACCAACCTAAACTAGCCCATAAAACATATCCAAACCCCCTAATATTGGTCTTTTCATACCGTGCTCCTTGCTTAAAAATCCCTCGCTTTATAAGTGCCTTGCGCCTAGGCCCAAGGTTCACACTTTGTGCCTTGAATGCACCTAGCACCTTCGACAACCTAGCCATAAAGGCACCAACAGTAAAGTTCCTACCTTTCAGGGGTAAAGTTGTTATTTTCAAAAATCTTGCTTCTTGCATCATCACCGCCATCATGTCTCGCAAGGTACCTTAAAGTGAAGTTATTGGTTGTCATTCAACTAGGGGTGAAGTTTTCATTTTTGTGATCTTTATGGATTACCACATAAACTGATGCTTTCTCAATTTCATCTCATAATCTAAAGACTTTGAAGATATAACAAAAGTAACACGCACTAATGTTATTAACTACATTCTAGCGTACCACCAAGTACAACTAATGACTCCCTAATCAAGATTGACTATTGAAAGGAAGTTTTGTAATTCATGAGTGTTGAGTCTTCTTTTCTAAGAAGATATCTTCTTGCTTAATTTAATCTTTGTATTTTTTTATTTTTATCAGGAGATGTCCCTCGAGTGGATGGACGGCTTGCAGTATCTCGTGCATTTGGAGACAAAAGCTTGAAATGCCATTTGAGATCCGACCCTGCCATTCAAGACACAATCGTAGATAGAAAAACCGACCTCCTTGTGTTGGCAAGTGATGGTCTTTGGAAGGTAATCCTTCTTGTTTTCCCTTTGGTCTTTTGTTAAATTACACATTGCAATTTTGACCCGTTTACTTATGATTTTAATCGATTTGAGTTATGTTTTTATCTCTAAATGGTATGAATAAAAAAGTTCAGCAAAAAAAAAAAAAAAAAAAAAAGGAAACCGGTCAAAAGTCACCCATGGTTTATTTTAATGCACACAACTTACTAAATCACTTAATTCTAGAAATTAAAGTATTTTGAACGAAGTGACTTACTAAATCACAATTATACCCATTTGCAAGAACCTCAGGTTCCAAACATTTTATAAAATATTAGTAAATAGATAAAAAAATGTTTTGAGTCAGCCGATCCTCAGGTTCCAAACATTTTGAACCATATAGTTAACAGTAAAATCTGCAATTATTAGAACTCTTCAAGGGACCATAGCCTTCATATATTATTAATTATCGTTTTATTGATTAATCAAGGTTATGGATAATCAAGAAGCCGTCAACATTGCAAGAAGAACCAAGGATCCTCAGAAGGCTGCTAAACGATTAATAGCAGAAGCTTTGAAAAGAGACAGTAAAGATGACATATCTTGTGTGATAGTTAGATTTAGGTGATATTTTCGTATCTTTTAATAATGTTCTGTTTTATTTATTTATTATCAATATGGGTCCTGTTTAGTCACAGAAAATGTGACCCATAAAATTGAAAATGGGAAGAGAGTTTGACAAATTCTATGTAAAAAGCTGTAGTTAGTTGTGAAGCTATACTTATAAATAATAAACACTTTTAGAGTGCTATGAATCTTGTTAGATTGTTGAAGAACGTATTTTTAAGTAGGTGAGATGTCTCTTTATGTACATTTCACCCTCACTGGTGTTTTATTGACTTTTCTTGATTATTGTTAGATTATAAAAATTTGATGAGCTTGTTTGGATATTGAAAAGAAAAACTAGGGTTCTTGCAAGTGGATATAACTGCAAGTCAATTAATTTTACCAATCTTGACTCTAATATCATATTTTACTAATGGATTCTAGTTATGACCTAAATTCGTGAGGTTTGGTTCGGAAGTACTAGTTAGTGTCGTCATCACTTAAAAAGGGTAAAAATAATGTTGTAAAGAGACGGAGATAGGGGTGTTATCTTTTCAGAGGTTATTTGTTATAATTTGAGTTCTTTTACGAAATATAAGATTTTACACATTTGTTAAGCATAAATTATTCATTTGTATGTGTACTTAAAGCAGAAACCATGGCTAAAGAAACACTAGCCAAAGATAGTTGCAAGAACTAAGAAGCATAAAATAAATTAAGAATGATCGTACTGTTTGCATAAGAAAGTTGAAGGACTATAAATGTAACTATTAATTTTAAAAGGGTGTTGTTATATATACATCCTTTATATTTATTTGTACTTGTTATACTCTCATTTTAATATTCAATAATTCAAATAGATACAATTTAAAACTTTTATTTTTTATCCCTTTAAAATAAACTTATTTAATTATATTTTATCATATCTTTTATAATAACTTTTGAAATGTGCGTCAATAATATATATTAATTTTAATTAGAATTTTTTTTAAAATTTTATTAAACACGTAAATTAAAAAAAAGGCTAAATGTAAATAATTTTAGTGGGATTCAAACTTTTTTCCATTTTAATATATATACATGTATATAGCTTTTTAAAAAGAAGTTTTTATTCTTTTAATTTGTACTGAAAGGTTTATTGAAAACATATTCTTTTAATTTGTACTGAAAGTTTTTTTTAAAACGTATTTTTATACTTTTAAAAAATTATTTCTTTTTATAAAAACTTTTTTAATCAGTAGTAATAATAAACAACACTGATCATAAAAGAAGCGAACAATTAGCATTTATAAAGTGCATATACGTTTTAACACGTATATATGCTTTTGAAAATTCTTTAGAAAAAAAACCTTATTTATTTACCTTTTAAAAAATGTGATTTTTTTACATGATGTATGAGAATTAAAGAGGGAAGTCAGAAGTAAGAATGGATGGAAATATTTTTTTAACGTTTAAGGAGGGAATGTGAAATTATTTAAAATATTTTTTTAAGGATGGGGTATAACAAGTAATCCACCCCTTTTAAAAAAACCATCCTAAAAAATAAAAGTGTAGATTACATAAATGCTTCATCTGCTGTTCAGAAAAACATAAATGCTTAATGTTATTTAATAATTTGGTAGAAATAAGCTCTCATTTCATTATTTGTTTTTACTTTTGGTAGATTGAAAATAATCGACCACTAGTATAAATTCAGAGCCGACTGAAAATAATCAAATTAATTAATAACATTGAGCGTAAATAACTGAACCAATTCAAAAACAAATGATTTGGTCATGAGATTTTTATTACTAATTTTTTGATTCGGCTTGTGAGTATAAATAACCAAATCGAACTGACAACAAAATCAAGGTGTATATATTTTTCTTTTAAAGTAATTGCTTATATGTCGAAATGTTTTATTATAGTTTGTAATTATTACTAAACTAGTTGTCGCTTATTTTTTTATAAATGAAAAGAACTTACTAATATATTATTTCTTTTAAAATATAACTGAATTTATTAATTAAAATTAAGTTAAATTTATATGCGTCCTAAGCGACGGTTAACTAATAATGACTCAAATGAACCAATCCATTTTTTATGATACCGTACAATCATACAGCTTAGTTATGAAAATCAAAATATTGAAGCATCGATTATAGGGATTGTGTCCTATTTTAAAGAATTTATGAATATAATGTTCGTCTTACCAAATTAATAAATTTTTAAAATTTGTAAAATTAGATTGATTGTAGAAGAATTTATAACCGAATCATAAACCAAAACACAATTAATAGCTTTAAAAAATAAATGATTTTCTTAAATACTTTAAACTTACATATTATAAACATAGTTTATGCAACTTAAACAATTAACACACACAAACATCCAACTAGTTAAACTTCAGCACTATCATCATCAGTAGTCTAAAATACAAAATGATAAAACTCATTTTTCTTGGGTGTGATTTTATATGTGCAATTAGCTTCTAGTCGTGTGAAATTAGTTGTTGTGTCTGTATGTTTTCATGCGTGTTTTCATGTGAGATTAGTTGTTGTGTCTAAATAGTTTTTAAAATGTCATGATGTTTATTAACACTATATTTAGATTATTAGATTATAATTTTCATTTAAGAGTGCAATAGCTGTTGCATTTATAATTTTGTTTGGAGCTTTTCACACTATTTAAGAAGATAAATGCTATTTTCTCACATAAGATTACATATGCTACAAAGCTTCAAACCTTTGATGTTCTTAATAAAATTGAAGTTCAGTTCGCGATCCCATTTGGTTTACGACTAATTCTAAGGGGATCCGGATTCGTTTCTGTTCCCTGGTTTTTGTGTAGAAATTAATTTTCTTTTCTTATATATATATATATATATATATATTTATTTATTTTCTTACACCTGAATGATTACCTAAGTCCATCTTTTGGTAGCTAATTACCTATGTCCTGAGTTCATCTTTGATGGCTAACATTTATAATCAGTATTCGGAAAAAGATAGTTGTATAAAAGTATATTTGTATAAAAGTATATTAGAAAAAACACGTAAATAACAAGAAGAACACGTTTTTGTGTAGAAGTCAGTAAGTTACTCATGAGAGTAAGAGTCGTCCTAAATTTCTTTAGTTTTTCTCATATATCTAGGGTCAAATTAGTTTTTTTTCTTAGTTTTACATTGTTCTTTTTCTATTTCGAACGGTGTCTTGCCACTCTCCCCTAATTTTCCCACTGCCACATCGTTTTACCAATTTAATTATAAAAAGAGTACACAACTAAATTAGAAAAATACAAGATAAAATAAAATTGCAAAAGTAAGAAAATAAAAAAAAAAGTTAATAAAAATAAAATCTAATGTGGTAGTATCATCCCTAACTTTGTGTCTTTCCATGCTTTTTGTTGTAAAATCATTTTCAACATTGGTTCAAAATATTAAAAATGATCTTTTAAGATAAATTTTAAATCAACGTCTTGTAGTTGTTCTTTTCAACACTTGTTGTTTTCTTATCAATCCCACCCCAACAACCCTTTGATTTTTTATGCCCTAAGTCTCACCTTATAGTTATATTTCATTTAATGAGAACACTTTAATCAGAGAGAAAATGTAAGCACAATGTTATATTTTTCTACTAAGTTTTTAAAAGCTATTTAAAAAACCATAATATATTATCTACAACTTTTATAGGTGACCCATATAATATTAAATGTTTTAATTTAATATTTTTTTTATTATTGTTCTACGAACTACTTCGGTTAACCACCTTGCACGAGGTGTACAAACCTCCATCACAACATGCCAACTAGGGATGTGGATAGATATGATCAAATCACCATAAGTCCATAAACATGATTGAATTATATAATTTATAAACGGATAATATTATAATAACCATATTTATTTAAGTGATATGTGAATAATGAATTTATGTGTTCATGAAATATTGAAATGTCTAATATTTAGTTATTTCAACATAAAGTTATTCAAATATGTCGGTGGATGAATGTGACACCATATAAAAGTTAAAGCGCCTTAATATATAGAAAAAATTAAAAGTATTTTTGAATAATATTTTCTAGTAATTGTTTTGGTTTAAGCTTAAGTTAAATCGGTGAATTATTTAGCATATTTTCATGTTGTATTAATCCTTTCGTTGGTAATGGTAAACAGAAAGTGTATAACAATTTTCACTATAACACATGATGAGGTGAGGTTTATTAAAAACACTATTATTAGCTTTTTATTTACACATATGTATAACATTAGTTTACTTTTGTGAGCCGAATGGTTGAGAGGTAAAGAAGGAATATGAATAAGGGATAATCATTTGTCAATGGTGGTTGTGTTTTGGTTAGTAGCACGTGATCGGCTGTTCATTTATGGTTGGTGTTATTTGATATGTTTTGGTTGGTGATTTCATGATGTTAGTCGATTAACATTTAGAACTATCATGTAACTCTTTAAGCATCTATTAAAGCTATAGATGCTTTAAAAGCTGTTATTCTTAAGTGATATAGACATAAAAGTAAGAAAAATCTTAAAGCATTGTTATCCCTCATCTTCTTCATAAAGCAAATGTCAAAGCTATAATAGTTAGAAACTTGTTTAAAACGATATGGACAAAAATCAAGCAAGAAATTTGAAGCTAGAAACTTACCCTTTTAGCCCATAGCACGTTCATGCTCGCATTGTGTGAATTGTTACATCCTACAGATAAGTCACATGAAATTATCATCATTTTCATACAAAGTTAAAAAAGAGATACACATGCTTGAACCAACTGTATCTTATGTACACATCATCATCTTACGTTTTTACAAGAGACCGTTTCCATGACCAAAACCCGTAACATCTAGGAAACAAAACAACAGTCTTAACGTTACCAAAAAGCAACATCAATTTAGGGCTGCAAATAAATCGAACGTTTAGCGAACAGTTCGTGAATCATTCTTTGAGAAATTCGCTTACGTTTGCTCGTTTAATAAATGAACGTACACGAACAATAAAATTTGTTCTTTTAGTTAAATGAACGAACATGAACACAAACACAAACCACGTTCGTTCATTTATGTTCGTGAAAGTTTAATAATGTGCTCGTTTATATTCGTTAATGTCTGTTCGTACACTTTTAATTATGTGTTCGTTTATAGTCTTAATTGTTATGTAGGTATGCTTACGATCATCATAACAAGTATTTTTGAATATTTATTTTAAATACTTATATAATTCTAGTGAATTTTGTGTAATGTTTGTGAGTAAAACATAAATTTTATTCATGAACATTTATTTGTTTATTTTCATCTGTTTTCTTTTACGTCCATGAACATTTGTTTATGTTTGTTAGCCTTTGTGTGTTCGTTTACATCCGATAAGTATTCGTTAACAATTCATGAATAAATTCATTTTTTTAATAAATAAACCCAAACAAAAATAAAACTATGTTAGTATTCATTTGATTCGTTTGCTGCCACCCTTTAAATTAGATTATGGTATTAAAAGTAAGAAACAACATCCAAAATAATACCAAAATTTAATCAATAAAAACAAACACCAATCATTTCCCAACCCCTCCCCAACTAAACACATTCCATGTGACCCCTTTCTTCTCCACACAAACAAAAACACACACACACCAAAAACACCTCAACTGCGTGCAATCATGACAAAATGCTTCAGCCTCACCGCTTCCAGAACCTTCTGTCTCCGGTCCACCTTCTCCACCTCCGGCCTCCGGTCCACCACCACCGACCTCGGCGACGGCACCGTCATCCACTGCTGGATCCCCAAACACCGCCACCCGACCCGGCCCGACCTCCTCCTCCTCCACGGGTTCGGAGCCAACGCCATGTGGCAGTGGGGCCCGGACTTCATCCCCCGGTTCGCCCGCTACTTCAACGTGTACGTCCCCGATCTGGTGTTCTTCGGCGACTCGTTCACGACCCGGCCGGACCGGTCCGAGTCGTTTCAGGCTGAGTGCGTGTACCGAGTGATGGAGGTGAACTCGGTGCGGAGGGTGAGGGTGGTGGGGCTGAGTTACGGGGGGTTTGTGGCGTACAGTATGGCGGCGCAGTATAAGGAGTGGGTGGAGAGGGTGGTGATATGCTGCGCCGGGGTGTGTTTGGAGGAGAGGGATGTGGCGGAGGGGATGTTTCCGGCGGGGAGCCTGGAGGAGGCGGCGGAGATGCTGCTGCCGCAGACGCCGGAGAAGATGAAGGAGTTGATGAAGGTCACCTTTGTGAAGCCGCCGGTGAAGATGCCTAAGTGCATACTTGTGGACTTCATTGATGTAAGCTTAATTTTTATTTTTATATTATATATTATTACCTCTTAGTTGTTAGTTATTCGTTTATTACCACACACACCACACATTTTTTATTCTCAAAATGTTTTTTTTTTATTTTTTTTTATCATCTTTGTTTTTTTTAAAATGTCTCTTTGAGTAGCTAGCTAACAATTTTTTTAAGAATGTCTCTAACCAATATGGTTGTCTATGTTTTGTAAACATGGTTGTTTGAATTTTTATTAAACGGATAGGATTCATTCACGTGTTTAAATACGATCGCCCAATTTGGTTTACATTGTGGTTCAAAATGGTAGACCAAACCTCTATTAAGTTTAACATTAATTAAAATGTAAAAGAATATAAAGTCTGTTTTAAATGATATTTTTATTTGGGTAAATCAATTATTATACCAGACTATGAAAATCAATTATAATAAACAACCATATCTAAGCCATCAGTTTCTCACTTGGTTTGGTTATATTACTCTACCCTAGATTTTGATGTATAACAAACCATCAAACCATTTTTCGTAAAATATTTGAATACCTCAAAGCCTTTTCATGTGATTATGTGAGAAGATACAAAACAAATATTTTTGTAAAGAAAATTTCACAAGTAGACATATTAGACGTATTTTAAGTAAGTTCAGTAAATTTAGCATGCTGTATTTGGTTGACTTTATATATTATTTTTGTAGCATGGATCATTTTAGGGGATAATTTTGTAAAGAGACGAACGAAATATGTTTATGATAAACTTCTTACGTTTAAAAGTTAATTGATATATTATATTTCATATAGTGCTTTTAACTATAGGAAAGTGAGAATATTTATTGAACAAAGTTATTACCACTTTACATAAATATATTTAATTATTTTATGGATCATAATATTAAAACACACATTCCTATGAATCGACACCCTTCTATACGCCTCGTATAGTCCTATATAGGATCGACGATACTGAAAACGAGAAAAATTTAGGCGGGGTTGTCAGAGGGCTATACGTCTCATATAGCTCTATACGATTCATATAGGTCTATACGACGCGTATTACAAAATTCGACACTGAATACGAGGAAAAATTCATTGGGCTGTTAAAGGGGTTATACACATTATATAGGGCTATATGACTTTCTTATACGACACGTATAGATTTTAGTCCTCTATAAAACTCTTGAAGTGTTAATTTATAAAATGGCAAATTGGATTTTAATAATCCAAACTATTACCTATTGGCCGATAATAATCCATACTATTAATTTGGCCGGTAACACTCCCAACTTTTACTTTTATAAACAACAACAATCCCAGTAACATAATTTTCAATTTTTTACACTCAATTTGCATCTATTTTATTCTCAATTTAGCTTGTATGTATTGTCATTTAGTTCATAATTATTGTTGCGAACCGAATTGAATCCAAATCAAACATAAAAAATTAAAAATTATATCACTGAGATTGTTGTTGGTTATAAAAGTGAAAGTTGAGAGTGTTACCGGCCAAATTAATAGTATGGATTATTATCGACCAATAGGTAATAGTTTGTATTATTAAAATTCAATTTGCCTTTATAAAATAGGGGTTTCTAGATATAATATATAGAAAGAAAGGGGATGAAAGTCCACAAATCGTTCTAAGGGGCTGATGTGATATGACAATTGACAAATGGGGAAAGATCTTACCGGTCTCTGTATACTAAATTTATGACGCATTAAATTATTTATATAAAATAGTGTATGGGTTCCTCGCACTTTCTTGAAACATGCATTTACTTGCCTTAATATTACTTATTTTGTATAACAATTTAATGCATAGTACTAACATATAATAATTTATCTTTATATTAGATGATGTTTTGAACCAGAAACTGATCAGCTTTGTTAGTTTAGTTACAAGCTAATGGATCAGATATAACTAAATCGGATTGTTTAAAAAAAAAACTAGACTAGATGAATGAATGCTAGATCAAAACAAGCGCTAGAAAACCTCTTATCTCGCCGCTTGTTGTTGGCAAATTAGTTTTCAAAAAGAAGATACAAATTATAACAATAGAGCAGTTGGTTAAACGATCCATTAGAGAGCCTGGTCTTGATTTTTCTATTTGGTATTTATTCGTCTTGGAGAAAGAGTTGAAATGTTGATGGTTCAATGCTAGAGAATAAGTCAATTTGGATATCGATCCAAAAGACTGAAACACCCTGAAAACAACTTATTACTGGATCGCATATGACACGTAAATAAGCAGTCTTAACATAACATGAAATGTTGGGTGCAGGAAATGAACAAAGAACATTTACAGGAGAAAAAGGAGCTAGTTCTTGCTCTAGGCAAAGGCCGAAAGCTTTCTGAACTTCCGAAAATACCCCAGGTCAACCTTCCTACCATCAAGTTTAACTCGGTTTTGACTTTTTTTCAAATTGTGGACTCATATATGCACCATTTCAATTTGCAGCCAACCTTGATAATTTGGGGTGATAAAGATCAAGTTTTTCCATTAGAATTGGGTTATAGATTAAAAAGGTTCGACTATAACCGGCCAATGAGAATGAGGCTTTCGGTGTGTGTGTGTCTGGGTGTTTTGACTTTTGAAGTCAAAGGAGAAAAATTGGCTATTATTGACTAATATTATATGCATATTAATGATAAAAATGCAGGCATCTGGGTGATAATGCTGAGTTGGTGGTGTTAAAGGATACAGGACATGCTTACATTGTAGAGAAAACAAAGGAATTCTACAAACACCTAAAGTCTTTTTTACTACCTGAAGTCCCTCCTATTCCGTCATCAATGACAACCTCCACTGCCGCCTCTTCAACCACCACAACCGTCACAAACAACTACCATGATCCCACCACCACAACCACCACAACCGCCACAAACAACCATCACCATCCCATCACCACAACCGCTACAAACAAACACCACGATCCCACCACCATAACAGCCACAAACAACCACCACGGTCCCATCACCACAACTGCCACAAACCACCACCACGATCCTACCACCATAACTGCCACAAACAACCACCACGATCACACCACTATAACCTCCAAAAACCACCACCACGATCCCACCACCTTAACTGCCACAAACAACCACCACGATCCCACCACCATAATCTCCACAAACAACCACCAAGATCCCACCACCATAACCGCCACAAACCACCAAGATCCCACCACCATAACCACCACAAACCACCACGATCCCACCACCATAACCTCCACAAACAACCACCACGATCCTCATCATCTCCATAGTAACGGTTCTGTCACAGTTACTACCTGATTCCTATGGTAAAAGTGTCAGCAAAGTGACAAATATAGGCACTTTCAAGTTACAACTCATACAACTCTTGGAATCATGCCTTGAGTCCATAGTTTTTAAACTTTAACTGTTAACGACTCAAAATGATTCATGTAATCAAAAAATCAAATTATTTATGGATGCTGTTACCAATTGAAACATGTTTGTACCTGTTTTAACATGTTGACTGTTTATAAAGTAAAAATGGATAAAAAGGTGAGTTCAAACGTTTAATCGTCAATAGAGCCCGACCCGGTCTGTTATGATCAGAGCTGAAAAATCACTTGCTTTGACTCATTTTTCAACCCGCCCGACCCAATAGTTATGTGTATATAAAAGTAAAGTGATTGAAACACATATTATAAGAAAATAATACGACGATGACAGAAAATGCGTGTCAACCGTTTGTCACAAGTTACATGTATAAATGTCATTACTGCATATACTGACACGGATACTCCAAGTATCAAACAAAAGCATACACATTTGGTCTAAATACCATATAAGTTTTATCTTCTTCAGTAGACATACTATTTGTAAATTGTAATCTATGTTACATAAACCTGAAGCAGGTTACTTCAAAGACCAATTAAAACAAACAAAACTTTGGTATTATAAGTAATGAAAGGATCAAAATAATCAACTGGTGCTTTCTTTCATGAAAGAAAGCGATACCCATGAAACCTGTAAGTGAACTAAATAACAGTATGGTGCGATTGAAATAGGCGTGAGGGTGTTCCCACAAGAATCGTGTTCTTCGAGCATATTGAACAGATGTGATGATAAAAGGGTAAATTAGGTAAATTGACCTAAAGATGACAAATAAAGTGGCTAAAGCAAGGTATGTTTCTTGCCTAAGTAAATCTTCGGGTGATTTTGCCCATGTAAACGGACAAATTTCTGGATCTGTGTTGTTTTTGTTGCTTTTATCGTGTACCAAAACGTCCATTGTGTTTGGAAGTATTTTATCAACGCGTTCAGCTTCAACACCTACACCGATAAAATAATTTTACCAGACAAGGAAAATATTGAAAAAAATTATGGCATGTCATTCACAAAGGTAGCCAACGTTGTTATCACACCAACAAATCCCATCATTTTGGTTTAGGGTGAAAGTAACTTGGTACTTTTTCCCTATTTAAGTAATTAAATTTTAATTAGGAGTAAAACAGAAAAACGGTAGCATTTTATTAGAATTTAGCAACCAAGTTACATATTTCGGATCGTTGCAACAAATATTTTATAAAAAGTCAGTTTTCAAACTTGTAAGGAAATTTGTATTTTAATTCTTTTTGCATATGATGTAGCAGCTCGTATGGCATCAACATATGCCACTATAGCAATTTAAAAGTAAAACCCCAATTATTAAAAAAAAAAGGTTCAAAGTTTCATGGGAAAAAAAAGTATTTTATATTAACAGTAGTCAATGTTTCATTAAAAGAAGCTTCATACCTGTAACATCTGTGTAGAAACTCACAAGAGAGCTCAGAGTCCGGGAGCCATGATAACGTGCACGCATAGTCGAGTTTAGAACAAATAGAGTAGGAAACCCATTAACTCCATATTTTGAAAGTGTGCTAAAAAAAAGAAAAAACGAGTGTTAGCCTTAACAAAAATAAGTTCTAATCAGTTTGTATTTCAATCATTGAAGGAAGAAATTTATTCAATTAGGATCTACTGTAAAGTTAACGGGTAAAATTTTACAGGCAAATTGAATTTTAATAATCATACTATAAATTTGACTGGTGGCAATCCCAACTTTTACTTTCATTACCAATAATAGTCCTACTAACATAATCATCAATGTATTTACGCTTTAATTTGCACTCGATTCGATCACAATAATGACTATGAACGAAATGAAATAACATACAAGCAAAATTGAGTGAAAAGTAAATGCAAACCAAGTGTGAATCTATGAAAATTATGCTATTAGTGATAGAAGTGAAAGTTTGGAGCGTCATTGGTCAAATTAATAATATGGATTATTACCAGCCAATTAGTAATGGTTTAGATTATTAAAATCCATTTGCCAATTTTAAAAAACTTGATAAAATGGAAACGGGCCAAATAGGTTGTCTGGTTTAAACTAGAAAAGAGCCTATGACATAACACACTGTTCATACCTTCCAAATTGTCTTATATTGCTCATTCTTGTCATAACAGTTTTCATAAGCATACTTAAAATACAGATCAACCAGACCCAGCATAAAATTTCATTTATTTTGATATAAACCCTTTTTGACTAGTTACCAAACCTGCAGACCACCTATAGCCACCTATTTGTACCATTTTCCTTGATCCTTAGTTCTCAATTTTGTGAATCCCATCATTTTGTATGCTAGTAATAATGGGACACATGCATGTTTTTGTTGTTTTCCAGAGTCCAGACCATATAAACACGACTACAGAATATAATAAATATTTTGGGAAAATGTAAGTGAAAGCATAAAGTTTGCAAACCTTGGCTTCACAGCAGATTCTTCGATTGCAAAATGAGGTATTGAAGGATACAATGAAGACATTGTTGATAAACTTGGTTTAAAAATAGTAGAAAACGGGCACCAGGATGCATAAAAGAGCACAGCAACATAATCATGAGTGTTGGAATCAATAATACTTAAAGCTTTTTGTAATGAAGTCTCATCTCCCTTCAAATAAAATATGAAAAAAAGCCATTAGTACGCAATCTGAAACTGTATTTGTCATTTTTTTAGCAAGTTAAGGGGTATCTGGGACTGCTTATTTAAACAACTTATGCTTATAAGCAGGTACATATAATTTGCTTAACGAAAACAGCTTTTATTGAAAATGACTTATTTCACCCTAAAATAAGCAATTAAGCATAAACGCTTTTCTTCATCCAAATAGTCAAAAGTGCTCATCTACTTTTGAAAAAGCAATTAGCAGATAAGCTTCTTAAACTAGTGATAGGATTTTATTTTTTATTTTTTTAACATGCAAGCGCAAGGTAATTTGTCCCTAAAATCAAAGTTCACTACTTTATAAAAAGATATTGCTATATGCTCAAACCCCTTGGAGAGAAAGAATACTCAGGCTACATGATTATCTACATGATAAAATATGTTGTTGGGTGGATTAAGGAGTTTTCTAAAAACAGCGTGCGACTCACAAATACAAAATGCGACTCTTAAAAAGATATTGCTATATGTTCAAACCCCTTGGAGAGAAAGAATACTCAGGCTACATGATTATCTACATGATAAAATCTGTTGTTGGGTGGATTAAGGAGTTTTCTAAAAACAGCATGCGACTCACAAATTACAAACGAAACTAATCCATGTTGACAAATACAAAATGTTCAAGAGAAGGCAAAACAAATAAATTTCTCTTAAATAAAGTTTCTTGGAGATGGAGTTTGGATGTGTTCTTTAACAGTGATCATTGTGACTTGAAGACTCATAATCGACGTAATCAAACAAATAATCAATCACCTAAAGCTACAGATGGGTAAGCGGTTGTACATTCATCTCAACTATCAGTTTTTTATAACAACTTCTAATATACACTTATGCCCCTCTATAATGAGAAATCATAACCACTTTTAGCCAGACACTAACACCCCCAAAAGTGATTTCCACCTTTGTGCTTGATAGACCGAGCCAACCTTCTTTTGTGTATGTGCTACCAATTAACAAATTATAACATAAAAATCATACCAATGACCATGAGTGTAGACATAAATGCTAAATTACTTAAAAGACTATTATGTGAGAAAATATTAATCATGATTCATAACAAGATTCTTTTGTTCAAATAAGTCTTAGTCAACAAAATGATAAATACAAATGATACAACACAAAATCCCTACACAATCCCACACAATCGTCACCCATGTTTGATATGATCATAAAGTTTGACTTCTTAAGAACCTCTCAAGATTGACTTTATCAAAATGAAAGACAGACTGAAACTTATAAGTTCTAATTGATGTTTAAGACATAAAACTTTGATCATACACACAAATATACTTTATCTAACTTAAACAACAACTATTACATAATCATAAGTGTGATGTATTTTGTGTATAAATACCTCAATAACACCGAGGGAGTAATCAATTCCAGTCAAAGGACAAACGGAATCGTCAAATCCAATGATCAAAGCTTCGATCGACTTCATTGGGCAAATGGAATTAGAAACCCTAGAAATTTCATCAGCGCACGATAGACTCCCACAAATCACCAACAGAATAAATCCAGTTCGCAAAACCCTCGTTGAACTCATAGTTCTCATTGATCTCGATATACACATATAGATACACAGAGATCACTCAAATTCATAGAGAAAAATCACGAAAACAAAACCCTAAAAGTTTAGGGGTTGAGTGAGCATGAAGCTCCGATGAACTGCAATTAATATGCATATGAATGAATTTCTAAATCAATTTGATATTCTTCAAAGTTGAAATCGAAATCGTACAGCAAAGATTTAAGGAATTTCTTATGGAATTTGATATAGAGAATAAGTAAGAATCAATGGTGGTTCTTCAGTTTTTGGGCTTTGTGAGAATGATGATGATAATGATGATTCACACTGTTAAAAGTGTTTTTATAATAAGCGACACCTGCTATTGTAAACTGTTGAATGGATCCGTTGACTATAATATAAAGAAGACACTTTTGAGTCCCTTATGTTAATGGTGTACATAGGTTTGAGCTCAAGCCCAATTAGGCCCATGCTCAATGGTGTATAGGTTTAGGCTCAAATCCAGAGGTGAAAAAAGAAAAAATAAAATAAAATAAACGGTTCTAGACCGGAAACCCGAACTGGACGGCAAAGGTTTGGAACCGGTACATATAGGGACCATTTTGTATTCCACCGGTTTGAAACCGAAACCAAACCGGCCAGAAACCGCTCAAATCATAAAAGGCTAGTAAAATTAAATAAACAACCACGAACCAAATCAAAGCAGTTTTAACGCAAACCAACTTTGACTGGAAAAGGTACAAATAGTAACTAGTTTGAAAAAAACGGTTTTGTACGCGTTTAGTTGAAAGTAATTGTATGCATATGTACGGGTTAGGGTGTTCGATATTTAGTTTCAAACCTACTAAATTGAGCATCAAACTGAATAAAAACTGAAATGAAATACATATTTAGTTTATGGTTTGGTTTCTAATCGAAGTTGAAGTGGATTTTCATATTTATTTTACATATCTAAATTTGGTTCAAACCGATATGCTAAGTTTTGTCATCTAGAGCAATCCAACGGTAGTTTTAACTCAATTTTATTTTACCCACTCAATCTAATAACAAATAATGGTTTTTTGGTCGAACCCAAAAACAAACCGAGTTTGAAATTTGTTTCAAACGATCTGAATTCTGCTGGGTTTTATTTTTCATTTTGACCGCAAAAACCTCCAAACTAAATACACAAAACCAGACTAATGAACACCCTACGTCAAGCTCCAACCCAACCCGAACACAACTACGAGCCACCATATGTAGTAGGGTGTTTAACCAAATACTTATGAAAGGCCACTATGGCCTCTAAAGATAAGCTTATGAGCCAAAGAATCATGTTGGTGGGGAGTAATATCCTCCTCAAGGCATGTCTTCAATATTCTACAACCATCTCTTTCTAGTTATCACCATTTTATCACTTAACACATCTTTATGCTATAAAAATCTTCGGTCGATCAACTTAAAATATAACCATGTATCCATGTATCTTTTGTTTTTATTATATACCATTACTTTTTTTACTTTCAAGACACAAATATGCAAACTTTTTTGAATGCGAAACAGAGACACTCATTACATCTACTTTCTATCTTGGCTTATTTAGATAAACAAATCAACTTCAATCGAATGAACTGAATAATAATCGGCTTAATCGTTTAAATGAACCGATTAAACTGGATAATTAGGTTGCATTCGGTTCGGTTACACACATTTTCGGTTAGGTTCAGTTTTAAGATCTGCTAGAAAAATTACAAATCCTGATAATCCACACCGAATAACCTGTAAAAATAAAAACCAAACTGATGAATACCTCCTGACAAGCATAGTAAGAGTTCAAAAAACAAGAAAAATAATCAAATTAAAAACTTCGGTTAATAGAATGTTTGGTTGGTAGATCGATTGACTCTAGACTCTACAACTCCGTCAATTATCTTGAAGTGAATAACTTTTATTTTTTTTTAATGTTAAATGTTACACTATCTTATCCTATTCCACTTACTGTACAACATAATTAATTTACATCAATCAATCATAGTTAGGTCTTGAACCTTTAGTGGGTGTTTGGGATTGCTTATTGAAAACTTCTTTTAACTTTTGAAAAGGAGATAAGTTGAAAGGAGGTGAAAATATGTTTGGATGGAGATGAAGATGTGAGAAGGAGGAGTTTTTGAGAAGTCAAAAAGAGGTGTAAATAAGCAATCCCAAACATGGCCTTAATCTCAAGAACAGCTACATACTTATCCTAAAAGATTTTGCTACTAGGCTTACCCCCACCGGATGAATAAGTTGTATTGATACTATTTTTTCGAAAGTTTTATAAAAATATATCGTTTTAACAAGCTCATGGATTATCACATAAGGTACATGTTCCTCTTATGTCGAAACACAACATGTGATTTCTAGTTAGTTACGACCTGATATGATA
Source organism: Flaveria robusta (assembly GCA_025506415.1). Lineage (NCBI taxonomy): Eukaryota > Viridiplantae > Streptophyta > Magnoliopsida > Asterales > Asteraceae > Flaveria > Flaveria robusta. The sequence continues at coordinate 19,378,772 of CM046464.1, forward strand.
TTATGATTATTTGATGCAAGTCTCCGTCGGTTATTTTTGTGTTTCTAGTTTTTTACTATGTGATTTCCATACAAAGTTGTTTGTTGTTTAAAAGTGGGTTAATATCATGAAAAACCTAACATATATTCTTATTTTAAGAAAAAAAATCATTCAATAGAATTTTGGCATATAAAAGTTTCTACACATGTAAAAAAACATGAAAAAATTTATTCAAACCAATTTTGTATTATTAAAGTGTCTATACTTGTCAAACATACATGTTCATAATAATAAAAACTAGAGTAAAAGGTTGGTGCCTGTTAAATTCGTCAAAGTAAGAATATATACTTTTTTAAAAAAATTTATCAAATTTTGAGAAATTTTAGAGATAACAGCCCGTTATTTTACATATTTTTACATAAGTATATGAATTCTATGTAAGTGTAGAGACTTTAATAGAACATAATTAAGTTGAGAGACTTTTTCTTGGTTTATTTTACACTAGCTTTAGTAAACCCGTGTATTACACGAGTTGAATAAACAAAATACTAAATATAATAAAAATTTAATAGTTATAAAACGATATTTTAAGATAAAATATGATTAAAATTATGTATAAACTTTTTAATCTTTTGTTTATAAACTCTAGAGTGGTTGCACTTGATGAAAATTGTGGTCCTAATAGTCTAATACCAAAACCATTGATCAGTGTATATATTTCATTAATTTGAAAATAGGTATGGGCCTCAACGTATTATCTTAAATAGCTGCTTTCATTTGCAAATTAGAAGCACCAATACATTCTTATAAGTAGATAAATCAAAATACCCAAAAAAACCAAAGTAGATAAATAGGAAATCTTGAAGAATAAGAAATTTATAATCAATAACATGGAGGAAAAATTAAGAATTGCAAATTAACTACCAACAAAAAACAAGCTAAATGTACCATTGCTCTAACATGTTATGTAAAATGGATCAAGAAAATGATTAGAGACGTAAATGATCCCCTCACTACCACCTTAAAGCATCAGTTTATAGCTAGGTGAGCCTCTAGGGAAAACGATAATGTAACAGCCATACCACCAATTATGAAAGATGTGTTTTAGAGGACAGTTTTAATCCTACTTGAGACATGCTAATAGTAAGTTTCAAGAAACAATCTGATGCTAGTTTCTCAAAATGCATAACAAAAATCATAGCTTATTAGTGTGAAACTTCTTAATGTGAGGTCATTCTGCATGCATAAGAAATTCATACTGCCTAACAATTTAAAATAAATAAACTCCTCAACAAAACATACTCGAATGGACCTATTCAATGGTTTAAGGATTGAAGCCACCACATCTTTTCTTAGGTAATAAGTTTAACCCATGGATGTACAGCTTATCAACCATGGATATGGACAGCTGGAAATCATGAATTTGATTTTGCACCCAAACTTGTAAGCTTCCATTGACTGTTTATAAAGATGTCAATTTTGACCCTTTTTTTTAGTCGGTTGATTTGAGTTGTATTTTTTCTCCTCAAACGATTCAAATTATAAATATAATAGACTTAAAAGGTGAGTGGTATAAACAGGTCAAGGCAGGTCAAACGGATTGAAAGTCACGTACAGTCTATGTTTAATCCATACAATTTTCTAAATCATTTTATATGAGATTTAAATCATTTTTGTAATGATGTTGTTTACGTAAACACAATAAATGTATCAGTTACTTTTAAAAGTTCACAAGTTTTACAATAAAGTGTTTATTGGGTCAACCTAAACCAATCCAACCCTTTCTGATCCATACTAAAAATGACATGTTTCAACTCAACCCTATTTTGATCTAACCCTAGTAGGTGAGCACTATGAAAGACATATTTTGTATAGAACCTTGTAAATAATCTTATTAAAAATTAGGATCATTATCATGCCAAAGTTGTTTTTGTAACGGTAATTAGCATATTAATTATTAAAATGTTCACAAGGTTACCAGAACTTGTTTGAGGGTCAACCCGCCTGTTTCAACCCATACCTAAGTGTTGACTCATTTCAGCCTGATCCAGTGAGGACCTTTCTAGCCACCTATAAGAGGGCTTCAGCGTACATCATTGTTTTGTCTTCATATTCAGCTTATGGTGATCAAATATAAGTTTTTCTCTCAAAATACTCTAGCTAAACTGCAAGTTAAATGCTCTAAAGTTTTTATATTATTAGGTGAATACACTCCTCAATACGAATGGCTCGAGAAAGAATTATCTAAAGTTGATAGAGCTGAAACACCATAGTTGATTATCATGACACATTCCCCATTATATAATAGCTACATGTATCACTATATGGATGCTGAAAAGCTAAATTAGTAGACGACATCATATTTCAATGACTTACCAACTAATACAGTCGATTTCTGTTGCACAGAAGATTCATCAATTCGATCCACCGGTCGAGCGTAACTATCTTCTATTTGGGTGTAGGCTACTCATGCTCATGCATAACAAGTAAAGAGCAGTCAATTTAAAATGTTTCTAAACTTCTTTCTTCCATGGATATTATAACAAGTAAAGAGCAGTCAATTTAAAATGTTTCTAAACTTCTTTTTTCCATGGATATTACTTTAAAAACTAAACATCAAATTAAATTAAAGACCTATACTAACAACTTCAATTTTAGACAGTATAAGTTAATGGCTAATCAGGATATCCCAACATTTCTTTGTAAGAATAAAATGTTTAAGATCAAACATACAGAACTTCTACTCATGATCATACATAGAGTGCAAAATGTGATTCTATTATTAAAGCATAAACAGAAACTACTCACCAATGGGTGTATCAACGTGGATCCATCCTCACTTCTCTGCAACCAAACATGTTCAAACGGCTGATTATTATTATTAACAAGTATATTATACTCATCCTGTGGCCTCCGAATCGAAGCTATATGAAACGAAACTTTCGCCTTTGCATTCGAAGCAACTTTAACAGACGACAAATTACTCAAATTACTATCACCAGCCCTACTTGTATTACCATTGTGAACCACCCCTTTCTTTTTCCTACCCTTGAACCAACTGAAACCCATCATCATCACCTAAATTTTATAACCCTAACACCCGTCTTCTACTCAACCAGTGAACCTCCGTCACGAAACCTAGACCCAATTTTCAGACCAAAATGAACTAACAATCAGGAATTTGTATTATTAGGGTCATTATATGCAATTAAAAATTACGTGAAGCATAATTTATAAGCAAATGCAGAGCGACTTACAAAATGGTGTCTTTGAAAGCCATTGATTAAATGGATTTGAATGGAGGAGGGTTACGCCGAACCGGTATCTCAGAAGTCAGAACCGCTAATTAAGTGGGAAATGGTAGGGTTTGGATTTCGATTGAATGCGCTGCCTTTGAAGCACGATTGAATGTGAGATTCAATGCGATATGAATGCAGCTCTTGATGGCTACAGAGAGAAGATGGTGGTGATTACAGGGTAACGGTGGTGGGAGAAGGAGAAAAGGCGCGTCTTACATTTTGGGGTGAAATTACCTTTTTGCCCAAATATTTTGTATTATACAATAGTAAAGATAAGTAATAAAATAATTATATTAACTTTTTAAACTTTTATTTTAAAACTTTTCTTTTTTTTTCCCAAAAATAAATTAGATATTTTGTTTCAAAACAAACCGTTATAAAAAACATATTTAAAAATTTTGATGTTTTTAAAAAGTTTTTAATTTTATAAAAATTTATTTCTTTAAAAATAATAATAATAAAAAGATCCCTTTCTTAATTTACTTATAAAAACTAATTTAGATAAAAAACAATTAAATAATATTATTAGTAATTAATATAATACTTAATAAGAGAGAAAAGCAAAAGATTTTAATAACAATGAATGTGATAATACCACGTGTTCTCAAAAATACTTTTTTATTAAAATATAAATATATGCAAGGACTTTTATGCACGAACAAAATGTTAAAGGACTTTTACGTGATGAAAGAGAAAGTATCTTCATTTCTTATGATATTAACCTGGTTTAATTATAAAAGTTTTTAAATTCTTTTTATTATTTTTTATATAGTAAGTATGTGTTTCGTCTTGTCATTGACCAATATAAACACACAGAAAAAAACTAAAAATAATAGAGGAAGAATTAAAACACACCTTACTCAGGTTATTATTATAAATAGGCAAATTGAATTTTAATAATCCAAATTATTACCTATTGGCCGATAATAATCCATATTATTAATTTGGCCGGTAACAGTCCCAATTTTCACTTTTATTACTAACAATAGTCCCGATGATATAATTTTCAATTTTTCACGTTTGATTTGAACTCGATTCCAGTCGCAATAATGATTATAAACGAAATGAAGAAACATACAAGTTAAATTGAGCTTAAAATAAATACAAATCGAACGTAAAAAATTGAAAATTATGTCATTAAGACTGTTATTAGAAACAAAAGTTAAAGTTGGGAGTGTTGATAGCCAAATTAATAGTATGGATTATTATCGGCCAATAGGTAATAGTTTGGATTATTAAAATCCAATTTGCCTTATAAATATTAAAAATAATAGCATTTTAAAACTTTTTAGGTATATTTTCAAAATATTTCAGCATTGAAGGCTATAGAATAAATACGTGTGATATTTTGTTTTTTAAATACATTATAAATATTTGTTTACTTGACGAAAACAAATAAATAATATTAAATTAAAACCTTATTAAATTATTGAAATATCAAACATTTTGTAACAACAGAAAACGAAAAAACAATAACCAAACTTTTCTATATTTAGTTGTGCTATAATTTTTGGATCAATATTTTTTTGGATCCATAAGTTTTGGTTGGTAGCATCACTAGTTTTATTTCATTAAATGCTTGTCAATAACCATTGGTTTTGTATGACCAATTGGATTCTATGTCTTGTCTCTTAGATATTTTACAAACATAAATTGGGACCTCAACTTTTGAGTGTTTATTATAATCAATTTTATTCGGTTAATTTCCAGTAATGTTTTAAAATTCATATCAAATCAAAATAATATATAAATGAAGAACATATCGCGTCACCGATTCAATTATGTGGTGATATATTGAGTATGAATGATTGAGTTTAATCTGAACGAAATTTGATGAATTCTTGAACAAAATTGATTGGAAATGATCGATGATCCCCTGATTTTACTCCTCATTTGCTACCAGACTAGTTTTTATGATCTGACCAATGTTTAAGTTGGTGAACAGTCAGTGTTATTGATTTTTTGTGAGTTAGATTTTTAAAATTTATATTATTAAGGTTTGAGTCTATAATTCTGTGTTGGTAACTTTGTTATAAACTTATAATAATTCTTGTCTTTATTTATTTGAATATAAAATTATAGCTAGGAGCTACGTGATTTTTAATTCCAATTATTGTGTATAGTTTCGTTTAAAAATGTTTGTGGTGTCATACGTCAATGTTATTATGTGTTATTCACTTATTCAAATACAATAATTTGCTTTAAAGTAATGATAAATATAATGATTAAAAAGCTTATCTACTTTATACAATAATGAAATAATTTTGTACCTTTTTTCTAATGTGATTCACCTTAGTAATAATGAATGGTTTAATTCTTTTATAAGTTTATATCTTAATCAACTTGGTGTGGGTTTCAAATACAACCTTAATCATGTATAAATACATCTTGAAAAATTTAAACATTCAACTTTTTAAATAGAAGTAAAACACTTTATCTTCAAGATATTCTCTAAAAATAATTATTGGTTTATCAATAATGCATCACGCTTTAATGGAAAAGTAATTCCATAAAACAACTTGGTATGGATTTCAAATACAACCCTATATATATATGACTCATGCGCTCAAAGATTGGCCAACTCAATAAGTTGTAATAATTAAGTCAAAGTTTATGACTGCTACCTTTTTTATACCGTTTCATCTTGATGATCTAGACAGATGAATTGACTTTTTCTTTTAAAGTTAGATTCGTTTCACATATTTGTCTAGAGCATTTAGGGCCATTCATTGTCAAACCATGATATCGATTATGGTTATGCTTATCTCTTAAGATCACGAGCTTTAGTACTTAGTAGTTGAAATAGTTTTGATTAAAATATATGCATTTAATCTATAGTTGTATAATGGTCAGACAGCGAAGCTACTTTTGAACTTTAATCTTTTGCTTGTTGTATTGAGTACTTAAGTTTATCAAACAGGTGGCATATGTGTGAACGTGTAGACGAATTGTGGTAACATTTGGCTTATATGTTGAGACTAAAAACATTTTCGCAATAGATAATTTATAATGCTTATGTATACGCTAACACTTTTTACTATCTTTGACTTTTTGTTACCGGAATTCACTTAAAGAAATACATATAAGTTTCTATAAGATTCACTGTTTCATAAGATTTACGTTAAAAAAACATTTTTATATGTATACAATGGAAGGCTACTTAAAACCAGCTTTATGAGTGTAATGTGAATGAAATGATTTAGCAAGATACGGATCCAAGAGTATTCTCTAGTGGGGGCAAAATATATATTGGCAAAATAAATTGTATAGAAAACACTCTTAATCTTATACTTCAAATATAAAATGTTCTGAATATCCCAAAATTATCTACAATGATAATCTATAGAATATAATAAAACAAAGTTTTTCTTTGCCACTTGTCATTCTCTTAAACAATCTTTTTGACACATGTCATTCATTTAGAAATCATGAATTCATTTTCCCTCCAAAAGGGTATTATAGTAATTTAAACACTTCAACTAATTTCTCTCTCTTAATAAAGATCAATTTTATTAATTGATACATTTTTCTCTCTCATCTAGATTTTTTAAAATCAAATTATGTTTTTTTAAAAATAAACTTTATTAAAAAATTATAAATCATATCTTTTTATTAAAATAGAAAAAATAAAAAAATAAAATTTTTTATATAATATAAAATTTTCTAAAACAGTAAACATTTTTGAAACATAATATTTTAAATCGCTCATTTCTTAAAAAAAATTATAACATTTTTGATACAAACCTTTCGTTTTAAAAATCATATCTTTTTAGTCATATGCAATTATAATCATATTTTATCTTCAAACATAATTTTATAATTCATAAATTTTTATCACTAATTATTTAGTATTTTATTTATTCAACCCATGTAATACACGGGGTAATAACCTAGTGTGTGTGTGTGTGTGTGTGTGTATGTATATATATATATATATATATATTCTAATAAAAGAGTAAATGAGTTTGACTCGTGGCAGCACCATATTTCTTTTCATCCAAATTTTTCCGTCTATCTCTCCTAATTAATAGTGACTATAATTACTAATGATATAATTTATTTTTTATAGACTAAAAATACTTTTAATTAATTAAATAAAAATATTTTTTATTAATGTTATTTATAAAAAATAGTTTTTATAAAATAATAATTTTTTTAAAACATCAAAATATTTTAAAATTAACGTTTTTAAAAAGTAAAATATTTATATATAAAAAATAATTAAAATTAAGAGTTATTATAATGAAATTTTTTTAAAACAATTTGTTTGAAATAAAATGTTTAGTTTTTTTTAAATAAAAATTTTTAAAATGTTAATATCATTGTTTTGTTACTTATATTCTTAATAATACGTAACTAATTATTCTAATATATAATTTTATAAATTTTATTGTATTTGATATTTTATTTATTTAACTCGTGTAATACACGGGTTACTAAAACTAATATATATATATATATATATATATATATATATATATATATATATATATATATTCCGGTGCTTAGTACAAAATCAGCAATCTTCCGTTTTTACCACTATAAATACTTCCTAACGATTAATTTGCTTCAAGATAATCATAAATATAATGATTAAAAAACTTATACACTTTATACAATACTAAAACAGTTTTTTACCTTTCTTTTGATGTGATTCACCTCAATAACAGCGACTAGTTTAAACTTTTTTTTTTTTTATAATTGATGTTAATCGACTTCTAGTAATCATATATACTTATATTTTGAAAGTTTTAACCGTTAGTAATCATATATACTTACATCTTGAAAGATTTAATCCATTGATCTTATAAGCATTACCCATCTTTAATGAAGTAGCAATTCTATAAAACAACTTGATATGGACTTCAAATACATCCCAATTTGTAATGATTGGTTCACCAAACCGGACTTAACATCACATGTTCTTCAGGTACGAAGGAAGATTAGCCAACATAATAAGTTGTACTAATTAAGTCAAAGTTTTTGAATGCTACATTTTAAATATCATTTCATCTTGATGATCTAGATAGATGAACTGATCTTTTTTGAATGTAAATTCTTTTCTAGTAGTTGTCTAGAGCATTTAGGATCGTTAATGGTCAAATCATGATATCAATTGTGGTTTGAGTCGTAGTTGCTAAAGTAGTTTTGACTAGAAAGTTAGCAGTTGATCAATGGTTGTACAATGGTCTAACCGCGAGATTACTTGTGGATTTTGATCTTTTGCTTGTATTGAGTAACTGAGTTTAGCAAATAGGTGGCATATGTATGAACACATGACTCCAGACATAAACAACTTATGGTAACATTTGGCTTATATGCTCATATTTTAAATTTTTTCAAAATAGATGATATATGATGGTTATGTACACACTTAATTTTTTACTGTTTCTGGCTTTTTGTTACCATAACTCACTTATTACATATAAAAGAATACGTATACAATTTTATGGCATTCACTGTTTCATAAGTTTTATGTTAAAAACAGTTTTAAGTTATAGTTTTACTTTACGAATATAAATTAATAAATTATAGAATGAAAACGGGGTAACCATTGTGGCGTGTTAGTTGGTTGAGATTAATGATACATATACAAGCTATGTATTTATTTGTGTTAAATATATTAGTCTAACACGAACATATCTAAGACCATGTAATTTGAACACAACTCATCTAACTTTATATAAATTGGTCACCACAAATAGTTGGTTAAAATGTATTTTTGTAAGGTAAATTATAAGTTAATTAAGGATTTTAATACACTTAATATAAAATTTTTCAAATTATTTTTTAAAAATTTTTATACACTATACAAAATTTTTCAAATTTTTTTTATCTATCTTCTTTATTCAAACTAACAAGCAATATTATAAATCCCCACAAGCCTAGCTAGGCGCTAGACACAAAAATCACCAATTTATCTCAAAAAATTGAATTGAGTAATATGCAAATGAATAGTGTTTTACCAAATATATAAATATATAATATTTTTTTTCACTTATAATCATTTATAATTATCCTTTATAATATAAAAAACACACTCATAATAATATAAAATATAAAATGTGAATGCTAAGTTTTACACCAATAGTACATTAATTTGTGCAAACTAAATTGGTCACCTCACGGTTTATAATATAATGGACACAAATTTGACAACAAGGCAAGGTTCGGCGGCATCAAAGACCCAATACCAAAACCATCAATTTTTTTGAAAGCCATGATAGTATACCATTTGATCCAATAGATTTTCCTACCCTGATCTGCCCCACTCAATAGAAACTGATTGATTGATTATTCCTTCCAACTAATTGGTGGAGGATGTAAGGGGCGAGGGGCCCGTCCCCAGGCCCCCCTCCCTTTTTTCATCAGTACTATTAATTTTCGATCCGTTAATATAAATTTTTGGTCTAATAATGCAAAATGTTTAATATATATCAAGTTCACACTCGCCTTATCTATATAAGAGCTCAAGCTCCGTCATTTCAAAGCAATGATCACAAGTAAAGGAGCCATATCCAGAGAAAAAAAAATACAATGAAAGGCTATTTAAAACCCTCTTTATGAGTGTAATGTGACCTTCAAATGATTTAGACTTCAAATGATTTAGCTAGAGATGATGACGGATCCAAAAGTTTTCTTTACTGGGGCTAAAAATGGATTGGCAAAATAAGATTGTATAAAAAAACATTCGTAATCATATACTTGAAATATAAAACATTCAAAATATCTCAAAATTATCTAAAATAATAAAAAGGTATATACATATGTATATATTAGTACTTAATACAAAATCGGTACTTAACCATTTTTACACTGCATATACCTCCTAGTACGGTACCAAAATTAGTAAAAACTAAATACTGATATACTTAGTCGGTACTGGTTACATACTGTACCTATAATCAGTACAAAACACTCATCCCTAGTAGAGTCAAACCAACTCATCATTGACGACTTTTCTTTCATCAAGAAAATATGGTACCTGATTGCCTTCTTCCACAATTACTCAACAAGAAAAAAGTTTTTTGATTGCATTCTACTTATCTCCACTATTAGGCTTTGGAAGGGACCCCATCTCATCTTATTATTTCGCGTTATATTTTATTTACACTTTTCGTATGACATAACGTTTTGTTTTATTTTTTATATGCTGAGGATGAAACCTAACCCACTAATCAAATAATTAGGTATTGTGAAAATGAGTTATTACATGTAACACTTAAATCATAAGACGTATTTTTGTACGGCCTTCGAGTGCTTCTATAGTGTGTATTCCCCGTACACCCATCGTACAAGAAACATGGTAGATTATTCGTAGGCTCATTATATTCTTGTGTTAAAATCATGTAACGTTATGGTAAGTCTACAATAATTTTACACGACTCCAATTCCACATAAACTTAAAAATCTATAAATCAATATCTAAATAAAATAAAATTCAAGATCTATTACTAATTCGCTTATATATTCAATTAGATTTAGTAAACTCGTGTATTACACGGGTTAAATAAATAAAATATTATATATAATAAAAATTTACTAATTATAAAACAATATTGTAAGATAAGAAATTAATGTAATTTTTCTTAGTATAATTAGAATGAAAATTTTGTATCAAAACAAACGTTTAAAAAAAAGTTATTTTTATAATCCTTCTTATTATAACTCCCAGTTTTTTTTATATTTTTTGCTTATAAAAATTTTACTTTTTAAAAACATTAATTTTATAATATTTGTTATTAAAAAGTTTGATGTTTTAGAAAAAAATTATTTTATAAAAATTTATTTCTTTAGAAATAATATTAATAAAAAGTTATCTTTCTTAATTTATTTAAAAACTATTATAATCTTAAAAAAAGATGGAATGATATAATTAGTAATTAATATGATTATTTAATAGGAGGGGTGGAAAAAATTTTGTGAGAATAAATATGGTGTTGACACGTGTCAGTCATAGTTACCATTTTATTAAAGTAGAAAGATAAATAAGTGTTATGTGAAATCGGATCATATTAGGTGTTGTTTGTTAGTGTATTAATTACTTTTGAATTCGATTAGAGGTAGAGTGTGTTTAGTCCACTTAAAATACACATGCTGAATGATTCATTCAGTGATGTAGATTCTTTATAGATAAGTTTTAAAACCATACGGAATGATTCAAAAACTACATTTTATACGGTCAAGACTTTTAATGTTAAACACAAGATTGTCAAATTAGCCTCTTAATCTCTCCAACTTTACACACGTACAAGATGAAAACAAACATACAGAAATCACACGGTTAAATTGTGAATTTGGTACCATATATATCCAGAAATCACAAAGTTAAATTGTGAATTTGGTACCATATGTATCCGTCAAGTGTATAATAAGTTATTATTTATATATTAATTTATTATCTATATATTAATTAGAAGTTTTATGAATAGTAGGGTTTTAACATTTTTAGAGGTATCACAAAACTTTTAAATTTTCTTAAGCTAACTCTACTAACCTTTATGTTGACCCAAATTCTAAAAATAACATTTAGAAGATAGTCATCTACAGCGTTTCAATTTGATTGGCTCAAATGTTCAATTTTTGTGGTGCTTATTTTCTTGGTTTTTTTTTTTATTATAAATTTGTTAATTACTTATATGCAATTACTTTGAATACGAAAACAAATACTATGATAAACAAATATTATGATGTGATGCATTGAAGAAAGATGCTTTTTAATTAATTTCTGGTTTATTTTATTTTCTTGGCGGCTTTTTTTAATTATGTAAATGAAAATTAAACACTTTATTTTTTATTTATTAGATTTTAATAATTCCAACTTTTATTTATTGGTTTGGATTAACTTCAACTCAAGAAGTATTTACAAACACTCTCAACTTTAAACATATTTTCCTTTAATGATCGTTTACTAACTGAAAGTTAACACCGTTAGTTTTTTTATGACGTGAACTACTTATATGGCCAAAATAGTAAGTACAAAGTTGAAATCAATCATTATGTCCGTCAATCTGAAACTTTTGCGCCTTGAAACCCGTCAATTTTCACATACTGATCTAAACCACTTGACTCGTTATATACATATTAAAATGTAAGTATAGTGCTATAGTTAATTTTCTAATTTTGGTTTTGACCACAACAACCTTTGTTTTGGTTTTTGGCAACACTTTCAATGTTTTACATTAATTAGTCTTCTTATTGTTTAGTGAGTACTACTCTATAAGCTTAAGCACATGACATTTTCTTTTTTAATTTCTCCGGCAAGATCACATGAAACTCTATTATGATCGCTGGTGAAAACCCATCTATTTTTCTCCGTTCGATTTGGTGCTGTGGAGAAGAATGACAACGCGAACCACGTTGCCAGAAAAATGAAAGTTCACTGGAGAAGATCTATTTTAAAATGCGGTTTAGTGATACAGTTAAGTTTTCTAATTTTGGTTTTGGCCACAACAACTTTTGTTTTTTGGTTTTTGGCAAAATCTATCAAACTTTCAATGTTTTACATTAATAGCTTTTTTTTGTTTAGTGAATACTATTTTATAAGTTTAAGGTACACACAAGTAAGCACATGGCATTCACTCTTTTTCTCTGGAAAGATTACATAAAACTCTATCAGTATCGCCGGTGAAAACCCATTTGTCTATCTCCGTTCGATTTTGGTGCTATGGAGAAGAACAACACGACGAACCATATTCTCAGAAAAAATGAAAGTTTGCTGGAGAAGATCTATTTTCTATCGCACCATCGCACACCATGACCGTCGTTTTCGATTAAGTACTATTGTTTTTTTCATCAGTTTGATTTGCAAGTCCATTATCTCCAACCCGAATAACATCAATGAGTGATGTCAGCGTTACGGTACCGTGACGAATCTAACCGCTTATAAAAGTCTATTCAAATATAATACGTTCATTTGACGGTATAAATATGTCTCAACGAAAATTTAAGCGCCGGGTAATATATAATATGTTTCATTCGACGGTATATACGTTTCGACGTAAATTTAGTTCTGAAACGAGTTGGGTCAAATATAATACGTGTCATTCAACTGTATAAATACGTTTCAACGTAAATTTAGTTAAAAAACGAGTTGGGTGCGATATTAATATATACTTTATCACATCGCATACAGCGCCGCAACATGTGCTTTTTTATGTATGTTTTGGGTTGGTCTACATTTCAACATAAATTTGTTTGGAAAAGAGTCGAGTCAAATATAATGTGTATTCATTCAAACGTATCGGTTTAAGTTTCTCTATGTTTCGATGTAAATTTAGTTCAGAACAAGTCGTGTCGATTATATGCTATACTCTATCACGTCGTGTAGGATGCTATCGCAACGCGTGGCTGGTAAAAAACTAGTTTTCCTTAAAAATTCTAAAATACAATAGTATATAAAATTTTGAATGCATTTATGGGTAGTGCTTATTTTTATTTACGTTTTGATATAAATTCATTTTATCCAAGTTGTGTGTAATAATATACACGTCGCTGAAACATAAACATACAAGTCTTCAATGCTGACAACATGCTTACTTTTATCAACATTTTGGCGAGTGAGTACTAATGCCCAAATCGTTGAAATCGAGCCTTATACATTTCAACACCCTCGCTAAAACGCACAGGTTTTGCCAATCGTTATCAATTAAAGATCAACTATTAACAAAAACTACACCCCTTATCATTCAATATATATTAATATAAATTGAAAAACATTATAAACTGATAGAACAATTTCCAGAACTAAAAAGTTACACTTATTTAAGAGTCACACATTGTACATTGCACAATAAAGAGCTTCTTTAGTATTTAACAGGACTAACGTTTCATTTCACCAGGACCAACGGGTGGCAACACGACCTCTTGATTATGCCTCTTCAAATTTCCTTCCCATCCTTATTTTAGTGCAATAAAAACTCAAGTTAGATCTTTTAATAACAATTTCACATCATATTGATTAATTTAAGTTGTAGCAAGATAAATTAAAAGGATTTATTACCGAGAGATGGATTAAATCCACGATACTTAAGTTCGCGATACTCCTGGCAAAGAGCGCAACTCTCACAACAACAATGGACAAGACAGTCGTTGCAAGGTTGCTCAGCCAACATGTATTGTTCTCTTAATTTAGAGCGATACATAAATGAATATATACATTCGCATCCGCTGAACGAACAGAGCATACAATAAATAGCCGTATGTATACTGCAAGCTTATTTAGATGTAAATTATTAAAATCAGTAGAAGATTAGAAAAATCAATACCGTTAAATCATATGATTGATAATAAAACTAGATCTGGGACACTTACAGAAAGTTCCTTTGTCGATTATCTCAGCGATTTGTCCAAAAGAAATGCACGGACACCAACACGTCAAGCAACATGTAGTTTCCAAAAACAACATGAAAGTTCGATTAGTTGAGGTTTTTATTTATAACTTCTTCTTCTAATTCAAATAGTACAACATAATGATGAATATTTGCTATAGACTTACAACTTGAGCAATCCGTGCAACAGTCACAAAGGCCGGTGGACCATTGCCTAGGGGTGATTATGAGCTGAGGCGAGACATTAGTATTGGCGGATTGTGGTGGCGGTCCGGTGGTGGAATCCATGATTGAAAAAAGATTGCGCTGAGGTTTTGGAGTGGCTGTGGACTACCCATTTATGTGCAAAGAGTTGATTGATGAATACAATCATCAACACATGGTTGTTAATCATTGTTTCTTAGGCACCGTTGGATTTTATTTAACTTATTCTGTGATACCTTATTTATTAGCAACAAGAGTTTTGTTATCAGTACGTGATCCCATCATTATCGCTATCATATCAACCGATGGGAACATGAAAAATGTAGGTTGTGTACTTGCGTTAAACATGTGAATTTTAAATGAGTTAAACCTTTGAAATTATTTGTTTCGGTGTTGTAAATAGATACTCCTTTTGCGTGGTCAAAGTGTTGAACCTTTGAATTTTTTTTTATAACGGCAACTTAAAATTACTAGCTAGCACTGATAGTATAACCTTTGAAACTGTTTCTTACGATGTGCTATACGGGTATATATATTTTTACTAAACAGGATGAATATATTGTGAATAATATGAATATGAAAGTATAAAGTTATCATCAATCAATCCTTTTTACAAGAATATATATTAAAAACAATTTATCTACATAGATAAAAATATATAAAGTAGAAAAGACTAAGCCTATGTTAAGTATCAACATTGATATATAATTTTATTTGAAATTTAAATATTTTTAAAACAGGTCTCTTTTTACTCTTTATCCGGTCACCAGATAGTATGTTCAAGTATTTTTTATTTTTTATTTTTTTTTTGTTTTCATGTAAATCATGTTTCTGAAAGTGATGGAGAAATCATGAAAACTAATAAACCAAATCTTTATCTTTTATGTATTAAAATCAATAACTCAAATTATTTTTGCTCCAATTATTTAATTATCCATCGTCTCTCTCGTCGCTAATTAATTATCTTTTTTCTCTTTTCTCCCAATTAAATAAAAATATTTTCTCATTTTTTTAGAATTTAAGTATATAAGTGTGTATATATACGTTCAAAAAAATCTACGTGTATATATATATTTGAATATTATTTTTTAGATTTTAAGTGATTGTAATGCCTATGTATATTGTTTACTAATGTTTTACGTATTTTCAATTGTTAATTGTTTAATGGGAACTTTATTTTTGTAAAATATTAAAAAACTCATATAACAGTTATTTTTTAATCTTGAAAATTTAAAAGTAATAAGAAATATACAATGATAAACTATTAATTGTTCTACCAGTAGAGAAATTAATTAATTTTTCTCCTCTATTATCTTTTCTATCTTTTATCTAACTTTCTTTTTTTACAAATATTTTAAATATATGTAAATTTTTAAACGGTCCTTCTATTTACATATATGTATTTGTGTAAATATACTACTTACATGTATGTAAATCGTCAAACTATTTATCAATCTCTTCACAATGAACTTCTAATTACATTTAACTAAAAATATAATACGTGTATGTAAAAATACTACTAACGTATGGTTGATTTTTTATTTTGTAATTGTTTTAATAAAAATACCCCTAATATAAGAAACTTAACTGAAAAAATTAACAGTGTTAATTATGCATAGTTAAATAGATTCAAATGATAATTTTTATGAAACATTTGGATGCTAATAGTAAAATTTGGACTTTTGAACTCAAATGTCAATTTTACGAAGGTTCAAGCTTAAAAAACACATTTAGCTAGGGGTGTTCAAAAAATCCGATATCCAAAAATATCCGAAATCCGATCCGTATCCAAATCCGAATAAACCGATCCGAATTTTAATTCGGATATTCGGATCGGATCTCATCCGAATCCGAATTTCTTATTCAGATTTCGGATCGGATTTCGGATTTCATAATTTTTTTATTCGGATTGTTCGGATTATTCGGATATCCTATTAATCCGAATAAGAATTCAATTATGTTTTTAGCCCAATACTCATTAGCCAACTATCTATTATATTTTCAACTCAATATTAAAAAATATTAACATATTTTAGTCCTCTAATCCTAAACAATTATACAATAATCGATTGTTGTTCTAAATTAGAGATTATAATCTTCGGGTTCTATATAATTACTTATTATGTTTCAATTTGGGTTCAATTCAAATTTGTATTTTCAAATTTAATATCTTTTATTATGATTTTAAACTTATAAAATATTAAGAATAAAAAATTAGCAAAAAAAAAAATTAGAAACAAAAAAAAAAATTTGTTATTTAGTTTATTTGAATTATTCGGATCATCATAAAAAAATTGTTATTTAGCTCTATTAAATATATAACACCACAAAGTAAGAGAAACGTCTTGAGTGGTCCTACAAATGTGTTTTCTTCTGCGTTTCAAATCATATCTGATTTCCTCGTTTTAATTTAATCACAAAGTGAAAACTAAGTTAAATGTTGTTAGTGGAGATAGAAACGAGTCGAGTCAGAATTGGTTGTGACAAAACAATTTGTATTATGTCGTAGCAAATTAAAACCTTATTAGGTGTTTGGAATAATTAAGAGCTTTTAGGGGCCTACTAATAAAAAATGTACGTATTATTGGTAAAATAAGTGGGGGTGGGGGACGAATGACTTTTTAAAATCTATTAAAAATCTTTTTGTTAACTTATAAAAGAGCATTCATAGTAGGTTTTCAATTCTGATGTGAGTGTGCGTCATATATTATGGGGAATGGTTGTTAATGATTGTAAGTGAATAAGAGAAAAAATATATGGAGATTGTACCGTGATTCCTCATATTTGAGGAAACACGGTACAACCTCCGTAAATTTTTTAATATTTTTAAAAATGGTTGTGAGTAGAGAAGAGAAAAAATGTAATAATAAATATATTAAAAAGTATTATTTAATTGAAAGATTGAGTAAAAATAGTGTTTTTAGTGTAAATATGAGGATGGGGTTGCTAGCGTGAATAGCCTTTACTAAATTCCTTGATAACAATTTGTACGATTTGTTGAACAAGCAAAAACAACTTTGGAATTGATCCTGAAAGCATGTTATAACTTAATTAGATCACACTTCATGATGCAATTAAAGTAGTATTAGATCACTTTAGGACTACTGATTTCAAAAGATGTAAATATTTTATAATACTATATAAGTGTTTATATTAGCTTCTGTATAAAACTAGTAAATAAGAACCCACTCATATTTTTACTTCATCTTATCTTATAATACATAATTAAACGAAAATAATGCACTATTAAAAGTTTAAAAGAATAAAAAGATGTTATAAAATAGGTGGCACTAGTTGCATCACAAATCTTCAATTTGAACATTTTGTGGTCACCTAATAATTCCATGTGGTAGTGGCCCTACCAAGTAACAGTTTTCCATGTGGAATTGGCCTCACCAAACTTATTTTGCAATTATTATGTTTATTAGTTAAAATATTAATAATAAATAACTAAATTAGAAAATATTTATATAATATTAATTAATGATTAATTGAAAGAATAAAAAGAAAATTTGGTGACTTTCATGGAGTGTTTTATATATAATTTTGTCATTACTTGCCTTGTTTGTTGTTCACATGCAAACTAAAATTTTCTATCAAAAAAACTGATATATATACACAAGCATATATATATGGGGTATAATACAGAAAGTAATCAACAATTTGAATAGATTTGGTGTAAAAATTAATAACAACTACTTATTTCATTTCAAACAGCAATATTTTATCTTGAGACTTTAGAAAGCTTTACAAGATATTCGTTATTGTTATAGGATAACCTACATTAAATGTTATCTTAATCAAATTTTAATTAACATATGTGATTACTAGTCAAATCTCATGATCTATATCATTATATCCATGGGGTGGAACCAAAAGAACCTAAGGCATAAATCAATTAAAAGTTATCACATCATAATAACCTAAAACTATTCAAAAGGAATAAAACCACACATACTATCTTTCAACTTCAACTCAAAATAAGCTAAAAATATTCTAAACCTATTAAGTGAGTACCAAGGATGCATAATTTTATAGGTATACTTGTTTAACTGTATTTTTAACACTTATATATTAGAGCATCCATTATGGATAGTCGAGAGGGCACACCCTTGTCCTACGTGTGAACACCCCATTGGAAGGGTTGCGGTAGAGGACGAGTTGATTGGAGACCACTTCATAAAGGGCCTTGACGGGCAAGGTTTGTGAGACAGTTAGTAAAGAGAGTTAAAAAAAAAAAAAAAAGAAAGATCATATATATGAGAGATCAAGAAATAGAGAAGCATACGACAGTCTACACAAAAACATGTCAAACGCCTATTCATCCTAAGTATTGTGGTTGGTCATAGGGGTTGTTTGGTAAAATTTGAATGATTAAGTGCTGAATCAATAAAAGGTCTGAACCATTAAATGTTTAACCATTAAGAGGTCTGAACCATTTGTTTAAAACTTGACTTTTACTATAAAAGAACAACTAATAGTTGACTCCATTTTAGAATAAAAAACAATTAATAATTGCATATTTAATAAGACACAACAATATTCCATAGCCGTGTACGATGCGCGTACGATCTATCTTTTGCTTCTAATTTTTAATGATATTTGGTATTCATCATCCATAATTTATTTACAGAGATTATATACATATGTATGTATATATATAAGATTGGGTTTAAATAAAAATTAAAATAAATTTTGTAAAACAATGATCTAAATTTTCACAAGTAATTTATTAAGATCAATGTCTTATTTTTTTTAATAAACTAATAAAATGTTGTATTTTTATTGGACCATGTGTACAAAAATTAAAACAAATGTGAATCATTGATCTTCATAAATCAAATTGAAGATTTGGTTTATTGGTTTACATACTAGGTTAGAACCCTGTGTAATACACTGGTTGTTAAAATTTAAAACTATACTTTTCGCAATAGAGATTTTTTTATTACATATTTATGAAATATTATACAATTTTAACTATATTTATTTTAAAATATAAAATACTTAACAAAAATAATTATATAAATCATTTAATAGGAGAGAGACAAAAAAGAATAAAAAACAATTAAAAAAACTTATAAAATTAATAGAACAGAGAGGCGGGAAAAAAATATTGAGGAGGCATAAAAGAGTGACATGTGTCACTTAATATTTTTATTTATTAGTATAGATGATGTACTCCCTAATTAAATGTTGTGTGTTTAAATCTTACATAGTATATGTGTAATGATATTAAAAGCAGAATTTATATACAATGCGTTTTTGTTTGTTTTTTTCTAAGAATAAAGCATTTACAATAAAGTGGTAGATAAACGATAAACAAGTTGCATCATGATCCCCTTTTAAATAGCAAACCCAATTCTACTAAAACAAAACTTTGAGAAATAGAAGCCAACAAATTACTATGCATGACCCGTCGAACCCTGTTCAGAAGGTCCACAGCCTGAGGAGCGAGAAAACCAAACGTATTAAAAGCAAAATGGATAAAAACGTGTTGATTCTCTAAGCAAACTTTTTCGCGTTTAGCAATTTTACCTGATTCTGCCTTCAGCGCAACCTGACTCACAACAAAACCATTGTGCCTAAGCGTAACAAGAGGACACACTTCTGCAAGATCTACACAAGCGTGATTTCCTTTTGCTCATCCAAACACAAAAATATCAGCTGGTCAAAAAGTTGACCTCCCTTTAAATAGATCTATCAAAAAATTCATAGAGAACTTTTGCTATTAGATAAAGTGTTTTGCTGGTAAAAAAAAAAGTCATGCATATTGATATTGTGACCAATATCACTTTTAATTTTTACTTTTATTATTAAAGATAGTCTAATTGATGTACTTTTGATTGCTATCTAATCTTGTTTAGAAGAAAATATGTCCCCTAAAATTTTACTCTGGTTGTTATTGTATGCGAAATCAAGTGAAAATTAAATATAAATTTATGGTAGTTATGTTAGTGTGTTTTTTTTTTGTTTTTGTTTTTTTTTTGTTTTTTATTTGAGAACGAAATTAAATCTTAAGAATATTGTGGTGAAATGTGAGTACAAAATTTACCAAACAATATATCATAGTTTGGATAATAAATCGCAATTTATCTGATTTTTTCTATTTGAAATCAAACAAATTTAAATTATTAATTAATAGTAATCTATCTACTAGTAACTCAGATGTCACATTACATTATTGCATGCATTCATTACATGTTTTCTCGTCAATCATATCAATTAATTTAATTAAATCATATAAATAGAATAAAAATTCAAATAGGATTCCATTTGATTTATTTAATTGACTTAATCGTATATTACACGAGATATAATCGTGATTGTTATACCCAAATAAACTTAGTTTTGGTACTCCATAAATAATAATCTATCTGTTTTCTAGTTTCTTCCGCCCTGAACCACCACTCTCGCAACCACCACCACCACCGCAGCTGGCAAGCTTCTCGACAGAAGCTCTATTTACACATCACTCTGGCCGCCGTAGCGGTGGTGCACCCTGCTTTTTCTTCCAAAAGGGTCGCCGGAGCTGCCGCTCAAACCGCCGCTTGTTCCATCTCCGACCACCGTCTTCTTCCCTCTTCACCAACGTCTCTTCTCTGGCAATTGCCCGTTGATTATGGCTAATGTTTGATTGATTCTAGTTCTGCTGTCTATCTTCTACTTATTCTTCCGTTTGTTGCTTCAAAAATCATCGAAATTGAATCTGTTTTTGTGGGGTTTTCGTTCTGATTTCGTAAATCTAGGGTTTTCGAGAAATCGATGTCGATTCTTTGTTGCTTTTCCCCGTTGGCAGGGAGGAATAAGAGAAATAAGGTGAGATTTCGTGTTTTTTGTTTGAATAATTGAATTCCCATGTTGATTCTATGTTTGTTTGGTTGCAATTTGCTATAAGATTTGGTCTTTATAAGCAATCCTGCATCAATCAGTTGGGTTTAAATTATTACTACTGTCATAATTAGTAATTGGATATAATTTCGATCTGTTTCTGATTTGGTTATTGGATTTCAAAGATCATTGCTGAAGCCACTTGACTTTTCATAATTGATTCTTTTCTATAACTTAGATCGAAAGATCTGCAACATGAAGAATGATTTTAATGGTTTTCGTAAAGATTATTGAAAATTGGATGGTTTTGCTAATGATCTTGATGGTTTTTACAATGTTTTTTTGATAAATTTAGGTAAGGAACTTTCTATTTTCTTATTTAGTTGGGTTAAAATTGGATTTTAATAATTCAAGCTACGACCTATCGGCTGACAATAATCTATACTGGCAATTTGCGTAACTATTACTTTTCTTGTCGCATAACGATAGATTTACACTTGATTTCCATTCGATTTGGCTTAAAAGGATGATTATGATTGTAATGGCGAAACATTCCTTTCTTGTAAGTGAAATCAAGTAGAAATAAAATGCAAATCGAGTGTGAATCTATACTGATGCACTTAAAACAAAAGTGAGAGTTAGGAGTCGCAATGGTCAAATTGTATTGTAGTTTAGATTATTTATGGAATTGCCTTTGTTTGGGTATTCAACTTCTTATTTTATAGTTTAATGTAACAGTTCTTCAACTTTGTCATCCAAGAAAAATATCATGGTGTTGACTTTTTTTTGACTTCATGTTGATTTGTGTTCTTAGGAAGAGAATGATAATAAGATTTTGCAAGTGAGGTTACAACAGTTGGGGAAAACTGCTGATAAAGATGACCCCGAGTCAAACTCGAAGTCAAAGTCAAAGTCAAACTCAACATTTAGTGTAGATGTACCCTTTTCTATCCCCAAGAGTTCAACCTGCAATGTCAAGGTGGCCAGCCATGAAAGTCCTACAAAATCTCAAGATCAAGAAGAGGTAGCATATGAAGGTGAAGATGAACATGAACACGAGACAAATTCCAAAACAAACCTCCGAATTTCAACCAGTAAGTTCCCTGTTGATGAACAAGATGATCACCAAAACAATTATTCAGATATAGAGATCAACAAAGATGGACATTTAAGTGATCCGGGGACTTCCAATAAACGATTTTTATCTTCCCCGAAGCTAAAGCGATCCTGCTCTAATCTAGAAACGAAAAGGGTCATCTTTAAAGACAAAATCGCTCCGAATGAATCTTTTGAAGATTTGCAGAAATTAGGAGGAGATGGTTATATGAGTCCCGTCTCTAGAACGAGTAACTGTAGTGCTGATAAAGTGATTCTAAGAAAGTGTTCTTCAAGTCAAATCTTGCCATCAAAAAGCCGGAAATTATGGTGGAAATTGTTCTTGTGGAGTCATAGAAATCTACATGAACCAGTTAAAGGGTTTCAAAATAAGTTTCTTATGATCAATAAACAAGGAGGGTACTCTTCAGATACCCTAGAACCACCAAACAGAAGAATGGAAAAGTCAAAGTCAAAACTAGAAAAAGTCAACAAAGAATATCTGAGATGGAACACATTCAATGAAGGTTCTGATTTCTGGCCACAGAATCAATGGATGGCTTTTCCAGGTGGATCACCATCGTCAAGAGTAGACGAATGGATTCAAGAAATACCAACAGAACCAGTTTTTACAATCGATAATAAAGAAGATGGTGAAATCACATTTCCGCCCTCACCGGGAAAAGGTAAAAGGCCCGTTGGAAACGATACTGATCTTCCTGAAGAGATTGCATATGCAAACAGGGTGGTACAATCTTTAAATTCGTCTTCAACGGTTGCTTATATTTCTGGTATTGGACTAAAGGTCATTCCCATGATTTCTGGCTTTTCAAGTCTTCGTTCGGTCAACTTATCCGGGAATTCTATAGGTTTTTAACACGACCCGTTTTCAAGATTCCATTTTTGAGGTTTTTGTAAGTGAATATAACTAATTTATGCTGTGTTATGTCATTTTTGCAGTGAATATAACACCAGGTGCATTGCCAAAGGGTCTTCATGTTCTTAATTTATCAAGAAACAAGATCAGTGTTATTGAAGGTCTCCGGGAGCTCACTCGGTTGCGGATCCTTGACCTGAGTTACAACCGGATTTCACGAATCGGACAGGGTAAGCAACTCGACTTCCATTTGATGAAATTACCATTTAGCCCTCTTTGATGCATAATGAAATTGGTGTCCAATATGGCTGGAAGGTCACAATAGTTTTTTTTTACATATATGCAAGGTAATGACTTTGTATAAGCAATGATGTACTCAACTCCCAGTCTGACCCCGTCCGGTTCTGACAACATTGACACTGGTCACTAAATATGTAATAATAAATCGTTTTCTATTCTATGCATGATCTTTGAAACCAAAATTGGATCTTTTGACCATTAATGTCAAATATGTGTTTGTTATTTGCAGGGCTATCTAAATGTACTCTGATTAAGGAGCTATACCTTGCTGGAAACAAAATTAGCAATGTGGAAGGGCTACACAGGCTGCTGAAGCTAAAAATATTGGACTTAAGTTTCAACAAAATCACTACACCAAAAGCACTTGGGCAATTAGTAGCCAACTACAACTCTTTGCAAGCTATAAATCTGTTGGGTAACCCAATTCAAACCAACCTTAATGACGATCAAATTCGAAAAACGCTTTGTGGGCTTCTTCCAAACTTGGCATACTTGAACAAACAACCCGCGAACCCACAAAAGGCCCGAGAAGTTGCTAAAGAAGGCGTTACAAAAGCTGCACTTGGGAATGGAGGCTCGAGTTCGCGTAGAAGGCCAGTGAAGAGGATTGGGGGTGTCGGGTCGGCTTCTTTTGGGCGGCATCAGGCAAGCAGCAGCGGTCAGAGAGGTGGCGGGCGGCATGAGGTGAAAGCCAGGGCGCACCACCGGTCTACTAAGGGCTTGTAGATTGATCATGGGTTTTGTATGTTCATTTATTTTGGAGTGTGCAATGTTAAAAGATGCAATTTGTGTTGGAAAAAATAATGATTATATATATGTTTTAGCAATTCGGTTTTGCTATCGTAGATTTAGACAAAAATAATTATTTTTATTTTTATGTAAAAGATTATAAATATCAAATTTAATTTCAAAAGTTATCTGCTATGCTATTTTAGTATTACGTCTTTAGTATAAAAACATGAGACTTCTCAAAAACTGCATTAAAGAAATGCTGCTGCCCGGGATCGAACCGGAGACCTTTTGCGTGTAAAGCAAACGTGATAACCACTACACCACAGCAGCTTTTTGATTAGAAATGTGAAATTTATACATTTTATTTACTAATTGGAATCTTATTAAGGTCAAAACTCATTTTTAACTCATATTAACTGAATCGCTTTTGATTTAAAATTTTAGTTAGTGATATCGTATAATATTTTGATTATGAATACATATAGTTAAATAAAAAGATGTTTATAGATCAACCAATTTTATTTTGATTAACACAGATACATACTCGATACTCATTAATTAATGTGTCTAACTTGTTACCTTCTCATATTTACATTTTTAGATGAAACAAAATTGCCTTGAAAATATTAGAACTACCTTATAATGTGTTATTTAAATTTAGGATCAAGTACATCTACTTGTGTGCTATAATATCATAATGTCCTTCATAATCACCTTTTAATTCTACTTGTGTGCTAGAATATCATAATGTCCGTCCAAGTATCACTACAAATTATGCGCCTCTAACAAAACACATCCACGTTCGATGTCATGGTTAAACCGAGGATCATGTGTAAGGTTATCTAATAACGAAGTCAAATGGAATGTAAAATCACTTCAAAAACAATGAAACCTAGAAAACAAAATATGGAGATATGAAGTAAACCAAGGGGTAAATTAATCACTTTTGAAAGTGCTTTTATAAAAAAAACACAAATAATATCTAAATAACTAGAAGTTTTTATCAGTAGTTAGATTTTATAAAACTAAGCTTTGTGAAATAAGGTTGAAGATTTTTGAAAGAATCTTTGTAAAGAGAAGTTTTGCAAATGAGACATTGGCTATCAAATGCAGAATAAAACAAAGCTTCTTGAAAGTTGTTAAACCATGTGAAGTTTGATCACTATCTCCTCTTACAAGACAAACACACTCATTAATATTATTTGTTTATTAATAAAAACATAAGATGAAGTAAAAAAAAAAAAATAAAAGATTTTGATTTGCCCCAACGAACACAATTGTTTGAGAGAATTATGTCACATGCATTCTATGCTAAATGATGGTTTGACCGTGAGATTGATCGTAGAGGCTATTGACAAATTATTGCTATCTATCTATCTGTTGCGTTTATGTAAGTAACTATCTATCTGTGATCATTACCAACTTTACACGGATAATTAGCAATTAACATCCACCCAAAAATTGTTGATAACAAAAAACAAAAAATGTTGCTGCCCGGGATCGAACCGGAGACCTTTTGCGTGTAAAGCAAACGTGATAACCACTACACCACAGCAACTTTTTAGTTAACAATTGAGTTCAATGCTTGATATCTACATGTACACATTTATTAATTGATATCTTTGGTTTTCTGGTTTAATCAATTGCAACAGATGTTTAGATGCTCAAGATCATAAAATACAACATAATCTTTTCATCATGCAAAGAAGCCTTTGTATATTACAATTAACAATAAACCAACTTCTGCTTATTTCTATAACCAAAATTAAATCAAATTCATCGCGTTTCTTATAGTTTATAACAACACAAACCATCTCAAAAAAGAAAAAAACTATCATCGTATAATTACATTGTCCTGGCGTTTGCCTTACGGCTCCCGCGAGATTTTTGCTTTAATCCTTTCTTGTAAAACTTCTACTGTTGAAGTGTATAGTTGTTCGAGGTCAAGAAAATCGACGCCAGATGTTTTGACTTTTCTTAAGACGGGTTTGACCGTCTTTTTATCAACGGTTTTTGGCAAACTAGGAGTTTTTCATCACTGTTGCTCTCGATTTCTACAACTCGTGCTTCCCACTTTAATCTTGTAGTGATGGTCCTTGCTGCTTCAATCAAAGATGATGTGTCACGTAGTATCACCCAACCCTGCAATTCATTTTCATAAAATGTTTAAAAACCACTCACCATTTTAATAAACACATAAACAAATAACTCAATTAGCCGATTCATATAGGAAACAACGAGAATTTGGGATAAATATGAGATCAAAGAAAACGTACCCAAGCCCTACCCAATAGCCTTGTTATAGGTGGGATTTTACTAGGTACGGTTTATATATGATAAAATTGCTACTTTTGACCGGCTTAAATTTCATCATTTGCTTGCTATCTTAGATATAAATTTTCAATATTATGTGCATAACTATAAAAATAAGCCCAAGCACATCCAGTATGCTTTGGTCTATTAGTTGGCAAAATAATCTACTTGGAGGTGATATAGCAATAAATTACATTTTTATTTGTGCAATGTAGCATGTGGTTAGGTTAATATGCAATGATTAGCTACTGTATTTATAGGCCAAATTGCATAAATATAAATCAACTTGTACTTAATTAATGATGTTATCTTTGCTGATTTTTCAGAAAATGCTAATGTGACATCTAAGTTGTCAATTCCATGTATATGACTATATGCATATGATATTTAATAATAATCTTTAAACACAAAATTATAAAAAAGAAAGTTTAAACTTCAAAATGAATTTGTTTGTGTATTGACATATTATTAAATACCTCGGGGCGGAGTAACCGGTCTATCTCAAAGAATACATCCAGCATACTGCAACGACGTTGCTTTGCAGTTTCTAGTGATAAAAAGCCTTCACCATGAACCAAATCATAAGTTCTAGGATATGTTGGAAATGCTTCACACCTACAAGGTCGGGTTGAAATGTTAATTTGAATGATATTTCAGTACAGGTCAACACTTTCATATATATTTTTCTAAATTTCATAGTATAATATTTATCCTTTGAAAAATTAAATATATAATACTTATCCATTACATAGCAAACACAACTAAATAGTTTGTTCGTTTAGGAACCCAATGAATTATCTCAGTGCGTAATGTTCTCCTTGTTTATTCATTGTACCTCATTGTTATAAGTAACTCATACTATTTATTTAATTGGAATTTGTAAATATGATATTTTTAATGTTTTGGAAGGGTAAAGATGATCAAATTTTGATTTTCAAAAGGATATATGTGAAATAACCCTAATCATTTAAAATAGAATAAAAAAGATTAAGGTGCGTCGATTAAAAACAGACATTGGGGACTTTCAGACCGTTCACTTATTTAACGAACTTTTTTTATTTGACATGTTTGAGGTATAAAAACACAACCCAAAGCAGGCCCATCTGTAAGTAAATGAGTCGAAAACCCCCGCCTCTTCTAAAATAGAATGCATCAATGTAAGAGATGGAAAAAGATACACATACCAATCATGTAGTACGCCAAGAAACCCTCGGTCTAAGATAAGGGGAAGGTAGTTCGGCCCACTGGTAGGGACCACATTCATGACCCACACAGATTTCCCAGCTTCTAATAAGGCAGAATTAAAACCACCAAAATGAGCATTCATGTCCAACACGTTTCTGACCATGTTATAAGGTGGGATTGGGTCCTCAATTCCGGGGCGTTTTGGATGATCTGAAAATATAAGTGGGGAGAGTAGAGACCAATAGTTTCTGACAGCAGATTTCCAGTTGAGATCATCTTCCATAAAGTCATCAAAAAGTACACCTGATAATAATAATAATAATCATCAAATTATTCTTATATATAACTTATACTACGTTAGACCAAAGTTGCTTACCTTTGTATGCAATTAGCCTCAGATTTTATATAATAGTATTCAAAACTACATTTTCATCAAAAAGTAAGAACTTTTTACCATGAACGGCAAGTTCCTTGGGACTCAATGTGGCTCTAGAAGGCCATTTTGGTCTTTCTTCTATTGGAATCCACCGGCGACTGTGAGTTCCTCCAATGCATGCCTCTAGCGGATGATAATATGGTGATTCAATGTCACAGCCCACTTTGCATACCAAAGGACCAGATCCATGGCTCCTATTAAATAAAATTAAAATAGTTCACAACAAAATAACTATCATTCGTGACTCGTGAGTGTTTTGTCTTGTTTGCTTTGAATATCATAACATTTTCATTCTTACTCCAAGAAATATAGATACTAGCTGAAAATATAAACGAAAACGAATTCTAAAGAGTAATGGTTACAAGTTTGTTGTATATAAGGATGTGATCTTACCTGGAAGCATAACAATCTTTATTACTCGGCTTCTTCCATACAACAGTTTTGTCTTGCTGTGACATTAAATCCCAGCAGAGATCTTTTGCAAAATTACGCACAAAATCACCTATTTTTGAATTATCTTTGTTTCGAACAGAAATCCGTGTATTTGCAGCCGGAGAGGTCCAAACAAAGTATCCACCAGGCCTAAGAACTCGATCGACTTCTATGAAATGTATTCCGTCTGCAATTTGACAAAGGTTGAGGAATTATTCAGTTTAAATGAGTTTAAAGATGAATTTTAATGCAAGTGTATAATATAAGCCACAAAATGCATTCTGTAATAGGTTAGTTTTGGCATATTATAACTCTAACTAAACATCTAATGGTTAAAAGTAAAGATAATTTCCACCTATAATAAGAGGGGAGGGGAGGGGGGGGGGGTTGATAATTACTGTTAAGACTTAAAAAATCAGAATCATGGAAAAATTAAGATAAAAACATATAATTAGATAATTAACACAAAGGATAGCTACATACTTTACATATATCTCACTAATTAATTTTCTTAAAGCAACTTACTAGTCTCTCCCAATCTGATTATTTTGAATATAGATATTCAAAAATCACAATATGTCACAGTTACCCATTAGTAACAACTTTGTTATGTTTCTCAATCTATCCATAGTTATCTCATATGTGTGTGTTTGTGTGAAAATTTGGAGCTTCTAAAATGACATGTTATATCCTGCTTTCATATATCCTCCAATCAAATAAACATGACCCCAAGGTCACATATTCAATCTCCTCACACCACATAAGTGGTACCCAAATTTTAAAAGTCTTCAATATGTAAAACAAATTTGAACCTAAAGATAATTGAGATTTCAGCAAACATAAATGGTACCTTTCTGATTCCAGGCAATCCCATCCCATGCACTGTGTACCATGTCAAAAGAAAGTGACGGGAACGGTAATCTTTTTGCAGTAAAAGAAGCAACCATCGCAGGAAGACCTCTTTCTAGAGTTATTTCGACTTGACTCCCTGAAGACTCATAGTTTGCTATACACATTGTCAACAATTGATTCCGAAAGAAATGTGCTCCTAAGCTACCAAAACCACAACCTATATCCAATACCGTTCTCACCTGATAAAAAAAATTGCAGAAATTTGTAAGCAAACATTGGTAAAAACATATACTTAATGTATCATTAACTGTTGGGATAATGTAACAACGTGGTTTGACAAAAACTTGCTCCTAACTAAGGCACCTAACTATTGAACAATTGGAGAGGCTACCAAAAACAATTTTAGAGGCTACCTAAATCTACAAAAACTTGCCACAAAAATGTAAATAGACAAAAATGCCTTAGAATTTGCTTCTACTAAAATGAATCAACTTTTGATGGATTGTCAAAACTTATTTGAGTAGATGCCTTTGGTACTTTTGTCATTTTACAACTTTTGAAGTGACAAAAGCTCTAAACTTTAAGCTATTTTGTCTGGGCAATTTTTTTTCCTGGAATCTGCAAAATAAAAGGATACTTGTCTAGCCTCAAAAGTTGTTTTCATATTTAAGTGGCTTTGCTTGGGTGGCTTATGTATTAATTAACCCTGAATTATTATAATGTATGTGTAAAGCCATACAAGATATAAGATCAAGTTGTATCATTCAGACATTCACTGTGATCTCAACAAGGTAATATTTACTTACCCCAGCTTGTACAAGGTAAGATTCATTTCTTAAACCAATCATTTCTGCAATCTGATGTGAATAGTCTTCAATACTATCATCAACCATAGAAGATGCAAAACTAAATGAAATCTGGTCTTCATCTAACAGCATCATCCTGCATCCACATCAATTAAATAACACATACTAAGAATTGGATTCAATAGTCTTTTTTCGAATTGTTTTAATCCACAGATAATTTAAAACACACCTTCTTGTCAGACTTCCCGATGAAAGTACCTCTTGTGCATTAATTTTAACATTATCAATCCAGATAACATCTCTTCCAGTAGGCCATCTATGTGGAATCTTGTATCCAGAAGGAGCAAGAACTAAGCAATTCTGTTTTGATGTGGGCCCGCAATGGCGGTCTTGTTCTTGACCTTCGGTCAAACCCAATTCAAGATTTTCACTCATATTGAAACAGGGTATGTAATTTTCAGACTCGAGAGAACAAAATTCTGTTTCTTTTATTCTAGAAGAACCCAGTGAGAGTTCCCCAATGTCCCACAAATCTGAAACCAGTTGCTCTTGAAGCCTTCTGTACCCACGAAATGTGTGATTTCTAGAGGCAGTTGTGAGTGATATTGTCCACCAAAATGATACCGTAAGTGCAAGAATTACAATAACAAATAAACTGAACTTAAGTAAAAATAAAATAAGTTTATATCGTTTTCTTGAAGATACAGGGGTGAATGAATCAGGAACAATAAAACCATTTTCAGGAACACTTTGTTTGGATGGTGAACTAATTGTAAACATAAAATGAAATGGATTCCATGAAGATCTATGATCAGGGGATAATCGATTTTTATCAATATCTTCTTTTTCTGGTTTAACTTTCATCTGAGAGTCTTCCAAGAAATCTTGAATGTTGCCTGAAAGCCTCACCCCACCGGAAGAACCTCTATGGAGTGGCCGTGACATTCTCCTACATTCAGAGATCACACAAAAATGTCACACAAGAACCATAATTTCACAAAATCCCTAAATTTCAGAAGAAACATTTAAAAAGCAGTTGCAAATGACTAAAGATGCTCAGAGTAAGATCTGCTCATGTAATTACTAACAAGCCAGTCAACTAGATCCATCAAACCAAAAGCATATCAGCATGCCCTTTAAACACAAGTGCTTGAGTTCAAAACAGTGATACCAAGTAGGCAAGTATAATTCAGTTTCATGAAGATGATCACAAACCCCCAAAATGAAAAAAATAACAAAAAGCATCAAATGTATCAAAGATCACATACATGGGATTCAAATCCATTAAAAGCAAGAAGAAAACAACAAAAAACAGCTGAATTGAATAACAAAAAGCCAAAACCAAAAACTCTTACCTCAATAGATTAGATGCAAGAAATCAAGCAAAATTGGGAAATTCAACCAGTTCTTCTGCAATCTTCCATCATTTCATACTGCAACCTCCCACTTATTTTGCATCCTTACACTGATTACGCAGAAGTTGAGTTGATTCAGGAGAATAATGAATGGTGAAAACTGACCTTGTGAATCACCCCAATCACGAGAAAGGTTGATTGTGAATGCTACTCACTACTCACTTGAACTATATACTAACAAGAAGAAAGAGATAGAGAGAAAGATGAGAGAGAACACATATAGATACACATATGTAAATATAATATATACATATATAACATATTTGTATGTATATGTAGAGATTCACACTGAACACGCAATGGATAGTGGCAGATCATCGATGTGTGAAAATTGATGGATAAATACGAAATTAAACGCGGAAATTGAAATTCTCTCTCTCTCTCTATCTTTTCTCTCTCATACACATCACGCGCTAATCAACACAGTTGAGATCACATCAAATTAACTACAGTAGTTAAATTAAGCAATTACAGAGAGACATAACCTAAATTCATCGAGTTACAGAGAGAAAATTGACGAACGATTTCATTGCAAACTTACAACTTGCTTGCATTACACATGTATAATATCATTATCTCGAAGAAATAAACATTGAATGGTGAGATTTGGGATCAGGTGCATGATGAATATGGAGTGGAGAATTAGGGTTACCTCGAACCACCGTCCGATGCCGTTACGGTGTCGATCTGCCGCCGGAATCACTGGCGAATGTATGCACATTATTATTATTATAGTCATGTATGATGTATGATGTATGGATGTAGATACAGATATTGCCATATAGATATAGAGAGAGAAAGTGTGTGATATTTAGGTATTTGATTTCAAACTTTACACCGGCATTGAAGGATGGATGCGATATCGTACGTCCTGAATTTTGGTACTTTGTTTTCAATGAACCAAATATTTATTTAAACACCTTTTTCGCTTTTTGTCATTTTTACTGTTTCTGTTTTTATGCATTTGGTGCTTTCTTATATCTCAATAGGTTAAATTACAATCTTGAGGATAAAAAATTACATGTTTATAATTACGTGTTTATAATTAAGCATAGTTATTGTATAATAATATAGCATGATACATGTTGCAGACATGCTTATAACTAAGATTATGAGTTTTGTTGTTAGGTGGACTATTTAAAAGATACAGAGTTAAATTTTGTTTCATGAGTTGTCACATCATTTTTTTTTTAATTTCTTTAGATTTTTATCATTTTGAAGAGTGTCGTTTAGTTTTTTCTATTTTTCTGCACATTCTCCTAGTATGTTGTGGAAGTTTTACAATAAAACTCTCAAATGCACAAAAAACAACCGTTGAGCTCAGTGACTATTCATCGATTCAGGATTTAAAAATTAAAGCCATGACTAGGTGGTGGTGTTCCCACTCGGGGCTAGGGTTCCCCACATTCTCCCAGTTATGACATTGTGTGGTCGTACAAGCTTAGAATGACATCACTTGTTAAGACATTGGCTTAAAACATGACTCCTTTTGATGATGCCATGTAGTTTTCTTTGGTTTGTGAATAGGAACTGTAATTGAAATTTTAATTGGATTGAGTGGCTTACAAATCTACTATTATATTTAGAATTTTGATCAGCTAGTTTCTTGCTAGTCGTGTTTTTTGTTATAATATTAAGTTGTTCAAGAAAAAAGATTGTAATTATAGGCAGGTATGGGCTAAAAAATGTTAGTTTTTTTTCTTATACCTAGTTTAATTAATATTATTAAAATCAATAATTATATATGTTTTTTATTATTATATTTTGATAAATACAATAAAATCGTTATTCTAATATATGTGTAGTCAAACAAGTTTCAAATAAAAGACTATCCAATCTATGATTTCCACAAAATCAAAGTTTAAATGTTAATGTAATTTGCTCGTTTGAAAGTTCTAATATCATTAAAGATGTAAATTCTAACCGATATGTTTTAAGGGTTACATTTTAAGTGCTCTATTATTTATTTAGATAGACAATTTTGTATATTCAAGAAGAGAAATATATATGATAACCGTTAAACTATCACTCAAAGATAAATACGACATGATTAACTAATTCAACGTCAAGATGTTGAAACCAGACAATTATATAAACACCGTACAAGTATCGTGAATAACTTAATACACAATCCGTATAACTTATTCATGTAAACAAATCAAATAAGCTTATATCGAATATGGGTGTATCCTAAATTGGGAAATAAAATATACACAAGTAACAACAAAGATTTGAATATGACTTATAAATAACAAGTAAATTGAGATGCTTCTTTTTATAAACTTAAAGAATTAGAAATGATGGTATCGTGGTCACATGCATGATACGTCATGGAATATTTATTTTGAATTTTGTGACATACGGGGCCCATGTTCATCAGGGTCGCTCATTCTGTTTTATGTTATTATAAACATTTAATGATTTTAATATATATGAATTATAAATTATTCACGTACGCTCATTAGAAGAACAAGTTTTAATATGTAAAGAACCAATTTACTTTCTATACGGTTTTTTATTATGAAATATGATATATTTTATCGAACAATAAAATCACAAGTAAAATAGCATACATCTTAAGTTCTTAACCATGTCTGCTTCTAAATTTGAAGATTAAATAAACCTAACATGCCATTTTTGCGACCTGTAAAATATATCATATTTCATTCCATCAGAGCGCATGTGAAGATTGAGGGGTTTTTTCTAGACGGAAAAAGTTTAATGACTTAGTAAACACTTATTAAACATGATTACTATGTTGGATATAGGATGTTCGACTACTAATTGAAGTCAAAGTCAACGTTAACTAACTCGGTACGATTCAAATACTTACACATTGGTAAACAAAATAAAGATTAAACGGTTTAATTGTTAAACGCTTAAGTTCATGTTTAAGCGGATATAATTATTTAATAATTAAATGTTGAATATTATTTAATAGGTGGATAACTATTTGTGAAATATTAAAAAGAGGATTTATAATAATATTAATAATAGTAGTTATTATTAATAAAGTTATAATTAAAGTTTTAATTAAAAGTTAATTAAATAAACTTGAGGAATAGCAATAAAAGAGTTTATTATTAAAAGGAGAATCCGGGTACTAGAGTGTAATAATTGTTATTTAAAAATATAGTGTTAAACTTAAACACTAGACAAAACAATTATTTCCTACAAAAAGAAACCTGCTGGTCTCTCTCCCTCTTCTCCCTATGCTGCGATCCGAGAGTCGCCACCCCCCGAAACCCCCGCCGCCGACCACTGACCACCGGTCAACGTCCGACCGCCGTCCGCCATCCGACGCACCGCCATTGTCGCGAAACCGAACCGTGTGACGTTTTGGTTTTGGACACCGTGAACTAATCTACTAGCGAGGATTTCGTTGTAGCCCGCATGTTGCAATTTTGGTGAAAAGTTGGTCGATGTATAATCCTAAAACATCCTATGGTTGTGTTTTACTTGTTTATACGCGTTTAACCTGTGTTCCTGATTGGGAATAGGTTTATTTATTTAGAACTAGCCTAACTCGGGTTGAAAATACTAAAATAAATATAAATATAAATATAAATATAAATATAAATCATCAATTACTATTGATAAGTCTATAATATATACATGTGAAGATAGATTAAATAAATATGTATACATGTAATACAATTACATTAAAGAATTAAATACATAGAAAAATAATATTAATGTTTAAAAATATCCAAAATCCTTTTTTACACAAATCTTTAATCATATTCAATCAACAACTTCTCAAACTTAAAATAATCATATTTTTAGAATGTTCTCTCGTATTATTGTGTCATGTAATTAAAAATATAAATATTAAGGATATATAAAAATATATTTTATAAGATAAATATTAACAAAATAAGATAACAATTCAATTAGTTGAACAATACCTCCTCCTCATCAACCACAATAAACTTAATAAAATAAGTTTTTATCAGATTGTTATACATTAATTGCCTTCATAAACAAATCACACGCACCTTGATTGTATAATCACAGCATGATATGTCAAGATACTTTAAAAAAAGTTATTTTTAATATTGATGATGTTATGTTGAACAATATAAACTGATAGTTTATCAATAACGTATAAAACAATATACATAAATAAAAAATAAACAAAATGAAGGTTATAGTCATAGGACAAAAAATGTCAGCATTAATGTTTATCATTAAAAACTTATTTTTTGAAAAATATACGTAATATTGTAATTGAATGCATAAGAAAATGAGTCGAAGATAATGATTACATATATAATGGATAAGTATATAAGAATACTTGTACTATTTGATCATATAAGAATATAAGAAGTTATTTCGTAGAATTATTAAATGTATTTGATAGTGTACGAACAATAAACAGAAAAAAAGTTGTTGTTATATAATAAACAATAAACAATTGTATAATGGTATATAATACATGCATATATTATATGATATTGTTAAAATATATAACATTTTGAAAATCTAAAATTATAACCCAAAAATCTCAAATTGATTGTTATTATTGGAATTTAAAAATTATGAACTTCACATGCCCTGTTTAATATTCAAATTGTTAGCTTTAGATTTCATATTTTGACTGATTTAGTTAGTTATTTTTAGATGAACGTTAAAACTATTCCACGTTTCCCAACATACTATTGGGTAGTTTATTGTAGCGTTGTTGGTTTAGCACTTGTCTTCTACTCTTATTTTTAGATTGAAAAAAAGAAGATATCGCACACATATAATCTTTAAATTTAAGTTGGCGTCGTTTAGAAACACGTAATCTTTTGAAATTTGGTCAACTATAATAATTATCAAGTTTCATATCATTAGGGCACTTTATAAATTTTAAGTGATTTTTTTACTTTATATAAAAAAGAGTGAAACCTTTGTTATATTAAATGGTTTGATTTTGGTGGTGGGGTAGACATGTAGTTAGTCATCTCCTTCCCTTGTGCTCGAAGAAGAAAGGGAGAGAAAAGAGTGAGGTAGATCAATTATTATAGTTTAAAAAAGTTATCTAACATAATAAATAAGAAATAAACCAGTTAAAAAATAGCTTTATCATTTTACTTGAACGAAGTACTAGAAGTGTGACAAATGATCAATTCCACAGAAGGTCTTAACGAGAAATCAAATCCATAGTTTAAATCAAACAATAGACGATTTTGTATTAAAAAAATTAAATATTGTAAAATTATGCAATTGTATCATCATAATATAATTATATTATATGTTTGCTTTCAAAGTTTTAGTCATGTCACCATTCAACCGTGACAACTGACAAGTTCTTTGTTGGCTAAAACTAAACCGTCCATAACCATCTAATACATTGAGTGTACATTGACAACTATATTTCATTAATATGAAGTACACTACCATCCAATATGATGAAAGATAAATCATGTGTTGTAATTTATAAATTATTTTCATGGAAAATAATTATTGAAATATGAAAAGGAAAATAAAAACATTCACATCTCCTTTTTTTCATTACTATAATTACATTAAAATTTATTATTATTTTTAATTAAATAAATATTTTTTT
Organism: Flaveria robusta; assembly: GCA_025506415.1. Lineage (NCBI taxonomy): Eukaryota > Viridiplantae > Streptophyta > Magnoliopsida > Asterales > Asteraceae > Flaveria > Flaveria robusta. Next base: position 19,416,409 of record CM046464.1, read on the forward strand.
CAAACATTTATCATTATTTTTCTTTCTGTTTTCCACTCATAATCATTTTAAAAAATATTAAATAAAATTATGAGTGTTGCATCGTATTTCCCCAAATATAAAAACGAACATTAATATTTTTACTATCTTGCACTCACAAACACTTACAATCATACCTTATAATATAGAGCATTCATTCACATAAAAAATAAAAAGAGATGAAAATGCTCTAAATGAAAAAGGTGTGCTATTAAACACACTTCACTACCTTCAAATTATTAAAATTTTAATTTACTTTGAAAAAAAAAAGTATTCTAAAATTAACTTATTTAGTACATTGTTTATTCCTCAAAAATCAAAATACCATTAGAAAAATTACATTTTTAACAACAATGATAATTTATTTTAAGAACCTTAAATTACTTTTAATCAAATTTAAACTTAAATGATTTTAATGAGTTTTTAATTATTATCAGTGAGCTACTAATCCAAATGATATTAGACAGATTACATGAAAACCCAAAACATCTTACCATCATATTATGAATAATATAATCTCAGACAGATAAAATATAAATGCTTAGCAAACCCAAAGAGTCCTGAAGTCACACACCCCAAACTATGTTTAGAAATTGCAAATCATCGAATACCAATGACTTCCTCTTTGTCGGACCACCCTTGTTGAACCACCAATGTCAATTCGACCCATGGTTTTTTGACTAACAACCTGATATGCAGGTTGCAAGTCACCTTTGGAAAATGACAAGGAAGTCACATCATGTTGAGTTGTGAATAAGGTGAAGAAAGAATAACATGAAAGGATAAGGATAGAAAAGATTATGGCCGGAGAGACGTGACATTTTGATTCTAAAATTGATAAAATTAATCATCTTTTAACATGCAAAGACAAGACATATTATTGTTCAAGTTTTAACACACACTACACAATTTTGCAAAAAATATTGTTATGGTCTTAACGTGTTTGATATATGATGGAAATGAGAGTAGGCTTTCTGTTCGTGAAAAAAAACTTCTCATCCGTCCGTGAAAGAGGCTTAACAACTACAAAGGCCGGTTCTCAAATGCAAAAAAGCTTGTGGATGCGAAAGCGGATTCTCATAAATGATCGTTGCAAAGGAAATGCACCTCTCGTCTGCTAAAGCTATTTTGGTCATTTTAAAACCTTTTAAGAAAAAAAAAAAAAGGTGTAATACAAGTTGTTCAAAGAGTCATTATAATGATTTTCCATTTGCATTGAAAACCATTGTTTTCACGACCGGATCGGACCGGCCGGTCCGACCGGTTCGACCGGGATTCAGCTGGTCCACCGGTCCGATCCCCCCAAATCGTTTTCAGCAAGTTGAACCGGCCGGTTCGAACCGGTTCGGCGGTTGAACCGGGAACCGGTTCGGACAGGATTTTGTATTTTTTTATTATTTTTTTTTATTTTAATGGGTAAAAACGGGGTGTTGAACCATATATTAGTGTGTTGGATATAAAAATATAGTTAAGTTTTATATATAACTATAAAATACATGTATAAATTACTTATATTTAATTATATATATAACTATATATATAATATACTATATATATAATTATGACGTCATCCGGTTCTTAAATCCGGTCCGACCGGTCCGACCACCAAACCAGTAAGGCGTCCGGTTCGACGTCCGATCCGGTTCTGAAAACATTGTTGAAAACTAAGATATGCGTACATGATAATATAAATGCTCTAATTCCTTCTTAACAAATCTTATCATAAAACTAGTGTTTTCTGGCCATATGTGCCGATATTTGAGACTTTCCATCATATTTTAAGTTTTTTTTTTTTTAATCATAACATTTTTTATTTATAAAGAATTAATTTCCTTCATAGTTTGACCTTATACCATTGACCATACCAAACAAATAAAACCGTTGACCGTGAAATATAAGGTCTAGATCCATACACAAGTGACAAGTTCGGTTGGATACCATTTGCATTTATTAATTTTAAACTTTAAAGTAATTGTTGTTGTTGCCAAAGTTATGGAATTCGCTGCCGAAAAATCACATGGGCTTATTCAAATTTCTAAAGATGCAGCTTCGAGTAATTATATCATGTTATTGGAATTTTTTTTCTGTATTTTCTTTTTTAGTTTGTACTTTTCTCTTGTCCAGCTTTCCGTTTATTTTTTTAAATAAGGCCTACTGCCGTTGAAAAAAGTTTTAAACTCCCGTTGGTTTTTTATATAGTCTACTGCCGTTCAAAACATATATTATTAATCGAAAACTTAAAAATATTTGTAATTCTTATAGATTGAATTAGTTATTTAGGCTTTATTTCAGACCATTAAATTTTTACATCATTGAAATGATAAACAATTAATACATTAATTTTTCAACAATATTTCATTATTCTTACAATTGTATATTTTAATTGTAATTTTTAGTTGGGTTATTGTATTTTAATAATCACAACTTTCATCTATTAGTCGAGATTAATTTCAAGTCAAAAAATATTTACAAACTCTTTCAACTTTGATCTTATTTTTTCTCTAAATATACCTTACTAACTTTGATCTTATAGTTAACACCCGTTAGTTTTTTTTTATGAAATGAGATAAATTTTGAGCTATTTTTTTAACTTCGTCGCCGCCCAGCCTCTACCAGATCCGTTTTCTATTGTCTAGCCTCCATTATTACCTGAAATCTACTTCTAACAAGTCAGGTGGTTCAGATAAGAAAGTGAATATTGACGAGTTTCAGTGTAAAGATGTTTCAGATTGACGGCTTGATGGTAAATTTCAACTATCTTCTTAGTGTTTTGGCCACAAAAGCAGTCTACTCATCAAAAAACTAACGGGTTAACTCTCAGTTAGTAAGAAATTGGTAAAGGAAAAAAACTTAAAGTTGAAAGTATTAATAAATATTTCCTAAGTTATGATTAATCCTGAAAGTTAGAATTATTAAAATCTAATAACATTTTTTTAGTTTACAAGAACAAGACGGTAGGTGATACTCATGTAGTTATCCATGACGAACCAACTATATTAAAATATTAAATAATCTTAAAAATATAAGTAGTATTTTAAACTGTTAAAAATTAAATAATTAAGATGTAGTGTTGTTACAGTAGCACTTCAGCATTTGATATTTCAAATAAGTTTATGAAGTGAACTTGAAAATAGGTTTACGTAATTAGAAGCCTAACATGTAATTTTTATAGCATGAGTTCACAAAAAGGAATTCTTCATACATATCTAAGATCATAGTCTCTTAACATCAACCTAATTTTATTTTATTGGAGACAAGTTCTATAAAAAAAACAAGCATTTAGTAGAAAACATATCATTTTATTATTCCAATACCTATATTTATATACAAAAATCATTTAGCATACATAGTAAAATGATTATAATTACAATGGAGATAGAAATTGCATATGTTTCTTTCAAATGTGACATTGAGAGGACCACCTTCACCTTCTCATATGACACATTGAGACTCATAACTATTATTGGGCATGTGAGATGTTTAATTGATGAGGGCATACTTACATCCCATCCTACGTCATGCACCACAAAGAAACAACCATCTTTTTATATTTTAGACCCTATGTTATACTTCTCATCTTATGCATGGAGTTTAGATTTCTTGTAATAAGAAACACGACAACATTATGACCACTGATCACAGATCTGTCCGACGTCCCGACTCATGCCTCATGATCCTGCTACATCTCTCATACCTTACTCCTTCACAAAAGTATGATACGTACCCTTATATATACGCATATGCGTATTGCATATTGCATATGTACATGTTTCTTTTAGTTCAGTTTTAATCTTAAATTTATGTGCATGAATTATTTTTATTTATGCACCAATCATGACTAGAAGCACCAAATTCTAAACCTTTTAATAATTTTTAAACCAAACATAATTATTTCCTAAACCAAATTCTAAACCTTTTAACAATTTATAAACCAAATATATAGCCCTTTTGTAATTAGATGCATGGTATACTTCGGTACTTTTGACGTTTAATTAATATATTTTTACGGATTATTTTTCATAAATATTAAGTTTATTGAAAGGTCAAGCGATTAGAGTTATTAAATTAAGATACAAATAAATAAAAACATATGAGTGTCTAGTGTTGACTACTTGCATCAACTTGTCAATGCCCTTATTTAATTAACCTACTCGTTCATGTGGTAAGAAGTGGATCTAACCCGTGTTATGCAGCGGTGGCTACAAAAGTTGAAAGATTTAAATTTGATGATTTATACGTTAGTACTAACCATCCAAAAAAAATTTACGTGCAAAACGCTAATAAAAAAGTGTAATAAGAAAAAAAGTAATATAAAAAATAAATAACTTAAAACAGAGAAGAAAAAATAGTAATTGCATAAATGGTGACTTTATATAATTAATGAGCTGCATTGTAAATTGTTTAAAATAAACTTTGAAATAACTCGAATGCTTAAATATAAAATTTTAAAAAAGTTTAGGTGATTAAACGTAAATTTAACATAACTCAAAAGCTTAACATAAAACCTAAAAAAAGTATAGGTGATTACATGTACATTTGATATAACTCAAAGGCGTAAGTATAAAATTTGAAAATAAAGACAAAAATAAGTAGATATCAATTTAAATTAAAAAAAAAGAAAGAGAGAGAGAAAATGATATGATTAGTTTCAAAAAATCTTTAAAGGTTTAAATGTAAATTATAAAAAAACAAAGTAGTTTTTTATTAGTTTGAAAAAAAAAATTTGTGGTAACACTGGGAAAACCTCTTTTCCTACTTATAATCTAATCTATTTGTTAAATATAGTTATACGGCAGGTGTATCGAGCCTCTTTTCCTACCTGCCTTAAACATTGATATATTTGGGTATTATTATTATTATTATTATTATTATTATTATTATTATTATTATTATTATTATTATTATTATTATTATTATTATTATTATTATAACTATGTAAATATTTAGTGATTATATACTTAAGTTTTTAAATAAAATAATACTTAATTCAAATAGTATTAAGTTATAAAAATATAAATAATAAATGTATATATATATATATATTAATTTTAATATAAAGTATTATATATATATGATAATACTTAAAGTAAATGTATATAAAATAATGTATTAATTAGGATAAATTTATTAAATAGGGAAAAATTAGAAACTATTGTATATAGCACTTGTACCCTATGTTTAAAAAGTATATGAAGTGTCTTAAATTTTAAGTAAATTTACAAGTGTGTCGACCTCAATGTTTTATATAATATCATAGATAATATAGATATAGATTATTGCTATCATCAGTATTATAATCAAATAAGATGATACTTATTAATAAAAAATATATATATATTATTATTATTATTAAAATTAAAATTATTATTATTATTATTATTATTATTATTATTATTATTATTATTATTATTTTTAAAAGTATTTAGTTATTATATAGTTAAGTACTCAAATAAGATAATACTTATTTGTAAATTTTTAATTTTAATTTAAAGTATTATAAATAATATAATATTTAATATAGTGAATTAAATAATATTGCATTATTAAATAATATATTGAAATATGTATTAATCAATATATTAGTTAGAAGAAGTTTATTAATAAGGGGTAAAATAGGAATGATTGCATGGAGCACTTGTATCTAATGCTTAATATATTGTATTAGATATCTTAATTTTTTTTTATAAAATTAAATTTGTGTCTTAAAGTTATATTATAGATATAGATTTAATAGAAAATTAAATGGTTTATTTACTTTTCTCGAACAACTTTTAATTTATGTTTATAAATCACATATATATACATCTTGTAAAAGTTAAACTCTTGATCTTTTGAATAGAGGGAGACATCTTATCATTAAGATGTCCCCTTGAAACTAGGAGGTAATTAATGAGGACTAGGAGGTAATTGATGTTCAACTTCTACAAAATGCATGTTATGATGTGTTTATTCTAGAAAACTATTAATTAAAAAATTAGTAATTAAAAAATTAGTAATTAATTAGTACACACTTGTTTGCATATGCATAATAATGCCATATTGAAGTTAGCTAATAATGCCAAATGCATGTATTGTGTTCATCTTTCAATGAAAATGTTGCATCCATGTAATAAAGTCGTGTCACATGTTGCCACATAACTATTTAACATCTTGTTGTTTCTTGTAGATTTACTAATGTTTGTGGAGTGAATTGTCATCCCAAAACTTTTAACTGTTAATGTCTGTTGGCTTATTTGCATCATACTTAACTTCTTTTGACACGCTCCAATACAGTATATTTATTCTTCTTTAACATATTCTAATTAATAAAAACTAAACTAAACACTTCTTAAGTTTATTAAAAGGTATTTATAACTAGAGCTTTCTTTTGAAGACGTGTCAGCCTAGTGCTCTAAAGTTTAGTACTCGAGTAATGAAAATGATTGGGTGGGCCAACAACCAGTCAACGATCCAATTAGCTGTTAAAAAAACTAAAGTCATTGCAATCAATATATAAATAAAGAAAACCAGGAGTGTTGACTACTTGCATCAACCTGTCATGACTCTTATTTAATCAGATAATCTACTATTTAATGTGGGATCAGAATATATTTAATAGGTAATTAAGAAAGTTAATACACCCTTGTTAGCATATGCACTACAATGATAGATTGAAGTCAGCTAATGATGCCAAATGCATGAATTATGTTCATCTTATATGGAAATGTTTCTTTTATGCATAAAGTTGTGTCACATGTCACATAATTGTGTTCTTGTTTCACACAGATTTACTTATTTTTATGGAATGAATTATCACCTGAAAACTTTTAACTTTTAATGTGGGTTGGCTTATTTTATTATCACAAATTGTTCATGTTATCAAGTAACATACAAAAACATCCTATGTATTTATCTACATGTGGATGTGCGTGTGATAAAAATAAGTTTTCCGTAAAAATGTAAAGATATAGAAGAACGTGTCATGCATTCGACTAGTTAGAGCATTCGCAACCTATTATGTATCTTTACTCATATAATTATATTAAAAATCATTATTTTTTCTCTCACCTCTTCAATCAAACAATATTTTTATACCTTTATCATTACTTTTTCTTTCTTTTCCACTCACAACCACTTTTAAAAATATTTAATAAATTATAACGGTAAACAATATTTACTTAAATTTAAAAATTGAACAGTAACATTTCTCTTCCCTCCATTCGCAACCACTTAAAATCATTCCATATAATATAAGGATTCTACTCACATATTTTTAAGAAACGAGTTGTGAATGCTCTTATATTGTTACATAACCATATATATCATAATTAAAACAAACGATACACACACTTGTACAGTTATAGTAGTTCTACACTTAAAATTTATCATGAATTCAACGTCACTTATGTTAATATTATAGTTGTTAACTTAAGCTAAAATGAAACATCTTAAAAAAAATAATCAACAACTGATGGTGGAGTCACTATCTATATATAAATGATGGCAAGAAAAGATAGTGGCATAAACCTATTTCCCTCTCAAATGTTAATGGATATGTCTTTGGTAGCCACTATATTTAATGCATCAATATGTTTGTATGATGAGAAGTTGTGAACAGGAGGAATTACTGTTTTGTCCCTAGTTTGGTTTAATATATAAATAACGCAAATAAAACTTGTAAAATTTATTTGTAACAGATTGTTTATTACTTAAGTTGGTTATGCATGTTATGGTTCTTCTTTGGTAGACATTTTAATTTGAGTGATTATGTAAAAAATATATGAAAATAATATTCTATGTTAATACTTTTCTTAATTTCATATCCAAGTATCGAAAAAAGTATAATAAGCCACAAATTCTCAAAGTGTTTGGTTGTCAAATTGAATGAGTACTAGACATCTACCATTTATAAACACAAGTTCTCGACATCGTGCTTTAAACCTTGTGACAAAATGCGCAGCAGTCAAGTTCACCTTGTCGGTCTTGGTCTCGAGTATGAAAGATAAAGACCGGAAAGATATAGATTGGAACCGGATGCTCTAAATTCGGTCCGGTCTGGTTAACTTTTATACTCAAACATTCTCGGTTGGGTTTTTTAATTAAACCTAGCCTAACAGGCCCAATTTGTTTTGGGCCATTCCTGTACATCGAGCCCAATATATAACACTTCTACAAAAACACGTGATATGCAGATATGCTACCATTAAATTGCATTATATCAAATCGTTAAAATAATTTTAGTATTATTTAATCGGATTTAAATAAATAAAAATAATTCACCTAGTATTATGTATTTATATATATATATATATGACTATGTACGCAATACGCATACCATAATAGTTGAGAAAAATAGAAAACATATATAACGTTTTTATGGGCTTATATATTGCCCTGGCTCGGCCCGACATCTAACAAGCCTATAAGGATCGTTTGGGTCCAAATCCAATATACATAATTACATATCACTTTTATAATTGAAAAAACGAAATCATAATCTTTTCACGTATCTTTAGATGAGAAAATATGGTATTTTTCATTACTATTATTTTTCATATTAGTTAATAAAGTTAACAAAGTGGTAAATGGTATCTCAAAAGGAATTCTTGGTGGCCAGCCACCGACAACAATTGGGTGCACATGTCAGATTTGAGTGTTATATGAATATGCAAATTCTCGCTTTTTTGGTTGTGGGTTTTGTCATGAGCTGATTGCAACCTACGTCTTGCCATTGTGATGTGGGTGTCGCAGGCTGATTTACGATTATGGTAACACTCATTTTTTTAAATTATAATAATAGTTTTTTGACTAGTAATTAAATGCACACCCTCTAAAATGTATTATTAAAATCCACCTATTGTTTAATTGTGAGATTTGTATTCACACCAATTTAGTGAGAATAAACACCAATTGTCACAAACCAAAGAGCCATTGCCACTTAGAATAATGGTTACAATGAATTTTTTGGTCTAAAAATACTATTAATAAACAAGAAAATAATACTGCAAAAGATGTTTAAAACTCTAATGATTCCATGGGTGATGATATCAACAGTTGGATGAAAGTTTCGATGTGATTAATGATTAAAGTATGAAAGTTGGCAACATTTTGGAGGGTGCTGTCATGTGGGAATATTATTTGTGATTAGCACGTTAATGACTATTAATAAATGAAAATATATTTAATTAAGTGTTATAATAACTTATCCAAAGACACATTCGGTTGTATGAAGGGAAAAAACTAATACAAATATAAAGTAGAATACATCTGTCCATGAGAGGTAAAATAGCTGTTTCTAGTTTGTTTTATAATTCTATAGCGTTGATCACATAAATAGACTTTTTTAATTATGTAAAAGTAACATATTTAGAGTCAAACTGAATTGTATGCTTTTTAAATTTGTAACATGTTTAGGATCAACATCAATTTTCATTACAAAATTTTAATTTTATGCGACATAACTATTTACCATTTTGACAAAATAAAGTGACTATTTTAACCAAAATAATAAACAACATAAAAATAGAAAAAATATTAAAACCAAACATCCCAACGGTAATCTAGTTGTGGAATTTGCCGTTTACTGACTGGGTTCCTTTTTACTTCCGACAACTCTCTTGGATAACTGAAAAATGACGTTACCAATAGATCTCACACACGTCTCCTTTCTCTCACTCATTTGAATGGTATAACTCTCTTTTTTTTCATCGCTGATTTTATTATGTGTATAGGCCAGGCGTATATGATTTAAACAAAGATTTTTTTACAATTTTATGTATTGAATTTATTAAAAGATTTCTACATCAATGTAAACATATATCTTTTTATTAAAATGTGTGTTCGTCATTGTATCCCAAGAAAAAGAATTAAGGGTTGTTTGGTAATCTTGTGTTAAGGTATTAAAAGACCCGACCGAACACGAGATAAAATCTAAATCAATCAACATGTTTCTGTAGCTTATCTATTAAGATACTCTAGTATCTATGAATTATTAAGATATGTTTTTTAGGTGAACTAAACACATTTTACGTCTCTCTGATTCAAATGTAGTCTATTAAAACAAATTAATGAAATCATTAACAAGTTACCAAATAGTCCCCTGGGCTTTAACTAGAAATCCTATATTTTCAAAACATATTTGTTTATAAATATTGTAGTTTATATCTTTTCCAAAGACTTTGTTCTGGTTATTTTTCTCAATTTTAAGTATGTGTCTCCTTTTGTTTTATTGTTATATACACATATGTGAAGTATATATATATAATTTGCTCTGATATATCTATAAGTTAACTATTTAAATACAAAAAGAAAGATTTAAATAAAAAGTAATTATAACGTGTGAAATGTAAGAAGTGATATTAGAGAATGTCACATATATTGTAGGAAACAAATTTAAAGGTTGGAAGGGTGAAAACCATAATTGTTCGACTTTTTTCTAGTTTGAATATTTTTTAAACTCATAAAAAGTTAAACCATAAAACCAAAAAGTAAACGTACCGTTGTTATATGTTAAAAGAAAAACGTCAATTAGAGGATGCAATATCATGCCTGGGGTGTGGCTGGAAAACCTGGCCCCGAGTGGGAACACCTGGACACCCTAGACCCGACTTCAATTTTAACTCCCCGACCCGATGAATATTCGATGAGCACCACGGATTGATTTTATGTGTTGGGAGTTGTAATGTATAACTTCCACAACACAGTAGGAAAATATGAGAAAAAATGAGACTACACCCCCCAAAACGAAGACAAACTAAAGAAACTAAAAAAATCTAGTGTGCAACCTAGGGAAACTGGGGAACCTGGTATGACTCCCTCTCACCGTGGAATCATGATGTGTATACTTCAGTAGCGTGAATGATATGAATAGCGTAATTTATAGCATTGTTGGAGATCAGTAGCATGGTTATAGCGAAATTTATGGTATGCATAAACATTCCCTCACATGTATGATATTCTAGTGACCTCGTATGCTTAACATGTTAATTTCGTTTTGGAAAATAACCCGTTTATATGTATGTGTGTATAAGGGGGGTGAGGGCGCCCATGCCGGAATGCCGCGAAATGTGCTGGCGCCGCTACACCGCAGCCCCCCTCTACGCCTTGTTTTTCTCTTTTCATGGCATGTACTCGTTGTGAAGTTTTGTGTGTGTGTGTGTGTTTGGTATATCGGCATGGTGTGGCATGGTGGCAACACTACCACAATCAAATTTGAGGTTGTGGTGTAATGTGGTGTAGCATGGTGTGACAAAATATGATTGGTGGGTATGTAATGTGAACACCCCTCCCACCCTAATATATATGTATTTTACACATCACCCCACACACACCTCTCATTTAGTCATGCAGCTGTCAAGCCAACCTCTATGATTTTAATATACAGCAAATCATAGTTTGCAACTTTCAAGATTCCTTCTCCCAACCACATTTTCAGATTGTTAACTTCCAAAACACCAATAAAATACATAAACTCAAGCTATACATATATCTATCACAAACCATAGTTTCTCCTTTGCATCACCATCACCATTGTAGTTTTCTTCTCCAGAAACAAGATTCAACAAAGTCTACAAATCATCGCGCGATTCGATCAAACAACATTATTATTATTATCACTTAAGATCGGATACCATTGGACTTAAGCCGATCAAGTTTTGATATTGTTATTGTTTATGGCATACGGGCAACATTATCGATCACCTTTCGGGGACACCACTTTAACGAAAGTGTTCGTTGGAGGGCTTGCGTGGGAGACACCGGCCGGAGAATTACGTACGTATTTCGAGCAGTTTGGTCACATTCTTGAAGCTGTAGTTATCACTGATAAGGTCACTGGCAAGTCTAAGGGCTATGGATTTGTAAGTGATTAATGTGCAAAGTAATTGTTAATTGTTTACTAATTGGTTTGATTAAGTAATTAGTGTATGAAGATTATGGTTTGAATGTATAATTATAGGTAACATATGATGATGCTGAATCTGCAAAGAGAGCTTGTAATGATCCAAATCCTGTGATAGATGGAAGAAGGGCTAATTGTAATATTGCATCTCAAGGTTGTATTTTATTTTCCTTTTTAAAACTTAATATTAGTAATGCTGAAGATAATAATTCATACCGTCAATTTGACTGATTACACTTCTAATGCACTCACATAATCATCAAGAGTTCCATTCAGTTTCGTTTATGAGGATGATTTCGAGTGAAATGTAGAAATGCATGTGCCCTGTAAATGGTATCATATGTAAATTGTGTGTAAAAATCTATGATGATTGTGCAACTAGAATTGTAATAAAAAATAAAATTAAAAATATAATGCTTAAATTGTCGGATATTACGTTTTTTATTATTAAAATCTAATTAGGTTTATTTATATATGAACAAAGTATTAATGATGTTTATATAGGAAAAATCAAGGAATCATCGTCGCATCGGGAAGTAGCACCGCCGCTAGCACCACCACCACCATCGTCGGTCTTTTGTCCACCGTATGGGTGAGTTTCTCAACCATAACACATATAGTGATCATGATCATACATCTTTTAAGATAAACAATAAGGCTGCGTTTGGTTGGAAGGAATGAAATGTAATTAAGAAACTAGTATAATTTTCAAGTAAAATTATGTTTGAGTGGGTAATAAAATGTAAAACCCAAGGGAATGTTTCACCTCAAATTTCCTTGGTTGTGGGATTTCAAATTCCCTCTCTAGGTGGAAGGATTTTGAAATCCCACAACCAAGGGAATTTGAGGTGAAACATTCCCTTGGGTTTACTTTTAATTGCTCACTCAAACATAATTTTACTTGAAAATTATACTAGTTTCTCAATTCCATTCCATTCCATTCCATTCCTTCCAACCAAACGCAGCATAAATCTTCTGAATTTCACTTTGGTTGTCAATGGCAATATTATTAGCTTAATAATAATAATTTTACAATTGAGGTCCCTTACAATGAAGATAAGTTTCTAAATTTCGATCATAATAATTTGTATAAGAGAATCAAGTATAAATTTATGATAATTATACGAGTGAAATTGTATTTGACAACGAAAATAGAAGTCAGAAACAAAATTGATCAAATTTTGAGTATGCATTATTATTGACCATTGAATAATAGTTTGAATTATAAATTCATTAACGGTTTTATTCATTTGCAAAATAATAAATAAATAAATAAATGAATCAAAATATATAACTAGTGGCGATTTTTATCTTTATTACTAAATTGCAGTGAATATTTACAACGTTAATTTGTCGTAAAATGACGGTGATATACATACATGCCCTTTAAGCTCATATTTTTCTATATTAGATGTGAATGTATTTAAGTAATCAAGTATGTAATAAAAGGCTACATGTAAATGTTAAGACTGTACGTTACAATCAAAACTATTTAATAATAAAGTGTATGTTTATTTTTATATATAATAAAAAATAAGATTTTATAAAATGACATTTTCTATAATCAGTTAATTTAAATTATAATATAAACGTATATTAATTTAATTATGTGATTTAATTTAATCTATCACAAAAATTAATCATTCACGTCATTAGACAGGTGTAAATCATAACAATGATCAAACACAGATTAAGATGATGTACTTAGGAATTTATTAAAATATAAATGTCTTGAGTTAGAGTTTCAAGTATAAATCATAAAAGGTCTTTGGCTTAGTGTTATCCTAATGTTAGTAAATATGTCTCTCTTGAAAACGATAATGATTCAAATCCTGTAGTAGAAAAAAATGTGTAGATTTATGAGTATGAATTAGTGGGTGTGTTAGTTATTCGTTTTATAAGTATTAAATTTATAAAGGCAAATTATAAGTCATTTTAGTAGTATTTCTATGTTTATTTACCGTTGATCAATCTTACTTATGCAGGTATGTAGCTCACACCCCAGAATTTGGCTATAATTATGTAAGTTCTCAAAAAGATTGTATAAACTATTAATAGTCACCATATAAAATCTAGTATAAATATGTTTTTGGAAAAGGAAATTCATAAAAATAGCTATTTTAGTAAATGTTCTTTTCATCATAATCAATAGTTTTATAGTTAAAATAAACTAATCATCAATATCTCGAGAATATCCCCTATATTGTAAATTTTTCACGATTGTCAATAATCCAACAAAAATAAAAAGATCTACCTATCAAGAACACTACGTTAGTGACGAGATTTCAAGATTTAAAACCCTATGTAGTGTTCATGATATCAAAATCTAGACGTATATGTCACCTTGACGACTAAACTATCTTCTTTTAAAAGAGTTGCTGAAAATAATATACCGTGTATAATCTTAGATGATTTTTTTTTAAAATTTTTAATTTTTAGTTAAAAAAATAATTAAAATAGTAAACACACATCCTTAAAATGAATATATGTGCATTATACCTCAAAACTCAAAAGTAGTTGATTGTTGTATACATTGATTGATGAACAGGTAACATACAATCCAGCAATGCAGTATCCATACTATGGACCTACATCTACAACCATATCCACACCATATTACTATGGGTTTTCCCCTACCCAGTTACCTACACCAAGGGGTGCATTAACACCCCAGGCGCGGCTACTTCACCAGCCATCGTATCTCTACTATCCTACGCCACCGTCTCCCTCTCGTGCCACAGATGTGCAACCACCATTGAAACCGATCGAACCGTCCAAACCGAGCTAAGCCGGTCGGTTTGAGGAGAAATATGCCTTTTGCGTTTGGTCTGTCTAGTTGTTGTTACTAGTTCAACCCGGAAAATGTAACAATGTTTAAACATTAAAATGTAACATATGAAAGTATTTATTATAAATCTATTCAAATTGTATTATCATTGGTTAGTTACTTAGTTTTCATTTTAAATAATGTTGTTGTTTTAACCTTTTAACATTATAATATACTTTAGATTGCAAACTAATGTATCAACCAATCTAACTAACATTTTCTAATTTTTAGCAAACTAATCACTAACATCATAATAACATCCTGGAGATTATACAATTTTATTTGCATTTATCAACCAGTAATTGAACAAAAAATATAATAATCGAGCCATTGAGAACGGGGGGCTTAGGTATGTGACACCAAACTCATTTGACAATTGGCGCTGTATTTTTTTTATATGTGACATTTAATATCGATGGCTAATGGACACCATAGATTTTTAAAAAATAATTACCCAACTCATCTTAGGCTTTTTTCCAAGAAGTGATAAATATTGGACTCGTTTATATATGCAGTGTTTTGAAAGTCAGATCGAACCGGCCGGTCCGACCGGAAATCGGAAATGGGAGCGAACCAAGCTGCACCGAATTGGTTTTTAGTCATCGGATCGTCCGGTTCGGGCCAGTTTGTTGGTTGGACCGGGAACTTAATCAAAACAACCATTTTGGTGAGTTTTTTTAAAGATTGAATTACACATCACATGCATCCACCATGAAACATATGTTTGTAGATGTTGGGTAAATGATGATGATGATGTGATTATGCATGTGCACAAAAGAGATATGTAGATGTGGGCATGTGAGATGATGAGTTGTAAGGGACCATATGGGATGATAGAGTCAATGGTGGAAGATGATATGATGTCAAGAGTTTGTAGGCCCAAACTTGAGGGTCAAAATAACATTTTGCAGTAGTACATGTGAATTCAAATCCCATTGTCTCTTTTAGTGTTGTTTTCCAAATTGTGGTTACTTTATGTTCATAAGATCTGATTCACTAGAGTCCCATGCATTTTGGCACTTTCTCACCAAGTGTTCCTAAAAAATATCTACTATACATATAACGTTTATTTGTACCTGATATAGAAATAACGGATTAATTTCTTTACCTAATTATTTTGACGGACTTCCTTGTATACGCTTGTAAATATGTCAGGGGCGCTCGAGTCTTGGTGTGGTGTAACAAGAATAATATCTTGATAATTAAAATTTTAATTTTTAATTTTCAAGATTTTGCTTCAAGTTGTGAAAAGTAGTCTATCGTTTTTAGGTTTACCAAGGTGATCAAAAGGGTTCACTAAAGAAAGTGATAATTCTGCAATCTCTCCAGTACCCAAAAATACTTCAACCTAAGAAATGATCAAACTTCTGAAAAAATGTATTAGGATACTATTGAAAGGCTAGTGATCACAATTCTTTCCAAACCAGTCGTTTGACTTTGCTGTAATTCAAAGTGGAAGGATTGTATTAGAGGTATGATGAGATGATCCGGGTATGTGACGGGTATTGATAATTTCAGTACTATAACTAATATAAAAATATGTCACATACACAGTATCATAAACATCATGCACCAATTACTCAATACCAATCACGCATGCTGGTAAACGGTTTAAGGTTTTACAGGGTTATAGAATACTTGTTGGGATGCCTAATATATCAAAACCCATTCTTAAATTCATCTCAATTTAGAATGCTATATACTTAACTACATTTCTAATGATCATATAATTTTGAACTATGCAACATATATAGATACTTGGGTAATAGTTTCATGTAATTGGGCTTGATTGATATAAATCTGTACCCGTCTCAAGCCGCAATTATTTTTAAAACTAATCTCATACCCGATCTTATATTCAACTACTCATCTCCTTATCCATTCATAATGTTTCGGATTTTCCGTAGGGTTCTTTTTTTTTTCCATCGCCAGTTAGAACGTATGTGTCACTATTTTAATAGTTAAAAGTAAAAACTATCAAGATTGTAAATAACATTATGTTAAAGAAAGAGGAAAAGAAATGAATCAACATTAACCGTTGACATTTTATTTTAATGTCAAATAACTTTTATATATTCTAGTGGGGAACATGTATTTCAAAATTAAGCATGTTATATGTATACGCAACAAAGCGTTGTTGATGGGTACTTTAATTTATTTTTAATGTTAAAATAACCATTGTTTAAGAAGATGGATAATTAAAATTACTTATTATACTTTTTAGTTTTATAGCCACTTTTATTTGAACATTTCCAACTTTTTATTTTGGCCTAGAAATTTATTGTTTAACATTAGTTTTAACTAAAAAATTGCATGAACGACTAGGTTCAATATTAGGTGAGTACTTAAATTTATTTTAATGTTAGAACAAATAACTAAATTCTTATTTTTTTAAATATATATTAGTAAACATGAGTTTCGGTTATAATTAATTTATTATTAATAACTTGTTTATGTTTTTTTTTACAAGTTTCGATTCATTTATATACATATTAATCAATTTAATTTAATTTTAGCTATTAAAAAAATAGAACATAATCATTTCTCCTAGATAACTTATGAATGATTTAAGAATAAATAAAATAAAAAATTTTATATATAAAACAATTTATTAGAAGTAATGTATCTTTTATTTTTTGTTTTAAAAATACTAATATCAGATAATATACTAAAAACATCAAAAATACATATTAAAATTAAAAGATAGTAGTTAACATATAACTAAAAGTTTTATAGGATGTTAGTAAAAAGATATACCAGTGTATATACATGCAAATCTAAACTAGTTAATTTCTGTTTTGCTCCTTGTGGTTTGACTATTTTAGCGGTTTTGCTCTAATAGTTTAAAAATAGCCAAACCCCTCCCTGAAGTCACTATTTTTTCTCCAAATTGCTCCTCACTCCTAACTCCATTTAATTCTCACGTTAAATAGGACCTACGTGCCCCTCATATGAGGGACAATTATGTCTTTTTTGTTGGTCCTTTTTAACGTGAGAATTAAATGGAGTTAGGGGCGGGTAGCAATTCGGAGAAAAAAATAGTGACTTCAGGGAGGGTTTTTGGCTATTTTTAAACTATTGGGGCAAAACCGTTAAAATGGCCAAACCACAAAGAGCAAAAAAGAAATTAACTCAATCTAAACATATATATAACTTCTTAGTTTTTTTAGAAAAAATTATGTAATTTTATTTGTTCGGCATAACTGTTAAGTGCTAATAATGTTACATTATATTAATTGTATAGTCAAGTTACATTATATTTATTTACCATGTTAAAATGTGTAGTTCTAGCTATTCGTAATAATATTTTTACTTCACAACTACAACCGTGCTTGTCAAAAGCTTAATTTTAGCTCCTTAAAACTTTGTTATGTTTTGTTTGAACATGTTTTTATTATTGCGATATTCATTTTGTAATATTTGCTAGAAATCAGCTGGTATAAAATAAAATTGTTGGTTTTCATTTATTAATTTTATTTTTATTTATTAGGTTTGTTTGGTTGACAATTTAGAAAGTTTTTAGTTATCATATTGAAAGAGCTGGACTACGGACTAATATAATAATTCAACATGTGTAATACACATTATAGAGCTACATAAATTTTATTATATAATCCCATGAATACACGAGTTTTAATATTACAGCTTAATTACTTATTTTTAGTATTTATGTTGAATAAATTTCCGGGACTAATGGGCCCTCATAAGTCTCAATGACCCAACGAAGGTACTAAGTGATCTCGTCTCTGATTAAAACGTATTGGGCTATTGGGCTCTGTGAAGCCACTGCCAACTAGGTTTAAAGTTTAAACTAGTTCAAGACTTCAAGTAGATATTCAAGTTTTCAAAAGCCCAATTTTTCTGTTAATTTCACATTTTCATGTATGAATAATTATTTTATTATAATACACATAACAAATTTAAACCGTTCAAAATTTTATCAGTGGTTAGTATTTATAAAACTTTATACTAATATAGCGTAAGTCATATACATAAAACATCAAACTTGATTTGTCAATGTATGTGTATGTAAAATTGCTTACACTTATCATACCTATGTGGCTTATATTATTCACATATTGATTATATAAAACATATAATTTAAGTTTATTGCTCATTTTTCTTGATTATCAAAAGAGAAGAACAAGAACAATAACTATTAAATATATACCTCTTTTTATTTATAGATATTTTTTTAGAATTTTCAAATGAATGCTTATTTTTGTTATGCATGCTCTTAAGTACATAAGTATGGCGTACACCTATCAAGTGCAATTATAAGTTCACTTAGGTGTGAGAATAAACTTAGAGTTGCTTAAAAAGTTCGTGGCTCGTGGCCCGCTCACTCGTATATAAACCTAAATTATAATTTATATGAACTATAAATCAAAATTAGACATACCATATAATATACACCATACACATAAGGTTATTTTGACATTTTACAATGAAAAAGTAATTATAAAAGTATAGAAACATGATTATATTTCTTGAAATAATAATATTATATCAATGTTTAGAGCGTATCAAGATAAACAAATGTAAAAATTATTATTATTTTTTTATATATAGAAATATTTAACAAAAATAAAAAATATATACTTGATTAAAAAATAAATAAGTTGGCTCGGCTCGAGCAAGCTGAGCCCGAGCTCGGATTTTAAGCTCGTTAAAATAAACGAGCCGAGCCGGCTCTGCTTGGTTTTTTAATGAGCAAAGCCCAAGCCCACCCAAGCTCCATTCAGCTCGGCTCGTTTACTAACCTTAAATAAACTCACTCATTCACTCTTTAAAAGGGGCTATATATACCTAATGAGTGTGAGTTTAATTATTTAAAAAAAAGTTTTATGTTAATTAATTTTGAACAATTAATTATTTAACATAAAAATGGTAATTTAATTTCCTAAAATCATTACATAACTAAAAGAACGTAACAAATCAATAAAAATACAAGGAAAATAAGTCCAAGCTCTTAAATATAGTCAACAAATCTAAGGAACTATTGTTATGTAAATTTCATAGTAGTTGATCATCACGTATACACTGGTCTCATCATGCTGTAGGAAGTTTCGCCACTTCTAATGTGTATAATTGATGCTACAAAACATATTGGGAAAGCTATGTCTAGCTTCATGCACCTCATATATCTGTTAAATGTTACCAACTTTTATTTTTAATTTATTTATTTACTTTTTTTTGACATTCTAGAGCTGATTTTCATAAATATCTTTTGCCATAGATATTAAATATACCTTTAAAGAATTTGTAAACACTTGACCTTATAGTTCTTTCAGACGTCTTACGGTGTTCATCCCATGCATCATTCATGATGTTGTATCACCTTTAACAAATTGCGGCCATGAACTTTTGTAAAGCGTTAAAACCAAGTTTTCTTTTCACATCATACATTTTTTGGAACCATGACATCTTTCTTCAAATCTTGAACTACTTGTAGGAATAGTTCTTGACTCATTCCGAAACGTCACTTAACAATTAATCAGGACATGCGTGTCTTTTAGAAAAATAATCAATTGCTAGAAGACCATTAGTAGCTATATGATATTACTTGAGACGAGCTTTTCGGGTTCTTGGATGTAAATCTTCAAATTGTTGTACCAAAGCCCGGCCCGCAACTACGACTGTTGTAAAGAATAATATTTCATCGGCTTAGTCAAATAACAATTTTCGAGTTGTGAATTTAGAGTTGCATAAAAATATCGTTAGAAATTATGAAAATTGCTAAATGGTTCATGTGGTTTGATTAGATTGCTTGTTTGATCCACAGACTTTGAAAATTACAAAGTTAGTCCAAATTTTTGTGTAGTCATTGCAAAGTTGGTCGACAAATTTTACACAATTGCAAATTTAATCCAAACTTTTATGTGAGCGTTGCACTTTTGGTCCCTAAAATTAAATTTAAAAGTTAGTTTAAATTTTATGAAATACATACAAAATGAATAAATTTAGTATTAGGGACTAAACATGTAATTATTACATAAAAGTTTGGATTATCTTTGTTATTTTTAAAGTTTGAGGATCAAACATGTAATTTGATTAAACCACATAGACCATTATATAATTTTCTCTGTGTATTTATAGGAAAATTTTTTGAGTTTCATTTTTTAAATCGCCAACTGGTTCCAATAGCGAAACGGACTAACTGTTAAAAAAAGCATCAACTAATTATACTATAATTTAATTACAAAGGTCGGTGGTTTCAAATTTGACTTTCTTTTTGGAAATCTATTTTGGTTACATATTTAGTTTTTAAAAGGTGACAAGTCAAAGAGTATAAAGCAAGTTGCTTTTGTTTGTTTCTTAGGACTTAACATCTATTGTGTTGTAGGTTCAAACCTTGCGCCCAACCTTTTTTTTGTTCTTTTTCTTTTACTTTTTTTCTATTTTTTTGCTTTAAACTACTTTATTTAAATAATTATGTTGCAACATTAGTGTAAAAAATATCGAATTTATGAACTCGAAAAACTTTTTATTGTTTTTATCCTACGTTTGGTTTCTGTAAGCAACTATATTTAACTCTAGTGGGTTGTGCTCGCATTTGTTTTTTTCTTTTTTTTTTTATTTTCTTACTTTTAATCTCAATACTTTTACATCTTCTACGACTTAACCCTTATACATTTTCACTCTTCAACTTTGGTCCCAATACTTTTCATCTTTTATATAGGCCTATTTTTTCCGATTTAATGGCCCCGTCACATCGCGTGATTCTTAGATGGACTTATTTTTTGTTTTTAAGGTTTTACTTTTCACGTGTGGGATTCAATGTTTTTACGCATACCATCTGTTCGGTTTTATTTTTTCCCCTTTTATTTCTTTTTATTATGAGTTTTTCCGATTTTGGTGGTCGCTAATGATGGTGTGAAATTGGTGTTACTTGACACAGCTTTACGCCCTCCGCCACAACGCCCTGTGCATCCCGGTTCGATCCCCGCAAGGTAATTTCTTCAGTTCTTCTTTGGTCTCATAAAAGTGTTTTTTTAAACTATTTTTGGTTATATGACGACAGTTTCAACTATAAAGAAATTCAGATATAAATACGCAACAAAGATATTTAAAAAATAACAAAATGCGCGCTGCAACGCGCAGGCACTATGCCTAGTTAATCACAAACTGATGACCATGAGTTCAATACGGCCACCACTCACTTCGTGAGTGTGAGATGAGTTGGATCTTATGAAACCACTCACGGGCAGTATACCCATGCTCTAACGTTATTATTTAATAACCTTAAATTAAATAAAAGGTGCGTTTTAATTAGGGGTGTTCAAAAATATCCAAATCCGAAACCGAATCCGAAATATCCGAAAATCCGAAATTCGGATATCCGAAATTTCGGATTCGGATTCGGATTCGGATAGTGATTCTGAGAATTTTCGGATATTTCGGATATCCGAAATATCCAAAATATTTTTATAAAAATTTAAAAATATTAAATATTAATCAAATATTTCGGATATTTTCAGATATTTCGGATATTTTAATAAAAACTTCGGATATATGAAAAAAATTTCAATAAAATTTATTATATTTTTATAAAATTTATTAAATAATACAATTTTTTTTGAAATTCGGATAACCAAACGGATATCCGAATCCGAATCCGAAATTTCGGATATCCGAAATTCGGATATCCGAAATTGATTTCGGATATCCGAAATTTCGGATTCGGATTCGGATAGTGAAATCCACTATCCGAAATTTTCGGATATCCGAATTTTGGTTATCCGAATTTCTGTTATCCGAATTTGAACACCCTTGTTTTAATTTATTTATGTTTTGTGATGTTTTAAACGTGACATGTTAATTTTTGTCATATATCAAAAGTCACGTGGGAGTTAAGATCGATTAACTTACAAAAGTCATACTGCACACCAATAATGAAAATGGCCATGATTTTAAATTTAAAAAGTTTATGTTTCCATAATTATTAAAATGTTTATTTTTGATATATTAATTATTAAAAAAACTGACTGTACAATATGGACCCTTCCTTTGTAACAATGAGAATTTGATTAACCGTCAAAAGCTTAACACTATTAATTAAACATAAACTACTATTTATATTTTATAAAAAGGTGTAATTTTATAAAATAGTAATCAAGTTTTAATATTATTCTAATTGAGTCACTCATAAAGTTTTTTGTCCCAATCAGATCACTCGTAAAATTTTTTGTTCCAATTAGATTACTAAAGTTTCAAAATTATTATAATTAAGTCATTCATAAGTTGCAAAAATGTTTAAAAATATTAATAATATTTATAAAAAAACTAAATTATTTTAAAAATTTTGTGAATTATTTAAAAATTATAAAAATATGAGTGACTTAATTGAAACATTTTTAAAACTATAGTGACCTGATTGGAACAAATAAAAATATTAGTGACCTAATTGAAACACTTTTAAAACTTTAGTGACCTGATTGGAACAAATAAAAATATGAGTGACTTAATTAGAACATTATTAAAACTTGCTTAATATTCTATGAAGTTTTCCCTTTATAAAATTATAATCATGTTAAAATTTCTTAATAATACTTTCATTTAAATTAAGAGTAAATAACTTGACGGATACATGCAAAATGATATAGGGATCAGCTAATATTTATAAATACTACATTATATTCAATCAATAATTGTTGGCACATCTCTCAAATAAGCAAGTTTGATAAACAATTTTATAAAATATGGAAACTAGCTTAACCACAAAAATAAACAAAAAAATATGCAAAGAAATCAAATGGGTATTCCTACATGTAAGTTTGAGATGTCTTCATTCTTACATAACAATGTTACGAGACTTTACATTTAAGTTTGACCAAACATTTTGTTTAGTAGCTATAAATATTTAATATACTTGTTACCTAACATCTTATATGTCATCAAAAAGTTGTACACGTCCGTCCAAATGATCAAATTATTGTTATTTCGTTTAGTTCTTCATCATTATAATTCTGCTTGAAAATAGTTAAGGGGACGTTTGGTTGGAAGGAATGGAATGGAATGAAGAAACTAATATAATTTTCAAGCAAAATTATGCTTAAGTGGGTAATGAAATGTAAAACCCAAGGGAATGTTTCACCTCAAATTCCCTCTCTAGGTGGAAGGATTTTGAAATCCCACAACCAAAGGAATTTGAGGTGAAACATTCCCTTGTGTTTACTTTTAATTGCTCACTCAAACACAGTTTTACTTGAAAATTATACTAGTTTCTCAATTCCATTCCATTCCATTCCATTCCATTCCATTCATTCCAACCAAACGCCCCCTTAATTGTTTTGGAAACAAATATGTTATTGGTTTATCCGTTTAAAAATTTAACAATTTTATGAAAAGAATATCAACCCTAAGAAAGAGTTTGTTTTACTTTGTAAAGTGTTAGGTGGCATTTATGATAAGTTAATTTAATTTGGGTGTATAGTGGCAATGGGGACCAACTTGAATGCAATTATGATTTGTTTAATGTTGAGATCTAGGGCTAGTGAGAATCATTGAAGGTCACCAAACAAGAATATGGTTGTTATTTGCGGAATTCGTAATTTGAGGTGAGTTAGTGTTAGAACAACTTAGTTTCTCTATTTATTTATTAGGTTAAAAATTCGTGTGATTCACAAGTTGAATAAATAAAAAAAATATGAGATAAAAAAATTTATAATTCATAAATCTCTAAAATTTTATTTTTATACAACATTTTATGTTGTATTTGTAATATTATAATCTCCATCTAAGATTAATAGATTTAATCTTTATCTATCCTTAACTCTAGATGGTATTATGTGCGTTAAGTTTTTATAATATTAGAAACTTTTGCTAAAGTCACTAAAAGCTACTAATGATAAAGCTTTTATTAATTAATGACTAATATTTAAAGTATTAAAAAATCTATTGATAAATTATTTGAATTTAATTAGTTCGTGTAAACATATTTATTTAAGAAGTCAAATATGGTATCATCTATATGGAATTTGAAGATATTAGAAAAGTTTGAAAATATTAGAAAAGTTTGAAAACATAACTTACAAAAGCGAGAATTTTATATATATCTTTATAAAATTGCTAAATATCATATATACCCAAACAAAACTTTTAGTATCAAATATATCCCTCCCTAGTAGTTAAAATATCATACATATCTATTTTAATATATTTATTTATTATAAATAATTTCAATTTAATATATTAATCATAAATATTTTCTAATACGACTACTTTACCCCTAACTATTAACGATATCAAACATGTCCATCTCTAATAATTAAAATATCGTATATTTTATTAATATATATATATATATATATATATATATATATAGTTTCTTCTTTGCCTATTTCTTCTATTTTATTCACATTGTGCAAATATATAAAACCTTGTAAGTAAACAGTAAATTATTTAATTTATCATTGCCACTAAGAATATTTCATTTTACCTTTAAAACACCAAAAGCACATTTGTAGGACCAGATGGGTTTAACAACAGTTTCATAGTTAAAGACTTATCAACTAAGCACACTTACTAGATCAAATAGGGCACCAGGCAGTGAAACAATAAACAATAACAAGAACAAGTAACAACACTAAAGAACACAAAGATTGGTTTTCAAGAATGACGTATATTCCTCTCAAGTGTTTACAAGTATTACAAAGCTTGTTGCTTGCTTGCTATCTTGTTTAGTTCTAAGACTAATACATTGAAACACTTTATACTACAACCTACAGCTGATCATACTTTGAAGGCCAGCTGGACACTAATCTAGACAACAAGATCAATGTAAAGTCAAAACGCAAACTGTCTTTTGACATGTGACTATGACATATCATAGCTCACATCCTATTGTATTACAAAAAGGATAAAAGTACTAAAGTTGAAAGCTTCAGACAATGGACCATGTTGGCAATTGACAAAAGTAAAAAGTTAATCACCAACTTTTATAATTTGGTGACTCTTCAGAGTTATCAGCGGAAAGATTTTCTGCTTTTGTCAAAAGTGTGTTAGGGACACATATCTTCAAAGTCTTCAAAAGACTTCAGTCTTCAAGCTTCGGAAGATTTTGTCATTAAGTTTCGAAAGACTTCACTTTTGGCTTCAGAAGATTTTTGTCTTTGGCTTCGGAAGATTTGACACTTGGTTGATTTTTCCTTGTGCATTGTCAACTCTTCCGAAGCACTTCCTTCTTTGTACTTCAATACATGCTGAGAGATCTTTGAGTAGCACCAGCCTCTAAGATAATCAACTTAATCTTACAACGTTTCACGTACTTTCTTGCCGCCTCTTGTTGGTTCTTGAACTTCTTTTCATTTAGATTTGTAGGATATGGAAACGATTTCATAAATGTATACCAGGTAGGGTAGATTTCGTCCGTAAGATAAAATCCACGTTTGTATAAGTTCCCATTCACATAAAACGAAGATTTAGGCATAGTTTCATTTTGTTGGGTAAGAAATAATAAATATTGTTAGAGAACATTGATGTCATTTTGTGATATAAGCGGACCACAAAACGCATGCCAAAACTACAAATCATGTGAGGCAATCGCTTTGCACATGACAGTCGAATATTGGTGATCACTTCTCATATTAAGATGTACCCGTGTCTTCTTATTTGTTTTGTTCGACGAGATCTTTGAAAAAAAATGCTACTATCGTTTGAGAAATTATCATCATCATCACCATCAACGACGGGTGGAAGGAACAAGGGGGTAAGTTATCATTCATTTCGACAAAATGTGAAAAAATAATGAGGTGTAGAAGAGAGTTTGTGTAAAAAAAATGAAATGGTGAGAGTTAGATTTGTGAGAAATTTACAAAGGAAAAGTTTTTTTAAAAATAAATACCCAACCCTCCCCCACTCCAACGGTCAAGTTAACATTTCCAATTCTCATTCAAACGAACGGTGAATGCTCACTAGTTAAATCCCACTCATTGCGCGGTGAGTTGATGGCGGGGGTGTTCACCAGGTGGTGACCACTCACCGACTATCCACTCAAACAGAGCGCCCCTTATACCCTAATAACTTATAACTATCTTAAATGTTAGATTTTGTAAATAAAAATAAAATATTATCTTAATTGATAAAATTTAAATTAATTTTTTCCTTTATTAATTAAAAGCTAAAGATCTTTACTATACTTTAGTTTTAACTTAAAACTAAAGTAACTTAAGTAGAAAAAGTTGATGTTTTAAACCGGGAGAAGTTTATAAATAAGAGATTTCTAGATGTTCAAAAATCATATCCTTAAATTAAAATTTGATTTAAGATACCTTAACATTAGTATTTTTTTTATCTGTCTATTTCTAGTGTTTTTAAAACCATTAAGAGTGACATATGCAAGTATGCTGTATCTCAATACAAATAAAATAATTTCCTTCTAAATAGGAAGAGTTCCTCATAAGTTGAATTGTTAGAAACAAATAACAATATTTATAATTGTGTAACTACTTGGTTATTTTGATTGGGAGGGGCTATACACCCCCCCCCCCCCCCCTTCTACTTTTCATACCCCTCCTCCTAAAATATCATTTTCAAAAATGTCATATTCTCCCCCTAAATTTTATGTTATACTTTAATTACTATAAATCATTAAAAAGGTATCAATTTCATGCATATAACTACAACCATCTAAAGAATAACAAACTAAATGCTACATAAAACAATCTAAATACAACAAACCGTGAAATAAATGTTGCATTAAACAATCCAAAATCAACTAAGCATCACAAAAAATGTATAACCAAAATAAAAACTATATTAAATTTTTCATCTGAGAATTCAAAGTTGTATAGACCAATTTTTTTTGAACGTAACGATTTGATCATTTAAGCACTCGAACAACAAAACATAACAATAAAAGTCATTATATTCATGGTAAGTGAATATGGTGTTGTTAGGCACACAAACTTAGATGTGAACCCAACTAAAACTATGTCGTTTTGATTAAATAATATATAAACTAACGTAGTTTCGATTAATGATTTTTAACAACTACCCTTAACTCCACGACAACTCACATTACCGTCATTTGCTGTTGTTTTCTTTGACTTTCAATTTTTTTAATTTTCACTTATTTAGTTATTTTTCAAACAAACTAAAGTTTGAAGTAACAATGATGTTTCAATTTTTAATTAGAAAAAATTATGAATACATAGTCCATGAAACCTCCTTGTGTCCTATTGTTCTTTTTTTATGAACATCCAAATCGTCTACTTACAGATTTAAAGTGGTTTGAAAAAATATATGGGGTTTTACCAAAGTTTGTTGCTAAATGGACGGAGATAAAATTGAATTTCTTATTTTAGTTATTCGATTTAACTAATTATCTTAATAGGATAAAAAAACAAAAAAAGAAAGCAAAAGGTTTGAATTGTATGTTACTACAAACTTAAGGGGGGGGGGGGGGTATAACAAGTAAAAACAAATTAAAAGGAGGTATGTATAACAACACCCTTTTGATTTTTCAAAATATAACCGTAGAAAAATACCCAGTGTCCAATGTTAAGGAAACTACCAAGTGTCATCATATCATGGTTTGTGATCATGAAAGTGATTTTTATCTCGAAAAGGCATATTGCTTTTATGACTTATATTTTTAACTGAGATGAACTACTACATCATACATCCATCTAACCAGTTTATTATGAAATTTAAATCCTTCATCCTTCGTGTAAGAGAATATCTATTATATCCACGAACGCCATTGGGTCAAGTTGATAGATGTTCACAAACTAATATATAGTTTTTAGAAGTTAATTAAATATACAATTAGGAAACCAAATTAATAACATAAATACATCACACAAGCCTAAATCAAAAGAGACATACACTCCATCTTGTATCCTACGTCCATATTATATTCGGGACATGTAACCCTAAAATCACCTTTCCATTTGTTTGATGTTTATATATACATACATACATATATATACACGCACACACATAGAAACATTCAAATGAGAACCAAAAATTTATAAATAACCATAAAAACCACTTTAACTGTTAACTATTTATTAGAAAATTTTATCAAAATGTTTGTACTTTTACTATTTTCAAGATAATTTTTAAAAAAATACGTCTTTTAAAAATATGCATATATACACCCACATTGTAGTGCATATATGAACACTTTATAGTTTTTCTAAAAAATTAAGGAGAGATGTGATAAAATTAAAACAATATAAAGATAGAATCAAACCATTATCATTTAGTATTACTATTTTTATTTAAGTGTTATATGCATTGCTTATACGGTTCTTAGTAGTTTTTTTACATATTTGTGGTTCTCAATAGAATACATCGCTATATATATATGTATATAACATCTTGAATTTTGTAGGCAAATCTTGTTTACGTTAAAAACCCATAACTTTTTAATAGTGGAACTCACTTCTTATCATTAGACATCACTCCTCTCTTGTTTATTGTCTCTTTGTGAGCTAAAGATGATTGTTGTAAAATTTTTAATAATAATAATAATAATAATAATAATAATAATAATAATCTATACTACTATATAAAACAAAACCATGGAACACAAGTAATTTTATAAAAAATTAAGACATCTAATACAACTTTTTAATCATAAGGTATAAGTGTTCTATACTATCATTCTTATTCTGCCCCTCATTTAATATATTTCTTTTAATTAATATATTATGTAATAATGTGAGATGATTTAATTCATTACATTAAATATTGTATAATTTATAATATTTTAAATTAACATTTAAATTTATAAATAAGTATTATCTTATTTAAATACTTAACTAAATGCTTTTATAATAATAATAATAATAATAATAATAATAATTAAATTTATAAACAAATTCTATCTTATTTGAATACTTCATTATATAATTACTAAATAATTTTTTTTTATTATTATTATTATACATTTATTTTAAGTAGTATCTTATTTATAATACTTTAAATTAATATTAAAATATATATTTATAATTCATATTTTTATAACTTAATACTATTTGTTTTAAGTATTATTTTATTTAGTCACTTAATTATATAATCACTAAATATTAATATAGTTATAATAATAATACTTTCCAAATGTATCAACGTTTAAGGTAGGTTGAAAAATAGACTCGATAACATTCGTCGCATTACTGTATATAACAAATAAAAAAATTATAAGTAGTGAAGGTGTAGGTTTTTTTCAATGTTACCATAATAATTTTCTTTTCTTCAAACTAATAAAAAAACTGCTTTGTTTTTTTTAATAATTTTATATTAGAACATCTAAGGATTTTTTGAAACTAACCATAATAAATATAATTTCATAGTAAAGTTGATAAGAATGAATGTACAACAACCTAATGCATAAATTAATATATAGTAAATAAATATAATTTCATACTAAAGTTTATAAGCATGATGTACAACAAACTAATGCATTAAAATTGATAAACATAAGATACAACAACCAAATGCACAACATAGTTGAAAATTAGTAGTATACTAGTATTAAG
This sequence comes from Flaveria robusta, assembly GCA_025506415.1. Classification (NCBI taxonomy): domain Eukaryota; kingdom Viridiplantae; phylum Streptophyta; class Magnoliopsida; order Asterales; family Asteraceae; genus Flaveria; species Flaveria robusta. The sequence goes on from CM046464.1 coordinate 19,446,620, forward strand.
CTCATCGTGTTACAGCGTGTGTGTGGGGGGGGGGGGGGCGTAAAACCATGACATAGCACCAATGACACACCACAGTCAATAACTATCGATACCAAAAAAGCTCGTATTAAAAAAATAAAAAATGAAAAAAAAATAAAAACGAACGGAAAGTAAACGTAATAACGTTAAACCACGTAGACGAAACGTAAAACATCTAAAACAATAAGTCATCTAGGATCAGCGCATTGCGACGAGACTGTTAAATGGAGAAAAATAAGTGTAAAAACATTGAACAAACCACACATGTACGCTGCGACGTGTTAACTTGCAAAATTTAGAGCGAAACATAAAACGAAAAAAATTTAAAATATGAAAAACACCAAATTTGGAAGTAAAAAAAGTTGGCGTTAAAAAAAGTTAAAGACTAAAAAAGAACAAAACGCACATGATACAACCCATAATGCATCAAGTATAATATTTTCATGCACAAACCCCTTGATAAGCATGATGCACCACATTCTTATGCATAAGCAAATTGGTAATTAGTATTATATATAATATAATTACACCCATATTATTATTTTCTAATTATAAGTTATTTAAGATTTAAAAATATATGTTTTTTTCTTGTCCTATATGTTCTTGAAATAATTTTTGTGCGGGGTAGATGAGTGTAGATTCCTCCTCTATTTCTTTATATATGCATGTACTAGGATAAAGACCCGTATAACACACGGGTTTAATCCAAAAATATTGTTATTGTTTAAAAAGGTTCGTAAGTTATAATGTTGTTGAAACCGAAGCCAAAATGTGAACGTTGATGAAGTCTGTCGAAGGTGATATTATTAGACTTTATAAAGACAAATCGTGAGGGTCGTAAAGTTGGGATGATTGAGAAATATTTTGAAATTGGGTATGATTTCATTTTCAAAAAAAGATACCCATGAATTCCTTCAAATTGGAGAGGTGTCGTACAAAAAATCTTCATAACTTTTGTCAAGATTCGAATATAAACCGAGTATTTAATGGGAAGACACAATCAAGGAATCAATTTCATAAATGAAAAAATCATAAATGATTTATACAGTTTTTGTTGATGAATTATTTAAAAAAATAAGAAATATTGGGTATGATTTAATTTTCAAAAAAAAATGTGGTCTAATTTAGGGTTAAATTTCCAAATTTTTCCTAAATATCTTTTGTATCAGAAGTTTATTTTTTAGTCAAACGAACCTAGACTAACACTAAGAACAGATACATATTTAAGCGGAAATTGTAAAAAGTAGAGGCTTAAGAGAATTACACGTGGCACTAAATTTATTGTTTTATTAATAAGTATAGATTAGCTTTAGCAAATCTGCGTATTACATGAGTTGAATAAATAAAATATTAAATATAATTAAAATTTATTATTTATAAAATTATATTTTAAGATAGAAAACGATTGTAATCTTCTTTATTATAATTAGAATGAAAATTTTATTTTAAAACAATTGTGTTACAAAAATATTATTTTTAAAAGCATTCTTATTATAACTCTCAATTTTAATTATTTTGTGTTTATAAAAATTTTACTTTTTAAAATCACTAATTTTAAAATATTTCATACTTTTAAAAAAGTTTGATGTTTTAGAAAAATTTCTTATTTTATAAAAAAATATTTTTTTAGAAATAACACTATTAATAAGTTCTATTTCTTAATTTATTAAAAAGATATTTTGATCTTAAAAAATTAAGTAATATTATTTGTAATTAATTTGATAATTTAATAGGGGAGAAAAATAAAAAAAATATAATAAAGATAAATATAGTACTGACAAATGTCACATTTAGGTTAGCATTTTATGAAAATAAAAAAAATACTTATAATCATAAAAAAGGAAAATCGCTGTATCAAATTGTTACTTCTGTTATCACCCTATATATATATATATATATATATATATATAATTATTGCGATTTTTTTATATAAATATAATAATATATAATCATAAAAATAGAAAAGTGAAAATAGCAGCCAAGCGGGAGTAGGTAGGCGCTTGACACAAACCAAACAAGTCATTGTGACTTAACAATCATTATATCATCTTATTATTTAACTTTATTCTTTTAATAATTTACAATAATACCCTTCACCTAACCCTCTTCAGGATCTTTATATTTGTTTATTATGAGACTTATAAAATTATATTTTTAGTAAAGATATGATAATTCATTGACTGAGTTAATCTATTGTTATTTTTCTAAGTTAATGTCATAAATAATGCTTAAGTGCTTAGTCAGGCTAGCAAGTGTGTTTTCTAATAAACATCTAGTTAATTTTTAAGTAATTATTGTTGCCTATTATGATTTTTAAGTTTTATCCTCAATTTGTTTTCTAGGATACCCATTCTTGTAATTTTTCTAAAGAACATTATTGATGCTTATGAATATTCTTGAACCACCATCCATCACTCATCATTAAAAATATTTGAACACAAATGCAATCATGATTCAAACACACATAAACAAATATAAACCTAGGAACGTAGACTCACCGCATGTAAAACGCTTAAGCGCGGGCACACACACTACTAAATGGATTGAGATGTTAAAAACTCACAAAACACTAGCTAAATACGTAAGTATGAATGTATAGTATAAAGAGATTATACACGTAAGCCAACAATATCACACCCATTAACCAAAACAAATAGTTACATCAACTCAGTCTCAAGCAAAGAAAATCACTTTTTGTGAAACTACATGGTAAGTTAGATAAAAAGTATAGTCATACCCAACCATACAATAAAGATTGAATTATAGTCAATGCACATATATAACGCCCCAAATTCCCCTTGAGACTATCACTCATAATTCACATATGCTGAATTATCACTTTCAGGTCGTGTGGAGGAAAGTCTACTGGTCATTCGAACACCACATGGGGCTACAACCTAACCGTCCAACTAACATGATTGGTAGACAACCCAAACAAATAACGATAACATACAATATAAACATGGTTTTCGCAAACATTGCACTCGTATGTATTATTTTACATATACGTAAAGTCAAACCATACGTACTACCTCCTTGTTTGATACAGGGCTAACCCAACAATTAATAATATTTGGTTAGTATCCTCTACAGATGTCACACACTCATATCCATCCCTATATCGACTTGTTAAGTGATTTTGAAAAAAAATATGCTATGATGTCCCATAATGCGAACCCCTCTAAACTCATACCATGATCAATGGTCTAAAGTCAGGATGGTTGACTCAACATGAAAATCACGGTTATTTCAAATAATATTTATTTTGATAATTGTTATTTCATTTGTTTAAAACCATGTAATATGTAGAGAAAAGATTCATTTTGATTTTGTAATTGGCTTTATATTAGTTATTATTATTAAAAATAGAATTTTAAATGTGATCTAAATAATTTAAAACAAATAAGCCAACAACCACCATCATATAATTTAAATTTGCATTCACATGATATAGTTGTACCACACGGAATAAATATATAGTTCAAATACATACATAAGGTGTGTTTTTAGTTTTATAATCACCATGTGTTCTTGAAGTAATAACATTATATTAAAAAACAATAAAAATATTTTTTCAAAGAAAACAATATGATTTGAAATTTTGTTTATAAAACAATAAATTATGCAAAAAAAATAAAGAATATGACAATATTAAGAAAGAATATGATGACATTGAACACTCTGTATGTTAGATTATAACAAAACATAAACAGAGTAGTATGTCTTGTAATTAAATAATAAGTGACTTGTTAATAAAATAACAAAACTAAGAAATAATGTTGAAATCTTTTATGTTACTTTGGAAAAAATTAAAATTTTAAATTAATATACAACCATACAAAATAATATGCCAACTAGATGTTAATAACCTAAATTTTAAGTCCCTGGTCAATAATAGATAATACGTACTAACATTGTTCAGCAATAACACACATAATTTGCTTCTGTTTTTATGATAATCCTGCTCGTGTAATATTTGTTTATTCACCTTTGATGTTCGTTTCTCACTATGATAATCATAAGTGCAATGAAAAATACCATACATTTATCGTAAGAAAAATAGACTTTCAATCAAGTGTATATCTACAATAATTATACGAGCGAGATTATCATTGGTAAAAATTGTAAAAGCTAGCAATGTTATTGGTTGGATTGTTGGTATAGATTGAATTGTTAAATTCCTATTTATGTTTTTTTTAAAACAACGTTAATTTATTCCGACTCTACGCTAATGATCCATTGGTCTAATAATCTAAAGATGACTAACTTGATATTATTAACTTACTAACTACTAACCTACGTTTAAAAACAACTCTTTCTTGAATACCATGTATCTTTCCACTATGTCACTACCCACGTTTGTATTAAATTCATATTCACCTAAACAAATTAGTAAATGACTTTTAATAAAACAACTAGACATTGAAAGCAAATTTCATAAACACATTCAATGCAAAATTTTGAAAAATATTCAATATAAATAAAAAAGTATTTAGATGTTTTCCTTTACCTACCAAACCCCCTTCCCACCCACCCACCACCACCCCCACCACCCCTCTTATATTATTATATAACCCCTCAACTCACCTCTTCATGCAACTCCAAATCTTTCAACACACCCCCTCAATCTCCCCATATTTACCAAAATGGCCCTCTCCTCCACCAACTCCCTCCTCCCCACCAAACCCTTCCAAATTCAATCACCACCACTACTCAAATCTCCGGCCACCGCCGCCGCCGCCACCACCGCCACCGTCAGATCCATCAAACCCATTTACGCCGTCCATTCACCCGACCCATCAAAACCCCCAATCGACAAGCCATCAAAACCCTCGTCTCCGGCCACCGCCGCCACCGCCTCCACCACCGCCGCCCCGAAACTCACCACCGGAACCAAAAACCCATCTCCGGCGAAGTGGAGTGTGGACAGCTGGAAGACGAAAAAGGCGCTGCAGCTGCCGGAATATCCGGATCAGGCGGAGCTAGATTCCGTTTTGCAAACCCTAGATTCGTTTCCCCCAATTGTGTTCGCCGGAGAAGCGAGACACCTGGAGGAGCGACTGGCGGAGGCCGCCATGGGGAATGCGTTTCTTCTTCAGGGTGGTGATTGTGCGGAGAGTTTTAAGGAGTTTAATGCGAATAATATTCGGGATACTTTCAGGGTGATTCTGCAGATGGGTGTTGTCTTGATGTTTGGTGGTCAGATGCCTGTTATCAAGGTTAAATCTTTTCTGTTTTCTTATTGATTTATTCTGTTTTGGATTAGATTCATTTTGATTATGATTGCTGATAGATTAAAACGGGGTTTGCTATAGGGACACTATATTTATTTTCATTTTCTCTATTGCTCTTTATACATACATCTAGATACAAGGAGAGATAGAGACAATATTGCTTTTTATACATACATATAGATACAAGGAGAGATAGAGACAAGAGGGTGTCATAATAACAAAATGGATGTTTGTATAACCTAACTTTTAAAAAATTTAAGGTTTAATCATGGGAGCATGAGTGAATTTAGAGTTAAAAGCTATAAATCTACGAGGTCAAAAGTGCGTAAGGCACGCGCCTAGGCCCTCGGGTGCAGCCCGACGCAGTCTTGTCGCCTTGCTTGAAAAGCCCCGCTTTTTGACTGTTAAACAAGTTTTTCGGTTAAAAATTGTTCGAACAGGTTTAAAACAATTACGCTAGCCCTAAAAGGATTGAAATCAACCAAAAATAGGTTGAAAACAAATAAACTAGACAAAACAAGTCTAAAATACTTTTAGAACATCTAAAAGCGAAATTTCTATGCTATGCGTTGTGCTTATAAAAAAAAATAATCCTTCCCTTTTTAAGCGCTTTAGCTCGAGGCTCATTTGTTGGCCATGCGTCTTTGATAACCATGATATACATAATAAGTTAATGCTTGTTCTTAAAGTTAATATAAAAGTTCCCCTATAGTTGATTTGATTGGCTTTCAAAAATAAAATTTTTTTGGGTACCAATGAACTTTTGATGCACAATTAGACTAGTAAATTAGCCAATATGTATGTTTTGGGGTGAGATTTATCAATTGATTTGAATATGCTAAGTTAGGGCAATTCTTAAATTTATGATATTTTTATTAAAAGAACATGAACATCTTTAATAGGAGTCATTTTGAAGTTCAAAGTTATTCATTCATTTGAACCTCTTTATTAGGATTCATTTAATCTAAAAAGTAATATGATGGTATTTATTTAGATCACTAGTTTAATTTTTTTAGCAACAATTCCTAGATTTTCTACGATAAATGCACCACAACCTGCACCCAGCAATATTTGAACCTCTAACCTTGTGGTTGTGTGAGACACTTTCTTGAGGACAGATCACAAGTTTAATGGGTTGTTCTTCAATAATTACATGAGGTGGTTGAAGATGTTTGTAATTTAAATTTGATTTTGAACTAATGTTGGATTATTGACATTTGATGATAACAGGTAGGAAGAATGGCAGGTCAATTTGCCAAGCCCAGATCAGATCCTTTTGAGGAGAAAGATGGTGTGAAATTACCAAGTTACAGAGGGGATAATGTGAATGGTGATGCATTTGATATGAAATCAAGAATTCCAGACCCACAAAGATTGATTAGGGCTTACTGTCAATCAGCAGCAACTCTTAATCTTTTGAGAGCTTTTGCTACTGGAGGTTATGCTGCTATGCAAAGGGTTACTCAATGGAATCTTGATTTCACCGAGCATAGTGAAGCGGGTGATAGGTATGTCTTTGCAAGATTTGATATTGATGTAGGGTATGATAGATGTTTAAGATCTTGTAAGCGGATCTTGATGTCGTGTTTGATTTCTAGTGGAGCGTGAAAAGATTGCAAAGGTTCTTAATTTATGACTGTATATATAGGGTGTTTGGGGTTGCTTGTTAGAACTTCCTATGATCTCACTATGTGCAAGTGAAATAAGTAGTTTTGAATAAGCATTTAGGAGTTGCTTATTCCAAACGGATTATTTCAAGAACCATAAGTTGATAAGTAGGTTAATAACCGATCCCAAACACATAAAATTTCCTTGAAATGCTATTATTAACAATGAAAATTTTAGTTGTCTTCTGGTGGGGTCGCTATATGATAATTGTATGCTCACAAATCTTTTCAAGATTAGAAACTTATGCTTATGTTTTACTAGATTTGAAATTGACAGAGGGTATATTAGACATTAAGTGATGGCGTGACCATAACTGCCAACCCGTTTTGTATGAGATTTAAGTTTTTGAGTATCTGTTTGATTTGGATATATTGAATGATGAGACTTTTGATTCGGTGACACAGGTATCAAGAACTAGCTAGCCGAGTTGATGAGGCACTTGGGTTCATGTCTGCTATCGGACTCACAACAGACCACCCTATCATGACGACTACTGATTTTTGGACGTCACATGAGTGCTTACACTTGCCTTATGAACAATCTCTAACTAGATTGGATTCAACTTCAAGCTTGTACTATGATTGTTCGGCCCATTTCCTATGGGCTGGGGAGCGAACCCGCCAACTTGATGGTGCACATGTCGAATTCCTTAGAGGAATCGCAAACCCACTTGGAATTAAGGTAGATTTTACTTCTTGATCCATCTTTATTATACCATTTTCTTTTAAAATAAAGACAACTAAACTTACTTTTTGCTCTTATAGGTGAGTGACAAGATGGACCCGAATGAGTTGGTCAAGCTCATTGACATCTTGAACCCTCAGAACAAGCCGGGAAGGATTACAATCATAACAAGAATGGGAGCTGAAAACATGCGGGTCAAACTTCCACATCTTATTAGAGCCGTTAGAAGGGCGGGTCAAATTGTCACGTGGGTTAGCGATCCTATGCATGGCAACACCATCAAGGCTCCATCTGGACTCAAAACTCGCCCCTTCGATGCTATTAGGGTAAACTTACGCGTCCCACCAAACATATTTTTTTAACCTTTTTTTTCTCTTTTTTGTGAAGTCTAATAACAAGTTTTTGTAACAGGCGGAAGTGAGAGCTTTCTTTGATGTGCATGAGCAAGAAGGAAGCCACCCGGGAGGTGTCCATCTTGAAATGACGGGTCAAAATGTGACTGAATGCATTGGTGGTTCAAGAACCGTGACCTTTGATGACCTTGGTTCACGCTACCACACCCACTGTGACCCTCGACTCAATGCATCTCAGTCGTTGGAGCTCGCATTCATTATAGCCGAGAGGCTCAGAAAGAGAAGATTGGGGGCTAAACAATCTTTGGCTCCTTGAACTGTTGCTAGTTCGTTTATGTTATGAAAGTTGCTTGTTTTGAATTGTTTTTTATTTAAGAATTTATGATCTTGTATTGTATTGTATGTATACTTGGAGAAGGCAATGGCGTTGAGAGTTGTGGAATTATGTTGAGAAAGTAACACCAAAAGTTATGAATGTATTAATATACCAAATTTGTGACATTAGTCAAAAGTATCATATTCCTTTAATTAATATTGAAAGTAATCTCTATACTAATAAATAAAAATAAATATGGACACTTGTCATCATTGTAGGTTATCTAATAATTGGTTTTTTCGTTTTTCCCTACTCTTAATTATAAATGCTATAATAGTTATTCATTAATTAATAACTATCCATAATTAAAATTTTAAATACGTTAATTTCAAATTTTTAATGTGTGATACATGAGTTTATTCAATCCGTATAATACACAATATTTAAGACATAATTTTTTATATTATTAACCATGTAACAGTAAATTTATTTAGCCCACGTATTACACGGGATTGTAACATAGTAATATCATAAATTAAAGATTTTGAATTGTTATAAATCATTTTAATGTTTAAAAAGCGGTCTTTATGAGTTTATTTTAATTTTTACAGCGCATAACCGTCTGTATCACATGATACACAAATGATATATTTTAATCTATCACATTTAAAACAAACGATACAATTAATCCATCTGTCTTGGTGATTTCATACTTAAATTTGATTTCATATAAAATGATTCTATGTATAATATATGTTTATAATTTAATTGAATTAGTAAATCCGGCTGTTAATGAAATGATGTTGCTTTCAAGTGGTAATATTCTAATTTTATTATAATCAAATCACTGTAAATTTAAATGCAAATTATAGTGTGTTAGGGAAAAATATTGAAAAATTGAAGAATCATTGTTTTTTAGTAGGACAATAAGATACCTTTGTCAATAAACGGTCAAGTTGGATTATATCAGATGATATAATGGATCTTTTCTAAAGATGCCTTGTCCTCATGTGAGATCCCATTTCGAGCAAATTCCCAAAATGTCCTCTTCGATCGATTTTTTCCTTAAAATGTCCTTACTGTCTTTCTCAACGGTCCCAATCAGTACAAGTGTTGGCGTCTGTACGAATAAGGTCGTCCGCCTTTGTTCTAGACCTCTTAAAAATCAACACGTGCCCAACAAAGGTGGTACTGCCTCTACTTCTAACAATGACTATGTTAAACAAAGGCGGTGGCACATTTCAAACACGATTGTCATGGTCGCCACCACTATTGTTTGTTAAAACAAAAGGTTTCCTAAAAATAAAAAAAAAAAGTTAGGTTCCTCTGTTAAAAATAAAGGCGCCCCCCCCCCCCCCCCCCCCCCCCCCCCCCCCCCCTTCCAACATGGGAGGACGCCTTTGTTAAGAGTGAAGGTGCTCCATCTATCCAACATGGGTTGTGTATGTTACGATGAGGGAGGTTAAGAGTTTTCAAACAAAAGGATATGCACAAAGCTAGCGACTTTTGGTTGTGACACTCGGTCCAAAGTCAAGCAGCAAGGGGGTCTTAAAGCAAGCGGCACCACTATATTTGGACAATGCAGGCTAAGGGGTCCTTGTTCAAGCATTATCAACCGTTTCCAAACTAGGATAAAAGATGCATTGTGCAGGTGTAACTGTTTCAAGATTAGGGGAAACATCTACTACAGATTCCTTTGCATAAATATTAATCCCATGGCTTCAATTTTCATTTCTACATCCGTAAATCACTCTCAATGCGTTGGCGATCACATCGTATGCTTCTGCTCGTATGATACGAAAGATTTAGATTAGAAAGTTTTGTGGACTGTTAGGCTAATATTTGAAGAACAAAAGGTTTAGAAATTGTATCAGAAGCCATCTTCATCACATTCAGACATTCTAACTTGGTAAGCTATTTTTAAGAGATTTTTAGGTTCTGTTCGAAGATCACTACGAGTCCTATAAGAATTTTCATATGGGACGCATGATAAATGATCATACGTCTTAAGATTATCATGCGAGCAGAATGTTAAGTCATAGGGTCATGTAAACTGTAGTATGGCAAACAAAATTTCGACTTTATGATTAAATGTATTTAAGAATCTTTGAACATTATAAATAAATTAGAACTTTACTCAGGTATTATAATCATAAGTAATGAGATTAAGTGACTTCAAATATAGGTTTACTTCGTAGAAAAACAAGAGCCGTGTAATACCAAGAGCGCGAGTTTATCAAACATTAAAAAAAAGTTGAAAGAAAAAATTGTGGCCAAATTAATGAGAATATTTAAAGTCTTTGTGACGAAAATGTAAAAACAATACTTGCACAAAAAAGTTAATTTTCTATTTATTTAAAATAAAATATAATATCTAAATTAATATATATAAGATTTTGAGAAAAAAATTAAGTGAAAGAATAAATGTATATCTTGTTTCAAACTGTAATACAAGTGTTTAAAGTCTAGGGCTCATTATGTGTTTATATGTAAATATATTAAGCTATGTGTCATTTAAGGTTAAGGTCACAACTCACAACTGTCGGGGAATAACCATCGCTAAGGACATATATACCCCTGTACATTGACATTTGAACGTAATGTAGTTGTGTGTTTAGTACGTGTTCTCCTTTCATTCAATTGTATTCCGTGTGTGTTTGTATAGTTAAGTAGAACACGATTCTTCAGCAGCATATGACAAATTTGTACGCTCAGAGAATTCTGTTAAGAGTTCGATACGTTGCTACATAAAGTAAAGATTTTTGATGAATATGCTATTAGCAATTTTTCGAGAGGAGTCATACGAGAGATTGGCTATACTTAGTACGTTTGCTCAGACCAAATCTTTACCAGAGGCTTATATGTTGTCTCGGATGTAAGATGAAGCTAATATGATGTCGTAACATGGTTATCTACCAGTTTTACCTTATAAAAACAACGAAAAATATTTGTTGTTATACTTGATCCAAAAATATAATAAGGATCCAGTTTCAAGGTTTGATATATCCAAAGCTATGTCTACCTGACTTACGGACACACCAAGAGCATAATCTAATTCCTTATAGCCAAATACTAATTAAATACATACACCATGACACATTAATAGCTTAAGAACAATAAATATACCAAAAGGCAGCTTACAACAGTGTGACATAAATAAGGATGCAGCTTAAACTGCTGCTGGATCTGACGATATTGATCGCGATACGATCAAGAGCGATAGCAGCTCAATCCCTGCCCGGCTGCCCAGATAAATGTGGAGACGTGATGATTCCATATCCTTTTGGGATGATAGAAGGTTGCTACTTGAGTAAATTATATCAAGTAAACTGTACAAAACTACAAATCTGGAATACCAGTTTCCAATTGTTAGACATATCACTTGATGGTTATATTCATGGCTTGTTACCAGTGGCTTACAATTGCTACCACAAGCTTCAGAAACCCAAGGAAGTTAAAGTGCAATCGTCAATATTCCCAATTTCAGAGACACTGAACGTCTTGACTACGGTTGGGTGTGACTCGAGAGCAGATATGAAGGTCATTGATGGCGAAGACTACATAGCCGGATGTCTATCAATGACTGGCTGCTGTATGTTAAGAAACGGTTCATGTTTAGGCATGGGTTGCAGCCAGGTTCCGGTCCCTTATAGGTTGAAAAGCTTCCGGATTAATACAAGAAGAAATACAAACGAAAATGTCGGGAAGTGGAGTTTCAATAACTGTACCTATGGGTTTCTTGTTCAGAAAGATCATTACACGTTTCTTGTAACCGATTTTGATAATATGCATAATCGGTCTTTCCCGGTTGTTTTTAAGTGGTCTGTTGGGAACACAACCTGCAAAGAAGCTCAAAAGAATGGTGGAAATTATGTTTGCAGAGAGAATAGTGTATGTTCCGACTTTGTGTATGAATCTAATCTTGATCTACAGGGATATCGCTGTCGTTGTGCCCAAGGGTACCAGGGAAACCCGTATATTCCAAATGGGTGTCGAGGTAACACTGCCTATGTTAGTTAATGCCATAAACTGATTTAGAGGGATAGATTGTCGAAAGCTTTTTATGACGTTGTTTTTCAGATATCAACGAGTGTGAAGGTAAAAATGATTGCATACACCGCTGTGTTAACACAAATGGAAGCTACAAATGCACATGCCCCTTTGGGCAGCATGGTGATGGTAGAAAAAGGGGGAAGGGTTGCACTTATTCAGGAGGGTTAATCTTTGCTGGTGAGTGTACAACTCATTTCACATGACACTACTAGGAGAAAACAAATTTAGCATAAAAAGTTTATATAAGCATACACAACCTTCATGATCGAGTCGTAAACACTTTCCACTAACGAATTCAATCAATAACAGCAACTGCAGCATCTGTTGTGTTATCACTCATCCTATACGGAGGGCTCAAACAAAGGCAGATCATAAAGAGTAGGGAGATGTTCTTCAGGAAAAATGGTGGTTTGATTCTTCAGAAACTACTCTTTGAATCTAAACGATCTTCCCAAATGGCCAAGATTTTTTCTGCAAGAGTACTTGAAAAGGCAACCAATAATTTCCACAAAACCAATGTCATCGGTCAAGGAGGCTGCGGTATAGTTTATAAAGGTACACTAGCAGATAAAACTATGGTTGCCATCAAGAGGTCAAAGTCAATTGACGAGAACCAGATCGAGCAGTTTATAAATGAGGTGATCGTTCTATCAGAAATTAGCCACCCAAACGTTGTTAAACTATTGGGTTGTTGTTTAGAAACACCAACTCCTCTTCTAGTATATGAGTTTGTAACCAACAAAACTGTATTCCAGCACCTACATGAAAATGAGTTTCTCTCTTCACTAACCTTCGAAAGACGCCTAAACATAGCCACACAGACCGCAGAAGCCCTTGCTCATATACACTCCACCACACAAATCATTCATCGAGATATCAAATCATCAAACATACTTTTGACTGATGACTACACTTCTAAAGTATCTGATTTTGGCATCTCAAGGTTCATTCCTTTTGATCAGACTCACCTACAGACTTTGGTGCATGGGACCCTTGGGTACATAGATCCTGAGTACTTCCGTTCAGGAATTTTAACCGAGAAGAGTGACGTATATAGTTTTGGCATGGTTCTTATTGAGCTACTTACAGGACGTAAGGTCTATTCACATGATGGAACTGAAAGTGAATTGGGTTTGGCACTATATTTCATTTCTTCACTGGAAAGGGGTTGCTTGATTCGAGTTCTTGATGCTAGAGTTGAGGAAGTTGGACTTGATGACCATATCAAGAAAATCGCGAAGCTTGCGAAAGATTGTGTGGAGATAGAGGGCAAGAAAAGGCCTAATATGAAAGCAGTGAAAGATGAACTTAAGAAAATACGTGAAACTTACCTAAGAAGTTACAGATGAAACTATAACATGACTAATTAACACTATTGAATACCCTTCATCATAAGTCACCCCCTTCAGTAGGACCCACCGTTGATGACTGATTTTATGTACTTTTTTTATTATTGTTATTTCTTTAGAATGTCACAAACTCAAATATAAGATATTTTAATTTTAATATTTTTTTGTTTTAGATTATATGTACATGTATATGTATATGTATATGTATATGTATTTTTAATTAGCATGGAAAGCCTCTTTGTTTATTACAAGCCTTTAGAATTGTATAATCTTCTTCGCCATGCTTATAGAAAAGTAATTTACACATAAAGTATTCTTCTTTATTTTTTTTCATTTATTTAGCTTTTAGGGAATAAATGACATATTTACATCGTATGTTAACATAATCTTTGATTGTTATTGGTTGTCGTATTATGTTCTTATTACTTGGATATTTCGTTAGTTATATATAAAAATTAAATAAATTTTTTTAATTATTTGGTTAATTAGTACTCTAGGAATTTGATTATTAACTTTAAAAGAAAGAACAAAAAAAAGTTTTTTAAAAATAAAGGAGGTTGCAAAACAGTGCTAAATAACTTACAACCTCGTAGCTAAATTTGTAGTAAAATTCTAGCAAAATTCATAGCAAAAACATTGCAACACTCGGTAGTAAAAACGTTAACAAAGAGTGTAGCAACATTTGTATCCAAAAATCCATAGCCAACATCCTAGCAAAGCCATAGCAGGATCCGATAGCCAAATCCGTAGATTAAAGCCACAAAAATCTTCACCCTAATATTGGTAAAGTCGTAAGGATCACAGTTACTTTAGCCATATAACAGTTACTCGTTTTTGTTGTAGTGCGTGGTTACAAACGTTTCACTAAGTATTGGTAGTAATCACCATAGATAACACCTTCTCCCTAATATTGGTAAGGATCGCCTCTCTTGAATGTACATGGGTGTTTGAATAAGAATATTACACTAAAAGCTCAAACAACTCTCGTCCAACCTTTATGATCTCACTAGATATAAAAAGTGTTTTTAGCTCAAGATCACTTGGGAGATGTATTAGTAATCTGAAGTTTTTAGCTCATGTTGATGAACCAATTGATGATTGTAATTCCTCAAAACCAAGAATCAAGGTTCGATATATCCAAAGTTATGTCAACATATTGACGGACTCAACAATAACAACAATTGCTTATTGTTTTAGCCGATTTAAGAATAATAACCAAACCAAAAGCCGGCTTACAACAGTTTGATATAAATGAGAAGCTAAGCTAACGCTGGATTTCTATTCCATCCGCAATGCAGATACAGCTTAAACTGCTTCTGAGTTTAATGATATTGATCGTGATACGATCAAGAACAGTAGCAGCTCAATCCCTGCCTGGCTGCCCTGATAAATGCGGGGATGTGGCGATCCCATATCCTTTTGGGATCACAGAAGGCTGCTACTTGAGCAAATCCTATCAGGTAAATTGTACAGAACTACAAATCTGGAACACGAGTTTCAAGCTGTTAGACATATCACTTGATGGTTATATGGAAGGCTCGTTACCAATGGTGTATCGTTGTTACGACAAGGATAAGATAATCATTAGTTCAGAACCCAAAATAATGTTGTCGAGATTCCCAATCTCAGGCTCACAGAACCTCTTGACTACAGTTGGGTGCGACGCAAGAGCCAACTTGATGATGACTGATGGCAAACGCTACATAACCGGATGTCTATCAATGACTAGTTGTAGTATCTTACACAACGGTTTGTGTTTAGGCATGGGTTGCAGCCAGGTTTCCGTTCCTTACAAGCTGGCAAGTTTCCGGATCCATACAGAAAGAAATACAAAGAGCAGTGTTGGGAAGTGGAGTTTCAATAACTGCACCTATGGCTTTGTTGTTAAGAAAGATTATTACATGTTTCATGAAACGGATTTTGATAATATTCATGATCAGTCATTCCCTGTTGTTTTTGAATGGTCTGTTGGGAACACAAGCTGTGAAGAAGCTCAAAAGAACGCTGGAAACTATATTTGCAAAGAGAACAGTGTGTGTAACGACGGGTTTCTCCATGTACTCACACATGCCTACCAGGGGTATCTTTGTCAATGTGCTCAAGGGTACCAGGGAAACCCTTATATTCCATACGGGTGTAAAGGTAACACTGTCTATGCTTATTTATTTAATGCCAACAATGATATAGACCAGATAGATTGTCGAAAGCCTTTTAATGATGTTGTTTTTCAGATATTAACGAGTGTGAAGGAAATAAAAACGATTGCATACACCACTGTGTTAACACTAATGGAAGCTACAAATGCGTGTGCCCCTTTGGACAGCATGGTGATGGTAGAAAGAATGGGAAGGGTTGCACTTATTCAGAAGGGTTAATCTTTGCTGGTGAGCATATACAACTCATTTCACATGACACAATATTTGTGATCGAGTCGTGAACACTTTCCAATAATGAATTCCATCAATAAATAGCTACTGCAGGATCTGTTGTTTTATCACTCATCCTATACGGAGGGCTCAAACAAAGGCAGATCATGAAGACTAGGGAGAAGTTCTTCAAGAAAAATGGTGGTTTGATTCTTCAGAAACTACTTTTTGAATCTAAACGACCTCCCCATATGGCCAAGATATTTTCTGCAAGAGTACTGGAAAAGGCAACCAACAAATTCCATAAAAGCAACATCATCGGTCAAGGAGGCTACGGTACAGTTTATAAAGGTACTCTAGCAGATAAAACTATGATCGCCATCAAGAGGTCCAAGTCGATTGATGAGAACCAGATTGAGCAATTTATAAATGAGTTGATTGTTCTATCAGAAATTAGCCACCCAAACGTTGTTAAACTCTTGGGTTGTTGTTTAGAGACGCAGACTCCTCTTCTAGTCTATGAGTTCGTAACCAACAAAACTGTCTTCCAGCACTTGCATGAAAAGGAATTTATTTCTTCATTGACATTCGAAAGGCGCCTAAACATAGCCACACAGACCGCTAATGCCCTTGCTCACATATACTCTACCACACAAATCATTCATAGGGATGTTAAATCTTCGAACATACTTTTGACTGATGATTACAATGCAAAAGTATCTGATTTTGGCATCTCAAGATTCATTCCTGTTGACCAGACTCACTTACAGACTTTGGTGCATGGGACCCTAGGGTACATAGACCCCGAGTACTTCCGTTCAGGAATGTTGACTGAGAAGAGTGATGTGTATAGTTTTGGCATGGTTCTTATTGAGCTACTTACGGGACGTAAGGTCTATGCACATGATGGAACTGAAAGTGAGTTAGGTTTGGCGCTATATTTCGTTTCTTCACTAGAAAGGGGTTGCCTGATTCGAGTTCTTGATAATAAAGTTAAGGAAGATGGACTTGATGACCATATCAAGAAAATCGCAAAGCTTGCAAAAGAATGTGTGGAGATAGAGGGCAAGAAAAGGCCTAATATGAAAGTAGTGAAAGATGAACTCAAGGAAATATGTGAATCTTACATAAAAGGTTACCGGATCAAACTAAAACCGGCTACATAATACTATTGAATACCCTTCATTAGGAGTCACCCCCTTCATTAGGACCCACTGATGATGACTGGACCTACTTTTCTGTACTCTTTTTAATTCTTTTTTAAATCTTATTTACCGACAAACTCCTTATATAAGATATTTAACATTTTTTGTTTTAGAATATATGTATATGTATATGTATTTCAGAATAGCAAGGAAAAACTCTTCTGTTTATTACAAGCCTCTAGTAGAACCTTATTCGCCAAGCTTGTAGAAAAGTAATTTACTTAAATAGTATTCTTTTCTGTTTTTTCATTTTATTTAGCTTTTAGGGAATAATTGGCGTATTCACATCGTATGTTAACATACGGTTATTATTTTATGTTCTCATTAGTTGGATATAATTGAGTTATTAAAATTTCATGAATTTTGTATAAATATATGGTACTTAAAAATCTAGAATTTTTATTATTAACTTAAAATGAAAAATCCAAAAAGGAATTATTTAAAATAGCCTTTTGCGATCGAAATGCATAGCAAGTTCCATTTTTCTAGTAGTAATGCAAAATATGTGGAAAATAACTCATAGTAAAAATCTAGTAATTCATCAACACCAAGAATGAAGGTTCGATATATCCAAAATTTTGTCAACAGAGTGACGGACACACCAATAACAAGAGTTTCTAATTGTTCTAGCCAATTTAAGGACAATGAGGATCTAAACCAAAAGTTGGCCAGCTTACAGTTTGACATAAACAAGAAGCTAAGCTAATGCTGGTTTTCAATTCTCTGCAATGAGGATACAGCTCAAACTGCTACAGAGTTTGATGATATTGATCGCGATACGATCAAGAACGATAGCAGCTCAATCCCTACCCGGCTGCCTAGATAAATGTGGGGATGTGATGATTCCATATCCTTTTAGGATCACAGAAGGCTGCTACTTGAAATCTTATAAGGTAAACTGTACAGAACTACAAATATGGAACACAAGTTTCAAACTGTTAAACATATCACTTGATGATTATATGCATGGCTCATTACCAATGGCGTATCGTTGAAACCACAAGGATAAGATAATCACAAGTTCAGAACCCAAAATAAGGTTGTCAAGATTCGTAATCTCAGGTACACAGAATCTCTTGACTACAGTTACGTCAACAAGAGCCAACATGATGATGACTGATAGCGAAGAGTCGAAGACTACTTAATAGGATGCTATCAATGACTAGCTGTAGTATCTTACAAAACAGATTGTGTTTAGGCATGGGTTGCAGCCAGGTTCCCATTCCTTATAAGCTGACAAGTTTCCGGATCCATACAGAAGAAATACAGACAGCAGTGTCAGGAAGTGGACGTTCAATAACTGCACCTATGGGTTTGTTGTTGAGAAACATCGTCACATGTTTCAAAAAACTGATCTTGATAACATGCATAATCAGACTTTCCCAGTTGTTTTAGAATGGGGGTTGGGAACACAAGCTTTGAAGAAGCTCAAAATAATGGTGGAAATTATTTTTGCAAAAAGAATAGTGTATGTGCTTCCGTGTTTTACAATGTGTTCAGACCTGGTTAGTTAATGTCATCAACTGATTTAGATAGAAAGACTGTCGAAAGCTTTTTAAAGACGCTGTTTTTCAGATGTTAACGAGTGTGAAGGAAATCAAAATGATTGCATACATCGCTGTGTTAACACGAATAGATGCTACAAATGTGCGTGCCCTTTTGGCCAGCACGGTGATGGCAGAAAGAATGTGAAGGGTTGCACTTATTCAGAAGGGTTAATCATTGCTAGTGAGTATATACAACTCAATTCACATGACACTACTTGAAGTTTTGTCACATAAACAAATTTAAAATTGGAAGTTTATACAAGCATACAGTCTTTCTGATTAAGTTGTAAACATTTTCCAATAATGAATTCCATCAATAAATAGCAACTGCAGCATCTGTTGTGTTATCACTCATCCTATACGGAGGGCTCAAACAAAGGCAGATCATGAAGACTAGGGAGAATTTCTTCAAGAAAAATGGTGGTTTGATTCTTCAGAAACTACTCTTTAAATCTAAACAATCTCCCCAAATGGCCAAGATATTTTCAGCAGGTGTACTGGAAAAGGCAACCAATAACTTCCATAAAATCAATGTCATTGGTCAAGGAGGCTACGGTACAATTTATAAAGGTACTCTAGCATATAAAACTATGGTCGCCATCAAGAGGTCCGAGTCCATTGACGAGAACCAAATTGAGCAGTTTAGAAATGAGGTGATTGTTCTCTCAGAAATTAGCCACCCAAACCTTGTCAAACTCTCAGGTTGTTGTTTAGAGACGCAGATACCTCTTCTAGTCTATGAGTTCGTAACCAACAAAACTATCTGATTTTGGCATCTCAAGGTTCATTCCTGTTGATCAGTCTCATTTGCAGACTTTGGTGCATGGGACTCTTGGGTACATAGACCCTGAGTACTTTCGTTTAGGAATTTTGACTGAGAAGAGTGACGTATATAGTTTTGGCATGGTTCTTATTGAGCTACTTACGGGATGAAAGGTCTATTCACATGATGGGACTGAAAGTGATTTGGGTTTGGCACTATATTTTGTTTCTTCACTGGAATGAGTTGCTTGATTCGAGTTCTTGATGCTAAAGTTAACAAAGATGGACTTGATGACCATATCAAGAAATCGCAAAGTTTGCGAAAGAATGTGTGGAGATAGAGGACAAGAAAAGGCCTAACATGAAAGCAGTGAAAGATGAACTCAAGAAAATAAGTGAATCTTACCTAAAGGGTACTATAACCTCCAAGAAAGTCCAACATATTGATCATGACCAGCTTATCCTTTTTGACTCATATTGAGCAGATCTGCCTAACTGAAGGATTTTCCAAATGGGTTTAAATAGGGTTTTACATGTTTCTATAATAAAACCAAATACTAATAAATTTAAAATGCATAAAATCAAGCTGTTACAATCTACTAATTTCTATGGTTTTACAAGACTAATAAATAACTACACTACAATCTAGAAAGACTCTTGATAATTCAATTGTACATGTTTCAATGTAGCCTTGAGTCATGAAAAAAGAAATGCAACTAATCCTAACGCTCGATGATCAAATATAATAAAGAAATACACAAGTCTAACCAATGAGACTCAGTTTCAAGGCAAAAGGTATTTTGTAATAAGCAGAACTATAAAAGCCTAAGTAAACAAACTAAATACTAATCAGAAAGAGAAAAGGGTCTATCTTTGTATCATTAGAGAAGAATATGATGTACATATCATATACTATTTCATGAAGTTTGTGGAAGATAAAACTTAACATAATATGGGAATTAAGACAGTTAAAAAGATCTTATTACAGCATATACCATATGAAACTGATAAAAGTTCATATAAGAACTCACAAGTTATCTTCAGTTGGTGGTCGAAGAAGCTGTTGACCACCAAAAAGCGCCATTTGTTGCAAAAATGTTCACAATGAAGAATCATAATCGTCACTTATATCTATATCTTCGACATCTGAATCATCCAAATCATCAAAGTCCATACTATCGCCAAGAAGCTGTTGTGATCCATCATTTGGTATCCCTGGATGAGTTCTTGCCTCTTGTATTATTGACAATATTTCATCTATGTTCTGACTTGTGTCGTTTAAATTTGTGTTGTGAGAGCTTGCACCATATGTTAGATCTGAAGGAAGGTTCTTTAAAAACCATGGGTGCATTTGGATTTCTTGAATGGTTATTCTCTGCACAAACCCGAGTAACAATATTATGGATTAGTAAATACACCATGCGTCAAATGGACAAGAAACTGATGGTTGGTCAACCCGACCCAAACCATTTTGACCCCTTATCCAACCCCTCCATTTGGCTCATCAACTCCAATATGATGTATGAAATTCTACCTTCTCGGGGTTGGCAACAAATATCCGATAAAGAAGATGTCTGCATTCCAAAGAAATTTCTACAGTATCCGGAATCGTGTATTGGACACTAAGTATCCGCTGTCATAAGTCAAACCGAGTTTTATTAAATAATTAAACTTTATAAAATGAGATTTTGGACATCTAAAAGTTTAAAAATTTACTCACAGAAACAGTTGTCCGAAAGTTTTTTGGATCATTAGGATCTCCAAACGGGTATGTCCCAACTAGCATCACATACAAGGTAACTCCACATGACCAAACATCTGCAAGCTAAAATTTTCAAGGGTTAAAATAGGAATTTCCTGATTTGTTTAACGGTTGCTAACTTTTCAAATCATCATAGTACACAAATTCTTTGCAAACAAACTACCCTTGTAGTGTACAAAAATATTTAAAAATTGTAAAGGTAGTAGATACTCTGTTTCAGAAAACTATAGTACACAGGATTTATTGTTTTTGTATTGTCAAAATTGGTCAAATGTCAAAAGACCACTATGGATTTCTCTGATTTCATAGCTTAATACGAGTAAATCCCAAAATTAATAAAACCTCAACAAACACATTCTCAGCCTTTGATTTTAATAAATGTGTCATTTTTTGCATGATTAAGTCCCTAAACTTCACATCATTGATAAAAAAGATTTTCCATATATCCGTGTCATCTACTATACCCCACAATCAAAACCGGAGGCATGCAAAGGTTGAGACCGAATCTAAAATCTTCAAAGAGAACCCAAGGAAGCCTTTTAGTAAAAATGCCAGCAACTTGAAATCGAGAGGACAATTGCAATACCTGAATATGTCCTTGTTGTACCTTTTCGCGGACGGAATGAATGTATAACCCAATAATTTTTATGAATCGATGTTAGACAGGATTTTTTAGCCGGATAGACTGCGCGAACATCGTCACAATAAACAATTGATGCCTTGGATGGCGGATGGTGAAGTTCAAGAAGTAAATTGTGAACCCAATATATTTCTGAGACAACATTTGCCACCCCTCTATATTCAGCTTCTACAATGGACCAGGAGATAGTAGTATGCTGTTAGACGGCCACGAAACTAAGTTGCCCTCGAAATATAAACAATAACCGGAAGTCGACCAACGGCTGGGCTTGTCGGCTTCAGCATCTGTGTAAGCAAGGAGAGAGTGTGCCGAGGACCTAGTCACGAGTAGACTGAGGGAGATGGTGCCCTAGACATTTCGTAATATAAGTTTTGAAGCGTTAAAATGGAGGTAGAGTATGTTGTACATGCAAATCTACTTGACGACAAATGCAGCCTATGTAAGATCAGGCCTCGTGAAAGTAAGATACTGTATGGCCCTGCAAGACTGCAGTAGGATGTGGGGTCATCGATTAAGGTGCCATCATTAGCACTTAATTTGCCATTGATATCAACCGAAGTGGCAACTGGTTTAGAAGATTACATTCCTGCTTGCTCAAAGATTTCGGAAGCAATACTTGTTGTAAAAAAAGTCCCTGAAAGGTGTGTATCAGGATATGCCTGATAAGTAGCTAAGTTTTCCAAGGTCCTTCATTGAAAATTCCTTGAAAACTGAGACATAAAATGTGATCGTAAAATGTCAGACGAGGTAACTAGGTGAATTCCATCCACATAGAGTAAGAATAAAATCCATATAAACTTCTTTCTTGTAGATGAAGAAGGAATGGCACATTTGCACATTTACTATGAATGAATCTAAGGTATAAACCTAGTCGGCGAACCGCCGATGCCAGGACCACGTGCCTGCTTCACACCACATAGAGGTTTCCTAAGTAGGCAAAAGTGGTCCAGATAGGAGTCTCGAAACCCTATGGGTTGGTGCATGTATACGGTCTCTGACAAAGGATTGTGTAGGAAAACATTCTTTACGCGAAGTTAATGTAAGGGCCATGAGTGAGCTAGAGCAAGATGAAAAACAATGCGAATGGTGGCTAGCTTCATTAGTGGGC
This sequence comes from Flaveria robusta, assembly GCA_025506415.1. NCBI lineage: Eukaryota > Viridiplantae > Streptophyta > Magnoliopsida > Asterales > Asteraceae > Flaveria > Flaveria robusta. The sequence goes on from CM046464.1 coordinate 19,469,685, forward strand.
TGAACGTATAGCCACAATTTACATCGTGTCAAGACGTGCCATCACAAAGAAGACAAGTCTTGTACCTCTCAAGGGAATAAGTACCTGATACACAGGATTAACCTTTTCAACACAATGTAGTGAGGGGCAAATTGGGTTTTTGCAACCTTTAATAGCTCCAACTTTGAATTTTCTCTAAAAATGGATAATGCTTGTCCATGGTTCAAAAAATACTTAGACAATCATTTTTCCTTTTTTTATGTGTTATGTAGCCAAAAAAAACTCATTTGAAAAGTCTTTAAAAATCAGGTTTATTGTATGCACACAACATTGTGACCAAAAAATGTGCTTGTAAACCTTTTTTATTTCCTTGCTCGCAACTTTACAATTGGGTGTGTTGTCCGTCACAACATTGAGAACATTATTGGAGCCGAATGCTTAAGTCGCTTGAGTTAGAAACTTTGCAATTTCTTTTCCCGTTTTCTCCACCCCAGAAAAGTCTTCAACATACATGAACATAGAATCACAGTTGTTAACAGTAAGAACATTGATCAACGGTTTATGCTTTATATTTGTCCACCCATCAGATACAAAAGAAAGATGCGTTCTTTACACGGCGATATATCATAAACTATATACTCGGATGTAACTCACAAATTGCCTCTACGTCAGCCCGACATGGAAAATGCATTCTTTACACGGCAATATATCATAAACTATATACATGAAGCACCATGTAGGCTTAGTCAATCCAAGTAAACCGCATCATGTCTGCTTACTCCATCGCACGCACTAAGAGTTGGTTTCATCGCCTTTCAACTGTTCCTCATCAAATCGGCTTTTCCGAGTCCAAAACAGACTCGTCTCTATTCATTCTCAAAGAAGGACCTACTTTGGTTTATGTTCTTGTTTATGTAGACGATATAATCATCACCAGCAACAATAATTCAACCATTGAAGCATCATTAAGTAGCATAATACCTCTTTTGTAGGTAAAGATCTTGGCCAACTTCACTACTTTTTGGGAGTTGAAGTAATTCATCATGACAACAATGTCCTATTATCAACATTAAAGTATGTTTTGGACATTCTTCAACACTCCGGTCTTTCCGATTGCAAGCCAGTTTGCTCACAAGTCTTAGCCAATGATGACAGACCACTTCTTTCATATCTGTCTCAATATCGTTAAATAGTAAGGGTTCTATAGTATACCACCCTTTCCTGACCGGATATTGCATATGCTATAAACAAAGTTTGTCAATTCATGCATGCCCCGACGGACAACCATCGATCCGCCGTGAAGCGTATACTACGATATATGAAAGGTAAAACCAACCTAGGCCTTATTTGGCATAACTCTAGCTTGCAAACCGGTAGCACGGGTTGTGTCGACCATCGGTCCGCGGGGGATTTGCAATCTATTTGGGATCCAATCTCATCTCATGGACTGCTCGAAGCAGCAAACCGATCCCAGATCTTCAACTGAAGCTGAATACAAGGCTCTTGCAGATACGGTTGCAGAGTTGCTTTGGTTAAAGACCTTTCTTCGTGAGCTTGGCATCTAACCCAATATATCACCCGTTCTTTGGTGTGACAACCTTGGTGTCACCTACCTTTTAGCCAATCCTATTTTTCACACTCGTACCAAGCATGTTGAAGTAGACTATCTCTTGATGTGTATTTTACATTTATCATTCTCGAGGGTTTATATTGTAATATTCAGCTCTATATACGGAGCCTATATTGTTCTTGAATAATCAATCAATTCACCAAATCATTATACACTATTTATCGAGCACCATTGGGCTTCAAGATGCCAAAAGAAGAACGAAAGAAAGGTAGTTAAATATGGGCATTTGAAAGTTTTTAGGTGCATCGCCTATGATCTAGTGAAAGATGACGATAAGCTTGATGCTAACACCAAGAAATACAGTTTCATTGGATATAGAAGACAGTATGGGTTACAGGAATTGAAATATTTCAAAGATAGAAAGGTTGTTAAAAGCAAACATGCTACGTTTAATGAGACCAAGTCATATAACAATAGAAACACAATAATCTCACACATTCAAAAAGATCATGTCGAATTTAAAGTTGATGTTGAGAAACAAACAACAGAGAGCTTGTTGCTAAAACCTCATATTGAAACTGAAGTTCTTAAGTTCGATGATGATGCACGTGGAGATGAAAAAGCAGTGGGAGCTTTAGAAAGCGGGAATCCAGATTCAGAATACGAATAGTCTCCCCAGAATCCTGACGAGTCTCAACATTGCATTGGGCAGGAGGTCCACCACTGTTTCTAAACAAATAGAGAGATATAGTCCTTCAGTCAACTATCTACTATCTTCTCTTGACTGAAGTTGGTGAACTGGAGACTTATTCTTAAGCAAATAAGTTGAAAGATTCACTTTAGTGGGAACGTGCTACGAAGGATGAAGTAAGCCCGTCAAAAACAAATAAAACATGTGTATTAACTAAGATTCTACCATATAAAATAGCTTTACATAATAATGGGTCTACAGAGTTAAGGAAGAACATGATGGGTTAACGCTATAAAGCTCATTTAGTGGTCATGGTTTTCCTACAAAAGAAGGGGATTGATTATAGTGAGATCTTCTCTCAGGTAGTCAAGATAACTACCATTTGATTCTGAGTACAATCTAAGTATTGTAGTTGTAAAGGGCTTACATCTAGACCAACTAGATGTTAAGATGGAATTCCTACAAGGTAACCTTGATGTTGAGATCTATATGGCACAACTTGAGGGGTGATGGGTATCAAGTTGCCTAGAAAAGAAAATTGTAAGAATATTGTGTGTGCAAACTAAAGATGAGCTTATATAGTCTAAAGCAAGCACCTAGACATTGATACTTGTAGTTGATGATTTGTAGAGAGTCATCTATGGAGAGAGCTGGGTGCAAGAAATGCGAGACAAATCATTGTTGTTAAAAAAAAGTTTAAGAGTTCCTATATCATCTTACTTTTTTATGTACATGATATGCTAATGGCAGGTTCTGGTACGAGAGAAATTCACAAGTTGAAGAAATAGTTCTTTGATGAATTCGAGATGAAAGATCTTGACCCAACCAAACACATATTTGCGATGAGTAGATCCATAAGGAACCATGGCTGCATAACATATAGATACCAAAAACCGGCTAGCTTGATTACTAGAAATTACAAACAACAACAACCCAATTCGAGTAGGGTGAAACTCCAATTACAAAGGAACTATTCAGATACTAATTCTCTATCTTGCTTCTCTACGTGAACATGAAAAAAGTAAAATAAAAACCTAACTAACTACCCCCACTAACCCTCTATCCCACTATATCCTTTTGACCGATACAACAATTACCCACTAACCCACCTGGGCCTGCCCCATAATAGCTGGGTCGACCCATAGATCCTTATCAATTCTTCGGCCCCGGAGAAACGACTTGTCCTCAAGTCGGGTAGGAGAAAAGTGGTCTGCACCTGTGTTTACCGGTTCCTTGAATGGTTCAATGGTAAGGTGGTGAAAGGTAACTGAATTCTACACACCCTGTCCCACTCCTTGCAGCTTGTATTCTTGACCATTGATGGAGAACATCAAAAACATTTTGCTCCAGTTTGCTTGGACGGTATTCAAAGTGGCCAGCCATTTAATGCCGAGAACTACATCCACTCCCCCTAAAGAGAATGGATAGAAGTCTTGTATGATTTGAAGATCATCTAGCTGCAACACAACATTCTTGCAGACTTGGTTACATTGAATGACATCCCCATTGCCAATTCGCACACCAAACGGGGCTACATTTTGTGTGGTCAACTTAGCTTTTTCAACCAGTGTATCAGCCACAAAATTATGAGTTGACCCACTATCGATGAGAACCAAGACCTTGGAGGAGTGAATCACACCGTGAAGAGTCATAATTGGAGTAGGTGACTTACCTAGCAACGCGTGAAGGCTAATTTCAGCCAAGTCTTCTTGATCAGTCTGCTGTTCATCCCCCTCTGTGACCACTGGAGCTGCTGCCAAGAGTTGAAATTTACCTGTTTTGCAGCGATGACCAGGTCCGTATTTTTCCCCGCAGCGAAAGCACTCTCCCTTAAGAAACCGGGACTGTTTTTCAGTCTCAGAAATACGAAGGGGCTGATATTGTGAAGGGGCTGCAGTGGAAGTGACAACTGATGAAGAAAATTTGGTGTTTGTAACCTCACTTGAACTCTTACCGGCTCGAGCCTGTCCCTGTTTAGTTTCATACTCCATGGCCAAACTCATAGCGTTGTAAACCATTCTAGGCTTATGAATGCGGACATCGGATTTCAGTTCTTTTTTGAGCCCGTTTAGAAACACCCCTAGTAAGCAGTGATTGGGCCAGTTGGAAACCCGTGCTGATCTTTTTGCGAACTCTTGGCGATACTCCTGAACGGTGCCGGTTTGTTTGATGGCACACAAGAATTCATCTGGATTTTGGAACTTGGCCGGACCGAAGTTCTTGTGCAAGGCATGGACGAGCTCTTCCCAATAGGCAATGGACTGATCTGCAGACAGCCATGAAAACAAGTCCTGCGCCTCCCCTTCAAGGTGCATAAAGGCTATGTCCACCTTATCTTCATCTGAAGCATTGTAGTATTTGAAAAACTTCTCTGCTTTTTGAGTATCCAGCCCCTCGGATCACCACTGCTGAAAGCCGGTAGGGTGATTTTTGTTGAAGGTCGGTGCTGGTTATGCTTCCACGAGGACTCGCCATCTTCAAAGCGACTGGAACTGCCACTGGACTTGTCCCTCGCTGTTCCCTGTGATTTAAGGGCAGCCACATCTGCTTTGAGTGACTCGAACGACTCCAATCGTGCGGCGATTGCCGCCAATTGAGCGGCAATTGGATCGATTTGGCCGCTGCTGCCATCGGGATTACTCCGGGTGTTAGGTGCCATTTCGATATTCCCGGCAATGGAACCAATTGATAGATACCAAAAACCGGCTTGCTTGATTACTAGAAATTACGAACAAGAACAACCCAATTCGAGTAGGGTGAAACTCCAATTACAAAGGAACTATTCAGATAATAATTCTCTATCTTGCTTCTCTACGTGAACATGAATAAATAGTAAAATAAAAACCTAACTACCCCCACTAACCCTCTATCCCACTATCTCCTTTTGACCGATACAACAATTACCCACTAACCCACCTGGGCCTGCCCCATAACAGCTGGGTCGACCCGTAGATCCTTATCAATAACACTATCTCGGAGAAGTACGTTGAAAAGGTGTAAGAAAGATTCAAAATGAATGGTGAGACGACTGAACCGAAAAAAAAAACCTTTGTGTAGTAATTTCAAGCTTCCCAAAAATCAGCCTCGAACTCTGAAGATGAAATAGCAGAGATGGCTAAAGTTCCTTATGCATTTGCTACTCGTAGTCTTATATACGCCATGGTTTGGGCAAACCCTAGCATTACTCATGTAGTTTAGGTTGTTAGTCGCTCTATGTCAAATCCGGGGAAGATTACTGGGAAGTTGGTAATGGTTACACTGGTATTTAAAGGTACTTCCAGACTTGGGTTATGTTTCAAAAGGAAGGATATTGTCTCAGGGGTTATGATATTAATTTGGTTGTATGATTTCACAGTGGGAGGAACATCGGTGAGTTGGATGTCCAAACTTAAGAAAAGTGTGGCTTTATCAACTATTGAAGGCGAGTATATGGCATTAGCTAGTAAAGAGTTGGTGTGATTGAAGACTTTTCTTGAAAAGTTGGAAAAGAAACAAACTAAGTTCTCATTATTCTATGATAATGAAAGTGCAATAAAACTTGCAAAGAATCTAGTCTACCATGCAAAGACGAAGCACATTGATATGAGATATTATTTTGTCGAAAATGTAATATGATGGCACATTTAGTCTGAAGAATATCTTAGGTGCAAAGAATCCAACATATATGTTCACTAAATTTGTGGCGCTAGATAAGCTAGAGTTGTGCAGAGCTTCAACTAGCCTTTAGGAATAATGTTGAGAAGGAAAGGCTAACTAGGAAATGCTAAAACCAGCAAAGGGTTTTATCTACAAAAGTACAATGAAGTTTTAACATGATTCAAAGCCTCCAAATGGGAGATTGTTGTGGTTATATGTAGGCTCACTCCTGCATTGGGTCAAGCCTAGAATTAGGATTAAGCAGTAGGGTTCAGCCGGTCCTATCTTTTTAAGCCAAATTTAATTAACTTGTTGATTAAAGGTTTAGCCCTAAATTGATATCACTCAAAAAGAAAATCTAGTTGCCCCAAGAGGACATAGGTTGCACGCCGCAACCGAACCTCTATAAATCTCTTGTGTCTCTGTTATTATTTATTGTTTTCTATTGTTTGTTCGTACCAGTTTGATCCTAACAACTGGTATTAGAGCTTCAGGCTCTTGTTTACTGTTAAAATCTTTCCCCCTGTTTCTCTATTTTGTACGAAACACGAATTAAGGTTTCTGCGTCGTTTTTTGGTTGCCAGTCGAACCAAGTTTCTCTGCCGCCGTCTTGCTCCCGTCAAATTAGGGTTTCTGTCGTCATCTGGGTCATTTGATTGTCTGTTGCGTTCAAAACTTAGGTGCAATATCAAACTCCTTTGCTCTTGGTTTTTTGGAACTGTTTTCATAGAATAGTGGTCAACAGAACAACACTCAAGTTCAAGCAGCCGGCCACTGTCGTGTTTGTCACTATTCTCAGTTCTGACTCGACTGTTAAGCATCTGTAGTTCGGAATAATGACTGAGGACGGGAAAACAAAAATTGAGAAATTCGATAGTCATGATTTCGGTTGGTGGAAGATGCAAATCGAGGATTTGCTGGTTCAGAAGGATTTAGAAGCCACTGGGCTGTTCTTGACAGGAAGGCTGTTTCTGTCATCAGACTCTCGCTGTCAAAGAATGTTGCTTTCGATATTCTGAAGGAGAAGACGGCTAAAGGCATCATGGATGCGCTGTCTAACATTTATGAGAAGCCGTCTGCTACAAATAAAGTCTTTCTAATTAGAGAACTAGTGAACATGAAACTGAAAGGAGGATCCGCTACCACTCACATCAGCAACTTCAATACTATCATGTCTCAATTAGTGTCAGTTGATATAAAATTCGATAATGAGGTTCAGGCATTGTTCCTTTTATCTTCTTTACTAGAAAGTTGGTCAGGAACTGTTACTGCAGTTAGTAGTTCATCCGGAACTACTAAGCTTACTACTGATGCAGTTCGAGATCTAATTTTGGGGGAGGATATTAGAAGAAGAGCTTTAAGAGAATCATAGAGTGCCTTACTAAAGGGAGAGGAAGAAAGAAAGAAAAGGGTGCTTGTAGAGGAAGGTCAAGATCCAGAAAAAGGGGTCAGTCAAAACCTAGAAAAGACATCCAGTGTTGGAACTGCAAAGAAACTAGACATTTCAGAAATCAATGCCCAAACCCATCTATCTCAAAAGAAAAGAAGGAAGTCAAAGTAGCTGCTCATGATTTTGATCTGATTCAGACACTCTTATCTGCTGTGTGGAAAACTCAATTGAGTCATGGATTATGGATTCTGGCGCATCTTTTCATGCTACCTCTAGCACGAAGTTGATGAAGAATGCAACTTAGGTAAAGTTTGCCTGGCAAACAACCATACTCTTGATGTTACAGGATTGGGAGATATTGAGTTGAAAACTTCGTTGGGTACCTCGTGGACCTTAAAGGACGTTCGGGTCATCCCTAGCCTGAAAAAGCAGCTAATCTCTATCCGGCAGTTGGATGATCAGGGATACGACGTGATGTTCGGTGGGGGACAATGAAAGGTAGTAAAGGGGAATCTTGTAATTGCTACATGGAAAAAGAGGGGTACCCTCTACATGGCTAAAGTTCCGGTGGATGGGGTAAACTCGATGACTAGTGGACCGAGTCAATCCAATCTGTGGCACCACCGACTCGGTCATATGAGTGAAAAAGGAATGAATATGCTCGTTGCAAAAGGTAAGCTTCCAGAACTCAAAAGAGTTGAATCTGAATTCTGTAAACCCTGTGTATTTGGGAAGAAGAAAGTATCTTTAGTGAAGACGGGAAAGGCACCAAAAGCTCAAAAATTGGAGCTTGTTCACACTGATGTATGCGAACGAACCTCAGTTTCATCTCTGGGAGGAGCTCCTTACTATGTCACCTTCGTACACGATTCAACAAGCAAGGTATGGGTTTATTTTCTTAAAAATAAATCTTATGTCTTTTATACTTTTAAGAAATGGAAAACTGCTATTGATTTGGAAATTTATTTGAAGGTAAAATGCTTGAAGTCGGACAACGGAGGAAAATACATCAGCGCTGAATTCCTTGATTATTGCACTGAACATGGTATTCGGATGATAAAGACATTCCCAGCACTCCTCAACAAAATGGAGTGGCGGAAAGAATGAACTGAATGTTAAATGAGAGAGCCAGAAGTATGAGACTTAATTGCGAGCTTCCAAAGATGTTATGGGCTGATGCAATCAACACTGCTGCTTATTTAATCAATCGGGGATTGTCAGTACCGTTGGGATTCAAGATACCAGAAGAAGAATGGATAGGGGAAGCAGTCAAATACAGGCATTTGAAAGTATTTGGGTGCAGTGCCTATGATCTAGTGAAAGACGGTGACAATCTTGATGCTAAAGCTAAAAAGTACACCTTCATTGAATATGGGTCGGATACTATGGGCAATAGGGTTCGGGATTTTGAAAGTAGAAAGGTAGTCAAAAGCAAGCATGGTACATTCAATGAGGCTGAGTTGTATAAAGACAAAACAGCAAACTCACAAGTTCAAAAAAAGCAGGTTGAATTTGAAACTGTTGCAATTAAACAAACAACACAGCCGGTCACTGAATCAAACACTGAAACTGAAGTTCCTGAGTTTGAAGATGACGATATGGGTGGAGATGAAGAAACAGTGGGAGTTTATGATAGTGGGAGTTCAGAGTCTGATGATGAACAGTCCTCGCAGGGTCCCGACCAGTCTCAAAATTGGGTCAGGAGGTCCACTAGAGTCTCCAAACAACCAGAGAGGTATAGTCCTTCAGTCAACTATCTTCTCTTAACTAAAAATGATGAACCAGTAAAACTTCCTGAAGTTGTTAAGATGAAAGATTAGCTCTAGTGGGAGCATGCTATGAAAGAAGAGATGAGTTCCTTGATGAAAAATAAAACATGGGTACTAACCAAGCTTCCGCCGGATAAGAGAGTTCTACGTATAATAAATGGGTCTTTAGGGTCAAGGAAGAACATGACTAAACGATGCAAAGCTCGCTTAGTAGTCAAGGGTTTTCAGCAAAAGGAGGGGGTTGATTATGATGAGATCTTCTCGCCAGTTGTGAAAATGACAACCATCAGACTGGTTCTGAGTCTAGTAGCTGCAGAGGGCTTACATCTAGAACAATTAGATGTTAAGACAACATTTCTATACGGTGACCTTGACGAAGAAATTTATATGACACAACCTGAAGGGTTTCAAGTTGTCGGGAAAGGAAACTGGGTCTACAAACTGGAAAAAAGCTTGTATGGTCTAAAACAGGCACCCAAGCAGTGGTACTTGAAGTTTGATAACTTCATGGAAAGGTCTGGGTACAAGAAATGTCAAATGGATCATTGCTGCTATTTGAAGAGGTTCAACAGCTCTTATATTATTCTACTACTCTATGTAGATGATACGTTGATTGAAGGGTCAAATATGAAAGAGATCAGCAAGTTAAAAAAAGAAATGTCCAAAGAATTTGAGATGAAAGACTTGAGTCCAGCCAAACAGATACTCGGGATGAGCATTATCAAAAATAAAAAAGATGGATCTTTAACACTATCCCAAGAAAAATACATACGAAAAGTGTTGGAAAGATTCAAGATGAATAATGAAAATACTAGGTCTAGAAACACACCATTGGGAAGTCACTTCAAGCTCATCAAAGATCAGTCTCCTAAACCTAAAGAAAAAAGAACAAAGATGGCTAAAATTCCATACGCATCTGCAGTTGGCAGTCTCATGTATGCCATGGTCTGCACTCGACCAAATATTGCTCACGCGGTTGGGGTAGTTAGTCAGTTTATGTTAGATCCGGGGAAAGAACACTGGGAAGCAGTTAAGTGGATACTCAGATGCTTAAAAGGTACATCTAAAATGGGGTTATGTTTCAAGGGGATAGATGCAATTCTTGAGGGTATACTGATGCTGATTTGGGTGGTTGTAAAGGGACATTAAAAAGCACTATAGGGTATGTCTTTAAAGTTAGAGGAACAGCAGTTAGCTGGATGTCCAGACATCAGAAAAATGTAGCTCTATCAACAACAAAGGCTGAATATATGGTTGTTGCTGAAGCTAGTAAGGAGTTAATATAGTTCAAGACTTTTCTTGAAGAATTGGGTAAACAACAATCTGATTACTCATTGTATTGTGACAATGAGAGTGAAGTGAAACTTGCCAAAAATCCAGTCTATCATGGTAAAACAAAGCACATTGGGATGAGGTATCATTTTTTTAGAGGATTGATCAGTGATGGAGCAATCAATTTGAAGAACATCTCAGGTGCGAAGAATCCAGCCGATATGTTTACCAAATCTGTGGTGCTGGATAAGCTAACGCTTTGCATAGCTTCAACTGGCCTTCAAGAATAATGTTGAGAAGGCAGGGGTAGCTAGGGGGTGCAAAAACCAGAGGAATTTACAGAAGTACAAGAAGCGAAATGCAGCTGAACGTGTTTCGAAGCCTCCAAGTGGGAGACTTGTTGGGTGTAGGCTTCGGGTGAATTAATTTGGAGTAGTTGGGCTTGGCCGGCCGAAGTTCTAATTAGGCCCAGTTTAGTTAGATTATTAACTAAAGGGATTAACCCTAATTGTAGTCTATACATACATCTCATTGTACTTGTAATCATTATCACTCAATAAAAAGAAAACCCTAGTTGCCCCAAGAGGACGTAGGTTGCACGCTGTAACCGAACCCCTATAAATCGCTCGTGTCTCTGTTATTATTTATTGTACTCTATTGTGTGTTCTTACCAGTTTGATCCTAACAAAAGCATCTTATTCGATTTAAGAGGTGAAAACAAAGACAAGAGTACGGCTTGACCTATTTCATGTATGGGTATCTTGTAGCCAGTGCCAACTATGATGTGATTTGAAGACATTTTCAAAATAACACGAGACTACCTGTCAAATATGTCATATGAGATGTTCCCACATCCGGTTGTTGTCCGGAGGACTAAGGGACATAGTGTACATTGCCTGTTCGATGTTGGTGGGAGAGTAACCCAATTTTGATCCAACATAGGATGAAGATGGTCGAGGTCCCAATACTCCTACATATGCTTATGATCCAGTGGACTCATTGGGTCGTGGGGTGACAGGCTGGGAAGTTGGAAATGGACAAGGGCTTACACCCTATGGAGTTGGTTGTGATGTTGCGCTAAAATAATGGTCTGGTCTCCAACTGTTCATCATCGAATCAGGCCACGCTGTATGTGGGCCTCAATAAGATTCAGGGGGTTTTCTGCAACTGAAGTGAGGAACCCCTATCGTGACTGAAATACCCACCGAGCCCCTTGCCTCTGCCACATTATCCTCGACCACGATCTGGTTGGCCGCTTCATGAGATGGGTATGGCGATGGGTCGAAGGTTTTTTTTGTCAGTCGGCGACGGCAACATTGGTCGCTTGGCTTGCTATTCTCATGTCCTCCACAATTAACTTCATTATTGCCTCGTAAAGTCAGGAAACGGGACTGATTGTTGCAAAATCATGGCAACGCTATCATATTGTTCAATAAGTTGAAAAATCAGTTGAAGCACAAAGAGGTGATTGCATACCGGTGAGCTGTCATTAGCCAATTGGTTAGAAAAAAGCTTTAAAGCTTGACAATAAGCCAACGTTGGGGAAGGTATCAAGATGGGTAGTATTGAATTTGTGCTCTAAGTACACAACTCTAGAATTTTGTTAATGAAGAATGAAGATGTTGGACCCAAGCTTTGGCAGCGATGATGTCCGGGTAAGGATCGTATGGAGCAAGTCGGTTGAGAGAGTTTCATAGATCCATTATAAAACGAATGTGTCCATATGGGTCCATAAGTTATCATTGCCTCATTGGCCTTGTCTTTGTCGGCATCCTGAGTAGGTAGAATGTTCAATGACTTTAAAAGCACGACAATGAATCTTGAAAAGTTCCGATCACGTGGTGTATTGGCTACTCTCCATCATCGAGATGAAGCTGTGTATGTTAGTAACTATGATTGTGGGATGAAGAATAGAACTAGAAGAATTCGTTGATGTTTCGGGTGATTTTGGAGATGAACTCATTGTGAAATTGATGGAGGAAAAAGAAACATATGGGCTTTGCCGGAACAGGGAGGCCGCTGGAATAGGGGAGGTTGAATCAGCTGCTAGGGTTATCAAAGAAAAGCCTTATCAAAGAAAGGGACCTGATACCATAATAGGTTGGCTCAAATCATGCACTCTGTATATTATTGACATCAATATATAGGTACAACTTCAATCCTATAATTAAGGAAGTTCGCTACAATCAAATATTACTATAACATTACAATATATATAAAAGATTTTTCCCATATATTTGTGTCGTCTATTAGTTGAGTTTATATAATTGTAGAGATTTAACCATGAGTTCAGAAAAAGTCCATAGGGTTTTCTCAATATGTTCCCAATCAAAATATGCTAAAAATTTAATTTTAATTTTTGAAACCATTTATTTTTCCTGCTTATCACCAGAACAGCAGTGTGCATGTGGAAGAGTCCTGTACGGTCATTCGAATAAATAATAATAATAAACTGGCTGTATATTAAATAACTAAAAGCTTAAAGGCAGAACCTTTCCATCATATTCTTTTCTTGAAAGAACTTCGGGTGCAATGTAAGCCGGTGTTCCAACAGCTGACTTTGGTTGAGAATGCAGAACTGATGACTGATTGCAAACAAAAATTATTAATATAATTATTAGACCTTCTAATTCTCGTATGGAAACCCACAAAAGAAACATAAAATGTAGCAAATTTTACCTTTGAATACCCAAAATCACATATTTTAACACGAGGAGCGGTGCTTCCATCTAATAGTGTATTTTCAAGCTTAAGATCTCTGTGACAAATTTCCTGTCACAACAATCAATTATACTATTGTGAATGGAAAGAAATGGTAGAATGGCAAATCTAAGGAAAAGATTTTATACCATTGAATGACAATAACTAACTCCTGATATTAGTTGTTGAAAGAAAAATCTTGCCTGGAGCATATGAGAAAAGAAACCGAAGTCAAAAGAATAAATCTTGACCATATTTGGCATTTGAGTGATGTATAAGTTATGTTTAGAGGGGTGTTAGGGATTGCTAGTTAAAACTGATTATCTATTGGCCTAGCAATCCCAAGCACCCTCAAAAGTCAAAACAGCTTAAATTGTGAAAAAAAAAAAAAAATTTATTAGACTTGCCTCGTTCTCACTGAATTTACCCGCGCGGCATATCCTCTCGAAAAGCTCTCCTCCAGCGGCATACTCCATGACTATTGCTAAATGAGTTGGGGTTAGTAAGACCTGAAGAAATAAGCCCAAAAACATAAACCGACTTTTGTTCTTTTAATATAAGATTTGAGAAACTTGAAACTTTTCTTGTTTTCTCATCAAAGTCCTGGAGATTCACTGAATAATATGAACAATTAAATTTTGTAAAGGCCCTTGAACTTTTATATGTCAAATTCTTACTCTTTATGTAGAGAAACACAGCTTGCATCGTTATCTCAATTCTGAATTTGAAATTTTATCAGTTTGAGCTTAGAGTTTCTTATAAAAAGTTCACTTTTGGGACCAAGGGAATAATAGCAATATAATTAGTAGATGCAATTAGCAAAATTCAAAAATCCATGTGATATTTGAATTTGAAAATTGCTAGACTTGACTCTTTAGAGTCAAATTTTGACTTTTTAGGAATAAGAACCCCATCCATAGCAATGTAATTACTAAGTAGTAGAAAGGTAGAAACAAGTAGCAAAAATCAGTGAACCTCTGCTTAATTGTAGGGTGCTATCTTTAATTCGGAAACTACTAGGTTTGAACTTTAAAGTCAAATTTTGAGTTCTTGTGACTAAAAGGAAGCATTAATAGCAATGTAATCACTAGATGCGTTTAGCAAAACAGAATAAATCTCAGCTTATTTGAACAGTGTTTGACTTTAAAATATAGCAAGTCTAAAGTTAACTACAGAACTATAAAACTCAATAGCAGTAATGCAGACATGCCCAAACATCAAAATTAAAAGAAAAAAAAAATTCAATTTGACAAAACACACAAAATAGAGTCAAAAAAACTGTCTGACAAGTTGATGTATGTATCTTCTGGTGAATTAAGATTTACCTCCTTGAATCTGATAATATTTGGATGCCTCAAAGATCTATGATTCAATATTTCCCTCTCTACGTGTTCATCAATCTGCAAAATTTCAACAGTCTTGATCAAACACACAAAGTATTTTGCATTAATCAATACACCAAGTGCAGAAAAACATCAAAAGTCATAAAAGGAAATCAAAACTTCATGAAGAAATGCAAATTTATACAAATCTTGATCAAAGCCACAAATTATTTTGCATTAATCAATACACCCAGTGCAGAAACACAACGAAAGTCACAAAAGAAGATCAAAAATTCATGATGAAGTGCAGATTTTCAAAATCTTGATGAAACCTGCTAAGTATTTTTCATTAATCAATACACCAAGCCCAGAAAAACATCAAAAGTCACAAAAGAAAATCAAGACTTCATAAAGAAATGCAAATTTTCAAAAATCTTGATAAAACCCACAAAGTATTTTGCATTAACCGATACACCAAATACATAAAACAGGAAAGATTCAGATGAAAATCAAAAAACTATGAAGAAAAGTAAATATTTAGCAATCTTGATCAAACCCACACCGTATTCTGCATCAATCAAGACACCAAATGCAAAAGAACATTAAAAGTCACAAAAGAAAATCAAAACTTCATAAAGAAATGCAACTTTTCAACAATCTTGATCAAACCCACACCGTATTTTGCATCAATCAAGACATCAATCGCACAAAAACATCAAAGAGATTCAAAAGAAATCAAAACTTCACGAAGAAAACTACACAAACCTTTTGGCCCCTTTCAATAAACTTGACAGCAAACAACTCTTTGGTCCCCTTGTCTCTAACAAGCTTTGCTACCCCAAAATTACCGGACCCTATTTCTTTAACCAGTTCATATCTCTCCATGTTTGCCCTAATTCGATCAAGAAACTCAAATCATCAACACCCACAAACCCTAGACCCTGATTTCTTGATTGCAAGTGAGATATGAAGAAGAAAAATTGGAATTTTGTAGGGGTTAGGTAGTTGATGGAGTGTATTATGGGTCGGTAAGAAGATTCGGCATTACTGATCACTTGCTATATATAGAAACCACATGGACAAAGAGAATTTCTTTCTTAATAGATAAACCCATGCCTTGCTATTATTATCGGTGGAGTGGTGGGTAAGTGTAATCCACGATACCCAAAATTGATGCGATTCTTTTTAGCTTTAGATTATGTTATATAAGTTTTTAGAAAATCACATAACCGTTGTTTAGAAATGTTATTTACTCCAAGTATATTTAACATCGGTAAATTTTTATTTTTTTAAAACAAAAAATAATCATTATTTATGTTACCAAGGTCACCCCCGAGAACCCTAAAAAAAATTTTGGGTCCTAGACGATTAAGGGACGTTGAGAATGTATGAACTTTTACCACATTCAGCCACTGATGATTGAATGAATTTAAACCGTCTAATTTAAGCGTAGATACATGATATATGACTAGTGGGTGACGTGGACACATGGAACACATTTACATGATGTTCTTAACATATGAAAGGTTATCTACGAGCAGTTGCATGATAAAATTAAAGCACTAAATTGATCGTCTATGGTCTACCTCATCCATTTCTTTCTAATGCCGTGACTTGCCATGCTAATGAGTTGATAATGTTAAATTACACTTATTTTGATGGTTTGCATCATCGCCATTGATATAAAATAACCAGTGCATAATGACGATCTCTCTATGTATTATTTGTATGTGTTAAAAGAAGTTTTGAAGTTTATGAATTAGCGATGAATACTCAAATTTTAAACTTCATGTCTTAAATAGCCACTTCCAAGCAAAGAAACTAACCAGACATATTTAAACAAAACTAGTGTTGTATTGATTTTCATTAGTAGAACTTACATCTCATAATGATATGTAAGCGATCTTTTTCACATATGCTTTCAATTCTTTTTTAATTAAAAACTCTTATGATTCTCAAACTTTTTTCGCTAAAAAGTTTGTAATTGGTATGCATCGTTAATACTTGATAAGTTACTGGGACTAATAATTAATGTCACAATTATGTTTGTATCAAATTCAAAAAGATCCTTCAAGTATCATACAAATATAACTTTAAAAAATACCCTTTAAGTATAAAATAAGTTTTCTTTATTTTAGGGAAAGTTATAATTGACAGGGAATATGATTATATTTAATTATCTAAAAGTCGAGTCTTGTGTAATCAAATTTAGATCTTATAAGCTATGGTTGTATCTTTTTTAATGTTCTGTATAATTTTTATGAATCTCTTTCATAAGAATCATTGAAAAAGAAGGAAGATACCATCTCACTGAGAAAGTACATTAGCACTTGTTGAGATACCTAAAGGTATTTGCTTTATACCGATGATCATTGGATCAACTGATTAAAGTGAGATATTCGAAACAATTAAAAGTTAGTAGGTCCCGTGTTCAAGTTTTACTCTGAGCACAATTGTTCAGGGTTAAAACATGAGTTTTTCTCAGTTATAGGTTTTCTCATGCGAAGATTAGGGGTGTGGATCTGGCTGGAAAACGAATAGATAAGCCCGATTAAAATAACAATTATCATTCGAAACAGGATAAGACATTTGTTGTTTAAAAAAGTATTTGATTTATTAATTATTTAATGCTAAACATTAACTATTTTCGGCTCCATTCAAATGCCTATTTTTCTATCATTCTTTTTAGAAAAATAATTAATTTTTATCTTGATAAATAAGTATAGTTTTGTTTTTTCTCAATGTAATTGTCTTTATTAATACCTTGTTAATTCTTGTTGTGTTATATAACAAGTCAATAGAATTTACACGTCAGAATATCAAGAGGTAAAAAGCCAACTATTTCGAAGTTGTGATAACAACATCTGTGGACCTCGTAATGTTTCTACTGACCTTATATAGACTTAACACTTCAATCAAAATCGAAGATCAAATTTGAAGATTTTCATGTTAGTTGGAGAACATATGTCCAGTGTAATACATGTACTCAAAGAAAAAAAACCTCACATAACATTATGCAATAATTTATTGGCATTCGGTTCAAATGGTATTTAAGTGATGATTAGAGTTTGGGAATGAGAATTTTTAGGTCTTAGATTTAATACCTAACTTAACGGAGTAAATCCATAGTGGTGAGCATTCTTATTGATGGTGTTTTTGAGTGAGTCAGATCTAGAGCGTCAAAATCAGTACGGATAAAATAAATTGTCTCTAAAAAGCTCACTTGGGTATTAGGGCAAGCTCCAAATGTCGTTCGAGAAAAAATTATTTAATAGCTGATAAGTTTCAAATCTTTATTCAATTTTATCCACACAAACTTGCTTATAATTAGGGTAACTATTGAGAATAAATGCAAATTACTTGAAACTTAGGCATAATCGTGTGTATAAACAAACCCATTAATCATCAACAAGAGCTGCTTTTGCTTAAACTCGAGCGGTTTCTTGAATACTCGCTTCGGATATGAAACTTTGAGTATTCATAGATGCTCTTGTTATTCCCAATAAGACGGCTTGGTAACAGATCGCTTCCTTCAAACCGCGCCCCATTCGTTCCGCTCGCAACAATCCAATTAGTTCTCCGGGTGAAAAAACGTTAGATATTTCATCTTCTGAAACCAACATTTTTGATGTTATTTGACATACAACAATTTCTATATGCCTATTATGTATCTGCACCCCTTGGGATCGATAAACCTTGCTATTCATGGTGCTATCGTAGAAAATACTTTATTTGAAGACGGTGATGATGCAAATACATTCCGTACTGAGAATTTTGCACGATATTACGCGCGTGTTTTAGAGAGATTCTGTGGCAGCTAAAAATCACACATCCTACTAAGTTATGGAAAGTTGCTCTTTGTTTGTGAATTATCTACGGTTTGTTCGCATGTAAATTTTCTTTTTGGTAAAAAGCTAGGGATGATATTTGGATAAAATTTTATTAAAAAAATAAAAGAGTACATCTATAGGCTAACATGTAAATTTGTTACATCAGTTTTTATATCTTCCTGATTTGTTTAATATATGAAATTATAACTTTGATATACTCTTGTGTCTCTTTTTACCAATTCTTAACACGCTTCACCTAAATAAATATGTAATCGTATACTTGGTAATTGATAGAAAAAAATAAAATAATTTCATAAAATAATTTCTATGCATTATATGACTATAAAAGTAAAACTTGTATAACATAAATGATCACATATAAATATTCCTAAATATATTTACTTAAATGATTTATCTACGTTTTATAGTTATATAAATTATATGTTGTATGAATAAAAATATGAATTTATATATTTAATTTTCTAACTTTATTGCATAAACTATTCATTTTGGAATTATTGCATCCGAGTGTGTTCTGGCCACATCATTATTTTATTACTTTATATTTTGAAAAGGAAAAGCTAAAGCCGGGTTAACTTTTTATGTGCATCTTTCTTGCCACAATTTATTAAAAATAATTTTACATAACAATATGAAAGTATAAAATTATTTTTTTCTTGATCAAGTCTGTTAGTTCCCAGAGTGTAACAAATGGACCAAGTCTGTTAGTTCCCAGAGTGTAACAAATGGACCAACTGACTACATGTTGTGATTGGTTAACAGATCTATCAATTTAACTATTAAAGCATGTGCATCAGGGTGGGTTAAATTAGAAAAATGTGAATGTGTTGCAACGCGTTAAATCTCAGAAAAATCATCTTTGAAACTTTATATAACGCTAAAACCTTTAGGTAAACTTACGGGAGTGGATTAAAAACTCAAAGATTGTGTCCGGAAAGAAAATCTAAAACTTAAAAAAATATCAAATCATTGATAAAAATAATCCGCCGTAACAATGAAAGAAAAAAAAATTGTGAGCTGGCAATGTGTAAAAAATGGATGGAGAAAAAGAAGAAAATAAACAAAATGTTTTAGGAAGTTAATATAAATATTTAAAATAAAAAAATTTAAAAGAGAAAATTACATAAATGGTCTCTATGGTTTAATCAGATTGCATGATTAGTCCCCAAACTTTAAAAATTACAAAGTTAGTCCAAATTTTTATGTAGTAATTGCAAATTTGGTCTCTAGATTTTATAAAAATGCAAAGTTAGTCCAAACTTTTATGTGGGGTTGCATTTTTGGTCCCTAAAATTATATTTAAAAGTCAGTTCAAATTTTATTGTGATCGTAATATCCATCAAACAAATGAAGAGGTGCTGAGTATACACTTGTTTGAGTTTATTATGATCTTCAATATGGGAAACTTTCATGGAGGTGAGGCCTTTAAGCAATAAGGGTTCCAAGAGGACAACCATCCCCCGTGGAAGGGGTCCGGGGGCAATGCCCATGGTAGCGAGGTCAAATGAGCGGCAGTCCTAATGGGGTTATGCCCCTAGTTAGGGTGGAGCTAATTAAAAGTGCTTTATAAAAAATGCAGGAAAATTTCATTTTTTTTTTAAATTTCACATGTGAAACTCAAGGGCAAAATTAGTCAAATTTGAAGATGACAACTACTTGCAAAATTCGAATTTAAGTGCAACTTTGGTCATCTTGTTCATAATCTTTGGTTCACGAATATTACTTAGATCATACTTTGTTCTTTAAATTGAGTTTTATAAGGTTGAATATTTGGAGTGAACCACCAAATAGTTCAATTTGAAAGTGATTTCGAGACTCTTTGTTTGTCCAAGTTGTTGATCATCATAGTACGATTCCTCAGCATATCTATTCTAACAAGATCAATTTAATACAACGGGTTAAACATGTCCATCTAACATGATACATGTTATAAATGACAAAAAAAATATGATAATTTTCAAGTCGTGATAGATCAAAACATCACCCTAATAATTATCACTGGCCTCATAATGTTAAATAGTGTTGATATCCATCGCTATGTGCCTACGTCAGAAGCCAAAGACGAAAGAGTGCTTCATTGTGCTCTATCTAACAAAGGTTGAGACATATCTAATTTTAATGTAAACCTAAAGTCAACAAATAAAGATAAGAGGGATGTTAATATATATTATTCACGCAAAGATAAAAAGGTTCACAGATCATCTTGGAATAAGACAATCAGGATTTTGGACGTAAGCATGCCTCGAGACAACTAAAATAATGTATCAACTGTTTGTTTAGCAACTCGTATATATTTTAAGTTTAAAGTTAAATTTAAACAGCTTAGTTTAGAACTTTACATGCTCACAAGGGCAGACCCAACCCTTGGACATCAAGCTTAGGTAACCCCAAAGTTTTTTTGTGTAATTGCTCTTAACCTGATAAGTCTTCAGATGATCGTCTAACTCTATAAGTAATTTGTGTGAATGAAACAACAAAAGACATATATAGTTGGATTGGTAATCATGCTACCCTTTCATTGGAACCATCCATGTTTGGATCATGTACTCATCATTTTTTTTTCATTTTTTTACAGGCAGACTCGGTTGTCATGAGCTACGAAGAAGTAGAGGATGCTTCAACACAAGTAGCTCACCAAAACAAAGGGTAATCAAAATTGAACACTCACTAAATGTGTATAAGTTTTGAGCCATCTACTTTTGGTACAAGAGGGTTAGGCGTATGATATAATGTGTGAAGCTAACATCTGTTGTAATTAAAATAGTAGTCCGTGATTTTATGAAATACTAGTTTTAACAGGTCTTTTCAAAGTCTTGAAAAAATCTTGAAGTTGTATACAAATAATACTTTATTCTCAAATAAAGTTTTACACTCATTGGAAGCAATTTAAAAAATAATATTAAAAGACGTTCAAGTTGAAACCAAAACCACCTTTAAAAGCTTAGTCAAAGTTACGAACTAATTCAAAAATTTTAGGTGCACACTTTAAAACTCAAAATATTATAATAACCCACTCAATGTAACAAAAAGAAAAAGAAACTTAAAGAACTACCCGATAAAAAGATGTTTTGAGTTTACATCAGACTTAAACATTTTTTATCATAAAATTTTACTTTTTACGTATATGATAAAGCTTGTGGTTGTATGAACTATCCTTTGCTTTTTAGAAATTTAGTTGACTTCGTAAATATAAAGTTTGTGCGTGTTTTTGTTAAATATTAATATCATTATCAATAAGATTGAAATTGTATAATATTCAAACCACATTCACATATGAAAATATTTTTAATAATAATATATTTTGATGAATGGAAAACAATCCATTTAATAATCTTTCAACTCTAATAAAAAGGTATATAAAAATAACACTTGTCAATATTACATTTCATCTAATCAATTTTTTTCCTTTTTTCTCTCTTATTTAATAGTTACTATAATTAGTAATAATACTATTTAATTTATTTATAGACTAAAAATACTTTTTTAATAAATTAAAAAAGTACCTTTTATTAATGTTATTTATAAAAAAAATATTTTTTATAAAATAAGAAGTTTTTTAAAATATCAGAGTTTTTTAAAACTACAAAATATTTTAAAATTGGTACTTTTAAAAAGATAAAATGTTTAAAATAAAAAATAATTAAAATAAAAGTTACAATAATGAAAATTTTTTAAAACATTTTGTTTTGAAACAAAATATTTAGTTTTTTAACAAAAAAAAGTTTAAAAAGTTGATACATTATTTTATTACGTATATCTTTACTCATAAGTAATTTCAATTATATACTATCTTAGAATATAGTTTTAAAACCAATAAAATTTTATTATATTTAATAGTTTAGTTATTTAACCCGTACAATACACGGATTTACTAATGCTAGTAATAATATATTACGTAATGGAATTACCTTTTAAACCTTGCACCAAGTCCGCGACCTTGCATTGCTTTTGTGTTTCTAGATCAAAATGTGTTGGGGAGATAATTTTTTAAACACACGATTTTCGACTATTTTCCAGCCACTAGCATCTAGTTTCTTCATTTCTCAAATTTACTATAAAAACTGTTGGCTCAAAAACATTTGACATTTGGGCCATGATCCAATTTATATTTACTCAAATGGCCCAATTTGAAAACTAAAACTTGAAAATAACAAATCAATTGTCCCCTTTCCCTGCCGATTTTGACTCTCGTCTGGGACACACTGCAATCCCGTAACCTAATCCCCCAAATCTCGTCCGTCGAATCCATCCATGGCGGAATCCGATAAGGCCAACACTCTCTCTGAGGTACCCTTTATATCATCTTACTCTTTCTTTATGTAGATTTAATCAGCATATATTCAATTTCAGTCTCTTGTTCTCATATGTGTTTATTTTCTAATGTTTTTCATTTTGAGGTCATGATTATGTTGGTTTGTGAATGCCGATATCTGTTTGTTTTGATCCTGGTCTATCTAATCAGTATTGATCTAAATCAGTGATCAGTTGGTAATATTCAAATTGAGGATCCGATATTGAAGAATGGTTTCTTGAAATTGATTAACAACTAGAAAAAGAAAAACTGTTGGTTTATAAAAACCAATATCCGTTTCTTGAAATGAAACCAATATAACCTATGATGCCTAAAAACACCTAAAGATATCCACTTCTCAATTAAATTTACATCGGAATGTAAATGAAAAAAATTAATCACAACCCCAAAATAGAATTTTTAAAAAGCAGTTAAGGAATTGAATAAAATTAAGTTAGTAGAAAAGTTAACGAGTTAAGAGTGTTTGTTATATATACTAGAGGGGAGAGGGTAAACTTGAAACCTTAGAAATTTGAGGGTTGAAGTTGAAACTTGTGTCAAAGTTTAAGGGTTAAAGTTGAAGGTGGAGTGGTGTTTGGTGGCATATGCCACTGACATTAGTAATTAGTAATTGAGTTATAGTTAATGGTGAAAAATTTGTAGTTATTATTATACTAAGTTTACTACATAAGGTGTCGTCCAGAGGTTGCATGTCTGGTTGAATGATGTTCCATGATGGTTTCAGCTTCCATTTTATGAGCCATTCCACTTTAGTCTTGTTGGTGTTTTTCATAGCATGGATCTAATCTTTCAGGAGTGGTCTTAGTGAATGTTGAATGAGTTGAAGGGGGATTTGTAGAAGGAATTACTAGTCAATTGTTTTTTTTGAGAGGCGAGACATGAAAAGTGGGATGTATGAATGTATAAGCCACCAGACACCCTTTAACAAAATAAGATTAGGGCCATAGTACTTAGCTAAAAGTTTTGTACCACTTACTCTCACCTGGTAAGGTAAGTGCATTGGAGGGGCTTAACCATCTCAAAAAGAGTAGTTCTTGTAGCATAATGAAGTATTATATCAATCTTCAGCGAAAAGTAACTTTTTGTGGCTTGGGAAAACAATTGCACGATATCCTTCTAAGCATGCGCTCAATACCACATTTTGAGGGTGTTAAGCACTGAAAGGTTCTGATCAATACCTTGAAGACATGAATAACTAGTAATTCCAGACAAGAAGCAGTGATAATTTTTTTTGTTTGTGTCTCCATCAATGGACTTTGGGAGCCCATGCAACTTGTATACCTTGTTCAAAAAGAATTGAGTCATTTCTACAGTTGTAAAGGGATGAATACTTGCTGAGTTTGTTTACCACCACCAAAATGACACTTTTCCTTAAAATTCTTCAATGAAATTTCTAGAAATAACCTTCCAAATATATGTTTGAATTGGCAAAGCTGCTAAATCTGCCTTGCCTTTTTGGCACACTAGCATTTGTTATAAAGTGTTCTACGTCGTTTGGCAAGAAAAAAATACTTGCTATTCTTTTTATGGTGGTCGTAGACTTGTAGTACTAGAGTGCCTCCCGTGGTGAGAAGAATGTACCCATGCTAGAATTCCTTGCTTGATTTTTGTATGATCACCCCCAAATCCCCAATTTGTTATTTCTATTCAACGCTTGGTTCAACCAACTGTACTTTGAATGAGCGAGGTTGCCCTGCTTGTAGATCGTTGGTTATAGCTACATTGTAGGGTACGTGTTCATGAATCTTTAATACACTTTACAAATCAGATCATACAACTAAGATAGCAACTTGGGTGAGTTCAGCATATGTAATACTTGATAAATAGCTACTTTGTCATAAGCTTTCTTGTTATAACATATATCATAATCAAGCTTCAACAATTTGCTAGCCGATTTTGCTGGGATGGAGTGGACAACTTATTTTCCAAAAAGTATTTCAAACTCTCTTAAATAGTTTTCTATGATAAAATGTTGATCTAAAAGATATTGACTCTATTTTCTGAAGGTCACGAATAATGGCAAATAACTCCCTTTCGTAAGTAGATAAAAGTAAATGGCGAGGAGACAAAGCTTTGCAAATGAAGGCCATGGGATGCTTTTTTTTTTGCAGTACTTCCCCTTTGTCTTGTCCCAAAACATCCGTTTCAATGATGAGGCTAGAGTTATCATCTGGTATTCTAGTAAAGCCAAGGCAGTTGGTTGGGTCATACACCTTTTCAATTGGTCAAATCAAATTGAGCTTTGTCATTCCATTTTAAAGCCTCTTTTGGGCAATTGTGTTAAAGGTTTGGCAATTGTACCATAATTTCATATAAGTTGCCTATAGTAACTCGTGAGACTTAAGAACCCTCTTAATTAATTCCAAGGCGTTGACCAACCTTGAAGCTCATCCAATAATTCCTCCATCAATGAAATTAGGTATCTGTGAGGAATAGTTGCTTTGTTAATCATTCGCCATTCTTTTTCTTGACCGGGTGACACAATGAACACAACGAGCTACTACTTGGTAATCAAAATCCACAAACTTGTTTCTTCCTTCTCATTCTTTTTGGTTTTTCACTGCGTTAAGTTTCTCATTGTGACTTCATTCTTTGACTTCTTTGCATACTTTGTGTTTTAGGCATCATTGGACATTCTCCTGTTTTTAATGTTATTTCTCTTTCTTGTAAATTTTTAACATAAAATCTTGATACATAACACAAATCATGATTCGGCAATAATGCTTTTGAAACAAAGTCTATGATTCTTTTTTATTTTTAATTTTTAACTTTTTATGGCAAGTCTATGCCTTTATACAAAAACAAGCTATGTATATCAAGTTACAAAGTAGTTGGAAATGGAAAGAACTCACAACCCATGAAATGTTGATAGTTTATGATAAGAGACAACTAAACATGCCGAAAGAATATGACAGGTAAATCGATTTCTTGATTTCACAGCAAATTGATCTAGTGCAAATGACTAGATCGTTACAAGGGAATTAAGAATTGTAGTATACTATTTTGGGTTTCGATAAAATATTGCTGCATCTATTATTAAGTGCCCTTGATTTATTTTATCACTTTTATATACATCTATCTGAATATAATAAATATCCTGTTGGTGTAAAAGAGTTATCTTTGCTACCAAAGGCATAAATAATTACCATACATAGTTAAACAATCTGATTATTAGTTGGATCCTTTGGGCTGTTGTTTAAACATATGGATATATACAATGGTTGCTATAGTTAATTATTTGTAATAAATGAGAAAGTTGCTTACTTTTCATATGTATATTTCGTATAGGATTATCTTCTTAAGGAGCTAGAAGAGAAGGCGAACATAAGTACAGAACCTGAAGACAATAGTGCTATCAAGGATGCTGTTGAACCCCCGCCAGCGCCACCAGTCACTGCAAATCCAGTTGAGACATCTGAATCCGTAGATGTTTCTGCTGATGAAAACGTTGCTACAACTGAAAATTCTGATAATGACGTCACTGAGCCGCCTCCAGCCACTAATGAAGAAGGCAGTGAAAATACTGATGAAGAAAATACTGCTGATGAAACACCTGAGATTAAGGTATGTTTCTTTAAATTATTTGAAAATTTACTACTCCCTCTGTCCCCTTTTTATTGCCACAAACTAAAAAAGGTTATTTAAGATAGGCGAGTTAATACCGTTTTAAGTTAATAGAATGCCATCTTTACCCTTGTATTCAAAAGAGTTTAAAACTCTATTGATTTTGAGGTCATATTAAATATTGTGTTGACAATTAATCAATAATTAGTTAGGGGTAAAACTGGAATTATGTTTGACAAAATGTGTGATAGGTGTAAAAATCCGCCTCAATAAGGCTTGAAAATGAACAATTTCATAAGTTTGCGATAGTTGTAAAAATCTGCCTCGGTAAAAACATAAAATGACATAAATTTCACAAATATCAGTTATTGTTTTACATGTTAAATCTGATTGGCTGTTTTTATTTTAAATAACAGCTTGAGACAGCACCTGGAGATTATCGATTTCCAACTACAAATCAAAGCAGGCACTGTTTTACCAGATATGTTGAATATCATCGGTGAGTTTTTTATTTGTAATTGCTGATTCATTTTCTTACATGAGAATTCATAATTGTTCAGCACTTTTGATATATATTTTTAATTTTGTTATTGTTATTTTTATTGTGATATTATCAGGTGTGTGGCTGCAAAGGGAGATGATGCTTCTGAATGTGAGAAGTTTGCAAAATATTATCGGTCACTTTGCCCAGGCGAATGGGTATGTTCACTTCACTTTGCATATCAAAAGCACGCACGCACGCATATATGTATATACAAACAAAATAAGTTAATTCTCAAATTACAAACAATTTTGAATATATTTATCTATCTATGTTTGTGTATGCAGATAGATAGATGGAATGAGCAAAGGGAGAATGGCACATTCCCAGGTCCTTTGTAGAGACCACATAGATTACTGGAAGTCAAACCACAAACATTTTAATAAAACACATGTTTTAAATGTGTAGAAACATGTCAGTCATTTGATGTTGTTACACTACTCACCACCAATCTTTTTTTGTAATTCTAACTATTTCTTGACTTGCAAGTTATCTTCCATTCAAGAAACTAAAACACACAAACATAACATGCTTTTATTTACCCATCTATAGAAAAATACTCGTAACAAACACATGAATATTGGTCATGGTCATGACCGGGTTGTCATGATGGTGGTGGTGACCAAATCCCTGAAACGCGCTTGGCACATAAACCATTTACGTAATTAATTCTGAAGAAACAAATGCCAGCAAAACATTGACTTGGGTAGTACTTTTTCACAAGGTTACACTTAAAGCTTCAATAGATCCAATAGCAGAGTACGAGATGCAGAACAACACTGTTAGCCTCAGCCGCAGGATGGTGGCTTTCCTTGTGATCCGACTACGGTGTGAGAATAAGCAACTGGTTATGTGCTTATGAAAGTTAGAGTTAGAGAGAGATTTTTGATGTCCAACAATTACCTTCTTGGCTTGGTGATGCATGTTATAATATTATATGCATGGTGGGTGGTCTCCCATATTAATGTTGGTGAAGATTTGCTCACGCCTATTGGCTTTCTGTCCAAACCGAGTTCATTATTGGATTCAGGTCATGGATTTGAGATTATACCTCTTGAGTTCATAAATTTATTATCACTTGTTAGTTCAATAGAATTAGATTACCATCACTCGTTTGGATAAATGTACATGTTAAGAGTTTAAAAAAAGTCTAATTTCAAAATGAAGGGAATTCAATAGAATCAAACCTACCATGTACCTTAAACATGATTTGAGTTCAACCGTATTTTTTATTGGCTTATGTTATCCACGCTTATGTATATATATACATTTATCAATAAAACAACCATAAAACCTTTGATTAGTTGAATATTTAGGGCTCAAACTATCAAATATGCTTATACAACAAACTTATATAGAATATTCACATCCCTAAATTATAAAACCTATTTTTTAATTAGGGGTGAGCAACCGGTTCGAACCGGCAGGAACCGAACCGGAACCGGTTGGAACCGGGAACCGGATAGCCTAAATTTAAAAACCGGAACCGAACCTTATCATAACTTAAACGGTTCGGTTCTAAACGGGGTAAACTGGTTCCGTTTTTATTATCGAACCGGTGAGGAACCGGTTGTATATAATAACCTAAAATAATAATGTGATGTGATGATCAAGTAAAAAAAAACAAATCAATATTCAAATTAAACCATAATATGGATAAACAAACCACAAAAAAAGGACATTTATAAATACAAAAAAGAGCATCATAGAAATTGGTATTTTGACATAATCGATAACACAATAATCCATAGCAAGTCATATCTTTTTAAATAATCTAATGCAAACCAATAATGCAAATTATCCAATACTCCAATCCAAACTAAAGTAAAATAAATTGTTTATTGTCTTTTAATCTTCAACGATCCCCATCGACTCGATCTTCTCGAAAACATCTAAAACAAATCACTTTTAGTAATTAAAATAAGACATGATAATGAGATTAACAAATGCCAAATTAATATAATTACCTTTTGTCAACTCATCAAATTTTTCTAGATCATCATCTTCATTGATGTTGTCTCTTTCCCTCCGGATCAAGTCTTGAGTGCATATTAATGCTTCAACAATGCCAGGAGATAACGAGCTTTTAGAAGTTTTGATCAAACGTCCACCCGTGCTAAAAGCAGACTCAGAAGCAACGGTTGAAATCGGAATAGCAAATATATCTAAAAATAGTAAATTAGAATGTATAAACACATTTATCTTAATAAATAAAATTTCCTTTCGCCATTCTTGCGATTGGATATCTACCCGAATCAATCTTCCACCAAAGTAGAATATCAAAGTTGTCCTTGTTTATCTTCTTCCACATCATCCGTAAGGTATTTTTCAAGTTCTGTTCTTTGAGAAATTGATTGAGCACCACCACCTCGGTATTTTTGAAACCTACCCATAAACGAATTATTACTTGAATGACTATTTTCAGCTCTATTCTCCTCCCTTACTGGATTGCTTGAAACACTACCATACTCATACTCATATTTCCTATAAAGTAATTCAAACTCAATCTTCACATCCTCAACCATTTTACGTATCTTTTCTTTAACTTCTTCTTCTTGCTCCTTTTTCATGATCTTCACTAAAAGACCCCATGGGCAACTCACATTTTTTTGAACATCCATAAGTTATTACATAAAGCTTAAAGCGTGGATCCAATATGTTTGCAAATTGAAACAACATGTTTGACCTACCATCATATTCAAAGTACTTATCAAATTTAGCTTGCATACCAATTATCATCATTCTAAAATCTCCAATGGCCTCATTTACTTTTGCTTGTTCTTGCAGTTTCTCTCGTATATCCATATCATCATTCTAAAGGGTTTTGGAACCGGAATCGAACCGGGAACCATATATTCATATTCTACGAACCGGGAACCGAACCTATATTTTTAAAACCGGTTCTTGACGGTTCGGTCCAACCGGTTAACCGGTTTTGTCGGTCCCGGTTCACAAGAACCCATTCTTGCTCACCCCTATTTTTAATAAGGGTTATTGTTTTTTAATAATCTTAATTTTCATTTATTGGCCGAGATTATCTCAACTCAG
Source organism: Flaveria robusta (assembly GCA_025506415.1). NCBI lineage: Eukaryota > Viridiplantae > Streptophyta > Magnoliopsida > Asterales > Asteraceae > Flaveria > Flaveria robusta. Next base: position 19,499,330 of record CM046464.1, read on the forward strand.
GAAATATTTAAAGACACTCCAAACTTGAGTTTATTTTTCTTTAATGATCTCTTACTAACTGATATTTAACACCGTTAGTTTTTTGATGACGTAGACTGTTTATATGGCCAAAACACAAAGCAGAAAATTGAAATCAATCATCTGGTCCATCAATCTGAAACTTCTGCACTTTAAAACCCATCAATTTTGACCTTCTAATTAGAACCACTTAACTAATTGGAGCTAGATTTCAGGTATCGTTGGAGACTAGACTCCAAAAAACAGACTTGATAAGGCTGGGCGGCGACGTAGTTGAAAATGGATTAAAGTTGGCCCTATTTTATCAAAAAAATTAATGTAAGTTAACTTTCAGTTAGTAAGGGATAATTGTAGGAAAATAAATTCAAAGTTCAAAGTGTCTGCAAACATGTGATGAGTTGAGATTAATTCCGAACAATAAATAAAACTTCAAAATATTAAAATCCAATAACCCTTTTAAAAAATAAAAATTATGATTATTAAAATCCAATAATTCATTAAAAAAAGTCCAATAATGCTGACCAAAATCAAACCAACCCGTGCCAATCCAAAGATTCAAACTAGTCGAACTGTGACCCGACCCGTTAACTCAGATATAAATACAAGATCTTGCCCTAGATTTCAAAATTACAGTTCCGGAGATCGAAGAAGAAGAACGTAAAAAGTTTTCTAATTCAAAGTTCTCGAGGTATGTAACCTCGATTTTGTTTGCTATCATGTTACTCTTAGGTTTAATGTTACTCATCTGCTTTTGTTCGCTAAAAATCCTTCGATTACGATTATTAGGGTTTTCTTTCGGTTCTTTTTACCTCTGTTATTATATAACTGTTAGGGTTAACGTTAGTTACCTGATCATGCTTCCATGCGCTTATATCCGACATCATAGAACCCCAATTTAAAATACGTCATTATCTTCTTCTTTTCCCCCAAATAGTTTGCCCTAATTTTCTTGTTTTTATTATTTATGTCCTTTATTCTTCTAAAAAGTTGTATTCAATTATATTTCAAGTAATTCACTAACTTTTGTAAATTTTGAAGCAGTTGCTTATATTTTCAGGCTGGAAATTGTTTAACAATTAAGTTGAAACTGTTATTGTTACCGGTTATAGATACTGTTAAGGCTATTTGTTCAGTTTATAGAAGAATACAAGACATTAGTTTGATATGTTTAGTTTTCTACATTTTAGAACCTTATATAGAATATCTAATATCTCCAAATTAGTAATTTGGGTGTTATATTTTGAACAATTAGCTGTTTCCGGATTATATGTACTTATTCAGCGTCTTCCTTGTATGTATATATTAAACATGTTCCTGCTCTGTGGTTACTCTTTGAAATGATTATATTACAAAAATTACAATTCGTCTAGTACTTTGTACTTTTGTTAACTGATATTCTTAACTTGTTAATTGTTGAATTCTCATTTTTTCGTTATTTGTATTTTTGTATTTGTTGTAATTTTCGGATTCTTTTATGTCTTAAAGTACTTACTTTTCATCAAAAGTATAATATGTTATATGTTAATGCATACTTTAGTTCTAGAATTTGTTTGTTTGATACAAGCTGAAAGTGCTATAAGCAATAAAAATAGGAAATAAATCTTTTATGGAACTTATGCATATATATTGTGTCACTTGATTCTGATTGTCAATTTTTGGTATTAAGTTAATAGTGAATCACTTTGATGATTATGCATTAATATAACTTTTTTCTTCCTCTTCTATCTTTTCTTAAAATCATGTTTAAAATTCGTATGACATCTGTTTGTCTGCTTTATATTATGATTGAAATACTCCCTAACTACGCTTCCTAGTATGCGTAGAAAAATTTAAACTATAGTGCCCAAAATAGAAGACTTCTGAAATGCAGGGTTAATAACTGCGATTATTAGCAGTGTGTTGATGACTGAAGCTTTATTTAGATTGTTCATCTTTAGCCAGATAATTCTAATTAGGTCTGTAAAATGGGTTATCGTTGGATGTAATACTATAATTACTGACCCCATTATAAATAAATTTCCATATTGTAGATGGCTCGTACCAAGCAAACTGCCCGCAAGTCAACTGGAGGGAAGGCCCCAAGGAAACAGCTTGCCACCAAGGTAGAGCTTAGTTAGTTACTAAGATTGTCATTGTGCTGTGCCGCTGCAGTGTCAAATGGTGGGTTGAAATGGGTCATGCTGGGTTATCCAAAATGTTTTCTCTCAAATAATTTAACTTTTTAAAATAGTATCTCTTTTGTTAGGTATGATTACATAAAAATGTTATTATTTCAGTAATTTGTTGAATAAAATATGATTTCGTACATTTAAGCATTATTTTTAGATACACATCTTTAATTTAGGGTCTATGCGACTTTCAGTCCGTTATTCATTTTAGATATATATATTTTATTTTTCCTCGTTTGTTGGAGAAAAAATTGCTATATTTTATAGTTTACACACACACACATACGCAGATGTTCTTTTTATTTTTCTTGTGACCCACATATATATATATTGTGCATTAGGCTGCTCGCAAGTCCGCTCCAACAACTGGTGGTGTGAAGAAACCTCATAGATATAGACCTGGAACTGTTGCACTTCGGTTCGTGACTCACTTTTTTTTTTTTTTTTCTTTATGCTTATAGTTATTAGCCTATGTTTCGTCAATTTTAATGCTGGGCAATTTTACGGTGCAGTGAAATCCGTAAGTATCAGAAAAGTACCGAACTTTTGATCAGGAAGCTTCCTTTTCAGAGGCTTGTTCGTGAGATTGCTCAGGACTTCAAGGTAAAGTAAAATTACCTAATGACCCATTATCTGAACAAATTTTACATGTTTTTATATGAAACTCCCAACATGTATTAAATGATACTAGTTTTTCAATTATGTGATTCTTGTTATTCAAAATCAATTGCACAATTCAGTTCATTTTAATTTTTGAAATTCATATTTACAGACGGATCTGCGTTTCCAAAGCCATGCTGTGCTGGCATTGCAAGAGGCAGCTGAAGCTTATCTGGTCGGGTTGTTTGAGGACACCAATTTGTGTGCAATTCATGCCAAGCGTGTAACCATCATGCCTAAAGACATTCAGCTCGCCAGGCGTATCAGGGGTGAGAGGGCTTGATTTCGTATTCATCAACTATGTGCTTTTGTGTGCTTTAAGTGTGTCTAAGTGTCTAGACAAATAAAGATTATGGTAGAACTTTTAAGTGTGTTGGTAAGGCTTCTTTTGCTTGTTATGTTCTTTCCTTTGTTGGATTATGTTTGAACCAGTAGTTTTAATCTAGACCTTAATGTCATATGTTGATAGTGATATGGTGTAATCATAATGCTAAATCTTGAAGCCTTTTGGTGGCCACCCTCTAAATTGAGGGGAAGTTACACCCTGCATATTAGTGGTCTCTGTAGAATCAATATTCATGAAATTTGCATGATAATTGCTATTGTCAAGAAACTAAAAAGTAAGTGGTAATTATTTTAATTTCCCCTGCGGTTGATAACACTTGCCTTTAATAGATCTTTGAGTGTTTTACTAGTTCTCGCTTTTTAACTGTTAGTTTGAGGATGTGTATATAACAATTGATTATTATATAGCTCATAGTTGTTAGACGGGTAGTTTATTGTCATTACACTCCTTTCTTTGTATATATAGAGAACACATCAGGTATTGTATCGAGAATTCATAATACACACTTTTACTTGCCTCATAATACGGTATCAGAGTACAATTTTTTGTTTCTTTTCTACTTATGTCATATCCGAATGTTTAACGAACTGTTTGTGAACAATCGGCAAGAAGTTCGTTTATGTTCGTTCTTGTTAATGAACGAACATGAAATTTTACATAAACAAAGGCTATGTTCGTTTAGTTACGTTTGCGAACATTCGGTAATATGCTCTTTTATGTTTGTTTATTTACGCTGTTCATGTACGTTCATGATTATGTATATAATTATTACGTCAAATAATTAACTTTATACTTATTTAAGGTGATTATGTCTAAGTTCTTTTTTTTATTAAGCATGTTGATTTTTATTTTTTAAAATATTATGTGTTCGTGAATGGTTTGGTTTTTGTGTTCGTCAACCGTAAATAGACACAAACAAGAATTTTTGTTCGGGTATGTGTTTATGAAGTTCAAATCTGAACAAAAGAACATGAACAAGGCTTCTTCGGTCCGGTTTAGTTTGTTTATAGTTGTATAGTTGTAGGTTTCATGGAATGCATTAATGCTTGTTGCGGTATTGGTGGATCGGATCCGACCCACATATGAATCCATCCGGTGGGAATTATTGGGCTTTTGAAGTAGCCTAAACCCAGGTCTCTTATTCAAATATGGGCTTTTGCCATCTAGTATACATGGTACCAACCCATCCATCTGTTGCTAGAGCATTAAACAATTTCATATTATTTGGAAATTGTAGTACTTGATAGCCACCGAAAATTGATAAATCCCTTAACATTTATGCATTTTTCTTTGGCAAAAACTAAAATTTTAGAGTCCAAATGACATGTGGGACATTTGGCTATACCATCTGACTATTGATTATTGCTTGAACAACATCCAGCTTGCTTCTTTGTACAAAACTACCTGATGACACGGATAACCTGCAGAAGGTGAGAATGATATAGAGTCAGATTGCAAACAAAGATACCCAATAACTTTAATTGTATAATGAATTGATGATCTTCTCATAAACAATAAACTGGAATATATAGAGTAGAGAGTCCTAACTAAATACCTTTTTAGGAAGGAACATACAAATAGACCCAGTTCGAAATGGGTTGATCTCTAATAACAAGGAATTAAACTTAATAAAAGTATCAAAAACAAGCATAAAGATAAATTGCAAGAAACCTAATTAAACTAAGATTAAAGCAGTTTAGGGACTGGTCTTCTTCTGAAATCATGGATCACTTCCCTACACTTTGACAATTCATACGTTTCCCTCCTTCCAACGTCCCTCTATTTATCAACAAATGGGTCGGATCTGACTCGGATTGACCCCCGACCCAACAGTGGGTTCGTATCAACGAGCTTAGTCTTTAGCTAATCAAACAAGATTTGATGATCAAGGTTCGTCATGAGTACTCTTTAAGAAAGATTGCTTGAGTCTTACAAGCTCCTCTTTCACTATCTTCATACTAGGCCTTTTCTTCCCCTCCAGCTCAATACAGTCTTTTGCAAGCTTGGCAACATTATTAATATGGTAACTAAACCCATATTTCTTCACTTGATCGTCAAGAATGTGAATCAAGCAACCCCTTTCTAGTGATGAAACAAAATACACCGCTAAACCCAAGTCACTTTCAGTTCCATCAAATGAAAAGACCTTTCTACCTGTGATCAGCTCCACAAGAACCATGCCAAAACTATACACATCACTCTTCTCTGTCAAAATTCCTGATCGAAAGTACTCAGGATCTATGTATCCAAGAGTCCCGTGCACCAATGTTTGTATGTGAGTTTGATCTAGAGGAATGAACCTTGAGATCCCGAAGTCAGATACTTTAACAGTGAAGTCATCGGTCAAAAGTATATTTGATGATTTAATATCTCTATGAATGATTTGTGTGGTGGAGTGTATATGAGCAAGGGCTTCTGCAGTCTGTGTGGCTATGTTCAGTCGCCTTTCGAATGTCATGGAATATGCATAGTCTTTTTCATGTAGGTGGTGGAAGACGGTCTTGTTGGTTACAAACTCATAAACTAGAAGAGGAGTCTCTGTCTCTAGGCAACAACCCAAGAGTCTGACAATATTTGGATGGCTAACTTCTGATAACATGATCACCTCATTGATAAATTGTTTGATCTGGTTCTTGTCAATAGACTTAGATTTTTTAATGGCAACCATTGTACCGTCTTCTAATTTACCTTTATAAACTGTACCATAGCCTCCTTGACCTATGACATTGGTTTTGTGAAATTTGTTAGTTGCTTTTTCTAGAATTCTTGCTGCAAAAATCGTGGCCATGTGAGAGGGTTGTTTAGATTCAAATAGAAGTTTCTGCAAAATTAAGCCACCATTTTTCTTGAAGAACATTTCTCTACACTTGATTGTCCTCCTTTGTTTGAGTCCCCAGTATAAGATAAGTGTTAAAACAACTGAAGCGGCAGGGCTTGTGTAGATGACTGTGAATCCATAGAATTTTTGTTAGTACAAATTCAACAGTGAATACAAATGTATTTTTTTTAACAGTGAGATTACATTATTAACAAGAAGAATAGCAAGAAGTGTTTGTTGGTTAAGTCCCCAAAACACCCACTCACAAACTCATAAAAAAAGAATAATATTATAATGTGGAGGATTGTTTACACCTTCAAAAAAACCTCTATCTATCCAACCGGCTATTAGGCTCTCTAAATAGTCAGTTACATGACACATGAGAATTGAAAATGCCAACAAATAAACTTCTTAAAAACCTGCAACTAATTTAAAGACCTGGACTAAACAAAGACTCAATAAACCCACATGCCAAAAAGACTTATTCTACTTTTGAACCCGCTGACCCATCTAAACAGATAACCTGGTTGACCCGTCAAGATTAACCCAACAATGTTGGACTTAATCTTTTTTTTTTTTTTTTTTGGTGTTTTCTGTTCGTTTTTCTGGCTTCAATTGGTGTGTTCTGGGTTACAAGGAGCTACTTGTACGGATCTATGCGAGCCCATCTGGCTATCTTAGCTGAGCGTGGTCAAACCAGTCTGATTATTAGCCTAAATGATCAAGTCCTTTAAGTCTGTACTAATGGTTTAATAAATTTGACTTTTACATTTGACATAGCTCTCTGACTTTTCTAAGAACCAGCTAGTTTGAGCCCTATATACGTCCTTACATACTAACAGACAAAGCTATGACTACTAATCAAGGTAAAGTCTTTTGAAAAATGAGCGTAAATTACTGACCGATATGCAAGGAATTGCGATTGCCATTTGACTTAGCTGCTACTTCAACCTCTAAACATCCAATTCCTCTCAACTTACCATCACCATGCATCCCGAAAGGGCATGTACAAATGTAGCTTCCATTCGTGTTAACACAACCATATATGCATATTTTTAGACCTTCACACTCATTGATATCTGAAGAAACATCACAATTAACTGTCTTTAATATTGCGAACATTTACTAAAATCTTTTGATGATAGTGTTTGACTAAACACAAACAATGCTTACCTTGACAACCATTTGGGAGGTATGGGTTTCCACTGTAACCTTGAGCACAACGACAAGTATATCTCGGGTGACCATGCTCAATCCTTCCAGAAAAGTCCACACATTTACTATTTTCTTTGCAAATATAACTTGTTTTGTCCTTCTTCGCTTCTTCACAACTTGTGTTTCCAACCGTCCATTCAAGGGCCACTAGGAAAGATCTATTATGCATGTTATAAATATCTGTTTCTTGAAATGAGTATTGATCTTTCCGAACAAGAAATCCATATGTGCAGTTATTGAAGCTCCAATTTCCTACCCGCCTCGTGGCTCTTCGCGCATGGATACGAAACTCTGTGAGCATATAAGGAAGGGGTACTTGCATGCAACCATGGCCAAAACATGAACCAGTTGATAATTTGTTGCAGCTGGCCCTTGATATACATCCGGTTATGTCATGGTTACCATTCAAATCCATGAGGTCGGCTCTAGTGCCACACCCAACTGTAGTAAGGAGGTTCAGTGTGCTTGATATTTGGAACCTGGACAACCTTATTTTGGGTTCATAGCGGCTAAGACTGCGAGTGCTGTTGTAACAATGATGTGCCATTGGCAAGAAGCCATGCATAAGACCACCTAGTGATATGCTATAGACTTTGAAATTGGTGTTCCAGACTCGTAAAGTTGTACAGTTAACCCGGTAGGTTTTGCTCAAGTAGCAACCCTTTCGTATCCCAAATGGATATGGAATCGTAATATTCCCACATCTATCTGGGCACCCAGGAAGGGATAGAGCTACTTCGGTTGCTGCTTTTGTTCTTGATAGCATCGATATCAGTATCAATATCGATATTGTGAAACGCTGAAGCAGGTTTAGCAGCATCCCCACCGTGATCAGTTAGTTAACTTGTTGGTTAAGCGTAAACATAGCTACTAATTGACGTGACAGATTATTTGCCATATGTACATACCCTTTGAATCACCCTCATATATCCTTCTCACTTGTGCTTGTTGAATCAAACTTCATTGGTTTATATGATCATAATGAAAGAGACACATGCTGTGATACAACCAATGCTGTTTGGCTGTTTTTGTGTCTATTTTTAGCACCTAAATATTGTATTCGGTTTTAATTTGCTGTGTGCAGACACATTGGAATTTTCTTAAAACAAAGTCAGATTTGAATTTTATTTGTGTGATTTTGTATATATATGTATGTATTTTAGTGCACTTGCCATCTTATAAAATGGTCACAGGTTCTGTAGGCATAAGATTAGATGGTCTGTGTATTTCTTTGGTTGACTACACATGTTTTTGGTGCTTCAAATAAGGGAAATCATTAATTCATAAAAGGATGGATTTTTATGGGCCAATCTGCATAAGTTCTGGTCAGTCTTAGCTTCACTTAACTTTGATAAGACTTTTGTCATTGAAACTGAAGCTTCATCGAAAAGGCCCCGCCCATCTGACAACAAAGCCTTTTAATTAGCGTATGCAAAGAACTATTAGCTATCGTGCTATCCATCAAACATTAATACCACTTCTTGATCTTAAACCGATTCACTATGAAGACATTAAAAAGAAGTTTAAGACATCTTTTGCAGCATTGTGCTTGATGAAGGTTCTGCTGAAGGGAGTTCTATTGATACTTTAAGTATATAACTGTTAACGAGTTGCAACATTTAAAAAAATCATGGTATTGTTCCTCGCCTATAAAAGGACTATCTTGGTCTATCTTACATATGAATTGGACATACGAACTCTGGTACAGTTTTCATAAGATAATTAGTACTCGTCCGTGTCTTATTTTATATTATCTGACTAAAGAGTTTGGAATACCACCAGAAATACTTCAATCTGATGGTGCTTCATACACGATATAAAAGATATATTTGGGTGGCTAACTTCTGATAGAATGATCAATCTCATTGATAAATTGCTTGATCTGGTTCTTGTCAATAGACTTAAATCTTTTAATGGCAACCATTGTACCATCTTCTATTTTACCTTTATAAATTGTACTATAGCCTCCTTGACCTATGACATTGGTTTGTGAAAGTTATTCGTTGCTTTTTCAAGAATTCTTGCAGAAAAAATCTTGTCCATGTGGGAGGGTTATTTAGATTCAAATAGAACTTTCTATAAAATTAAGCCACCATTTTTCTTGAAGAACATCTCTCTACTCTTGATTGTCCTCCTTCGTTTGAGTCCCCAGTACAAGATAAGTGTTAAAACAACTAAAGTTGCAGGGCTTGCAGATGGCTTCCAATCCATAGAGTTTTTGTTAGGTAAAAATTTATTATATAACAAGCTCATGTATATAGATGTATGTTCTTTTTAACAGTGAGCTTACATTATTAACAAGGAAAATAGCAAGGAGTTTTGGACTTGATCTATGTAATTCACATGGGAAGATTGAAGTTTGAATAATAATACAATTAGTATGTTTATCTTAGTTAGTTGGAGCTTAGTTATTATATGTTTATCTTACAAGTGTTGGTTAGTGTTTGACCGAATAGAAGGGATGACCATGTCTCAAACTGGACGTTGGAATAAGGTGGTTGCTGGATAATTGGTGACCGTTGAAGACCAGTTCTGTAGCTGATTCTATTGATTTGTTTTTAGTATTTAAAGCAGTTGATGCTATGTTTCATCCATTCACTTTCACTTCCAATTAGCCAATAAGCCTTGTAAACTGTGATGAATCTTATGTTTCGAATTCAATAAACAAACAAGCTTTCAGTTCATACTTACCTTGGTTTTCTGTTTGTTTAATCTGCGTTTAAGATAACAGTAGGATAAAAGTACTTATAGGTTAGAGTTTGAGTCAGTTTACGAATGGTTTGTTGGCTGTTTAAGTGGGTCACATGGCTGTAGTTAAGCATGTCGATATTCAGTTCTTTATTTGATAAAAGTCAATTACAGTTTGATCAAAGTTGCTCTGCTTCATCATTTTTTTTTTCCTTTTTCCTGTTGGTTTTTCTTTTCTGGCTATAAGGAGCTACTTGTACGGATCTATGTGAGGCCGCAACATGAGTCTGTCTAACTATATATCTTAGCGGAGCTTGGTCAGGCTAGCTTGATAATTAGCCTAGTTATCAAGTCCTTTAAGTCTATAGTAACTGCTTAGTGCAGTTTAGACCAGTCTGATTATTAATCTTGGGCACCTTTTGTTTTAATTCATCTAAAGAAGGTTTACTTCAATTTCTATTCAAAGTACCATACGAACACCTAACAACCAAGCCGTATACCTCATGGATGGAGAGGAAGACTCAGCCTTCTGACCATTTTATGAACCATACTTTGAGCCTTTACGGCCTTACATATTAACAGAAAGTTCTCACTACTAATCAAGGTAGTCATTTAAAAAATCACCATGCATCCTGAGAGGCCACGCACAAGTGGAATATTTTTTTAAAATGAGTATAATTTTAAATGTGTGATGGTTTTTAGATAGAATCCAAAAGTCTTTTGAAAAATGGGGTTTCCGTAAATCTCATTTACGGATCTTACCCATGTGGCAAGGAAGACAAAAAACTTATGATTGAGTGTCAGATGAGAACCCCACTTCCATAAATGGGGCTTACAAAACCAATGATCCGTAAATTAAAAAATATATTTTAAAAAGGGTTCTAAATGATTTTTTTTCATAATCCATTATTGGCATTAAATAATTTAATTCATGTATTATACATATATTAAAATGTAACTTAAAGCTACACATTTTATATACTTATTACAAATTTACCACCCATGTTTTCATTCTTTTGAATTCAACCACCATATTCTAATTATAATATAATTATTTTTATTTTTCTCAGTGTGATTTCATCCACATTAAAAGAACAAATCTTAAATTATCATCTCTAATAAATTTTCTATTTATTATCTTTTAAATACAGTAAAAGAGTAACTTCTGTTGCACCTATAATGTTTATATTGTATTTTTAAGATTGTTTTTTCATTTATCTCTTATTAATATCTATATTTTATAAAATATTTTTTTTACTTGTTTTACTTTGTAATCAAATCATAATTTCTTTATCTTCTTTAATAATTAAATCAACTTTCTTTATTTCAAGAAATTTGTTTGTTCAAATTTTTATTCTTTAAATTTTTAATAGTTTGATTGTTTATATGCAAAAGTTATATATGTTATTTTCTTTGTAAAACGTATTTGAGAAATGCGTGATGACTTATTGAAAATAAATATGTAAAAAAACATTTATTCAACCCGTATAGCATATGGGTTACTAACTTAGTTGACACATATATTAAGAAAAAAAAACTTATACTTAAATAGATATAAAAAATCTTGTTAGTAATTAAAGAGTTTGCGGTACCACCAAAAGTACATTAATGGTGATTCATGCAAGATTCAAAAGATATATCTAAAGAAACCCATACCTAAAACCTAAATACATCGCCTACATTTCATTGTCTATTATTCTATCACTAAACAACATTAGTCCTTACAATATTACTATTTCTTAAAAAAATAAAATGGTCATACAATGAACCCAAAAGCAAATATAACAGAACATATAGCCAGGCCATCTAAAACATCTAAAACGATTCATAGAGCATCAAACGGGAGTACTCGGTGCTTGACTTAGCTCCCGTTTTGGGTTGGGTCCATTGATGGGCCAAATCGCTTGGTGATATGATGTATGCAATCTTACCTACATTTTATGCAAGAGGTTGTTTTCACGGTTTGAACCATGACCTCAAGGTCATAAAACAACAATCTTACAGGTTGCTTCAAGCTCCATTCTACTCTAGAGCATCAAACAATTTTTTATAAGTTGGAAATTGTAATACCCCATAGCAACAAGAAGTTGATAAAACCCCTCAACATTTATGTATTTTTTGGGCCAAAACTAAAATTTTAGAATCCTAATTAATGACATGTGGGATATTGGGCTATACCATCTAAACATGGATTATTGCTTGAACAACATCTAGCTTCTTTCTTTGTACAAATCTATCCGAAGACATGGATTCACCTCCAAAAGGTGAGAACGATATGGAGTCAGATTGCAAACAAAGATACCAAATAAAAACAGAACGCAAGCTTAGTCTTTATCTAATCCAACAAGATTTGATGACCAAGGTTCACCACAAGAACTCTTTATGAAAGATTGTCTCAGTCTTACAAGCTCCTTTTTCACTACCTCCATACTAGGCCTTTTCTTGCCCTCTAGCTGAATACAAGCTTTTGCAAGGTTGGCAACATTATCAATATGGTAACTAAACCCATATTTCTTCACTTGATCATCAAGAATGTGAATCAAGCAACCCCTTTCTAGTGATGAAACAAAATACACCGCTAAACCCAAGTCACTTTCAGTTCCATCATATGAAAAGACCTTTCTACCTGTAATTAGCTCCACAAGAACCATGCCAAAACTATAAACATCACTTTTCTCTGTTAATATTCCTGATCGGAAGTACTCAGGATCTATATACCCAAGAGTTCCATGCACCAAAGTTTGTATGTGAGTCTGATCCAGGGGAATGAACTTTGAGATCCCAAAATCAGAAACTTTGACAGTGTAGTCATCCATCAAAAGTATATTTGATGATTTAATATCTCTATGAATGATTTGTGTGGTGGAGTGTATATGAGCAAGGGCTTCTGCAGTTTGTGTGGCTATGTTCAGTCGTCTTTCGAATGTCATGGAAGACGCATACTCTTTTTCATGTAGGTGGTGGAAGACGGTCTTGTTGGTTACAAACTCATAAACTAGAAGAGGAGTCTCTGTCTCTAGCCAACAACCCAAGAGTTTGACAATATTTGGGTGGCTAACTTCTGATAGCATGATCACCTCATTGATAAATTGCTTGATCTGGTTCTTGTCAATATACTTAGATTTTTTAATGGCAACCATTGTACCGTCTTTTAATTTACCTTTATACACTGTACCATAGCCTCCTTGACCTATGACATTGGTTTTGTGAAAGTTATTGGTTGCTTTTTCAAGAATTCTTGCTGCAAATATCTTGGCCATGTGGGAGGGTTGTTTAGAATCAAATAGAATTTTTTGCAAAATTAAGCCACCATTTTTCTTGAAAAACGTCTCTCTACTCTTGATTGTCATCCTATGTTTGAGTCCCCAATATAAGATAAGTGTTAAAACAACCGTAGCTGCGGGGCTTGTGCAGATGGCTGCCAATCAATAAAACTTTTGTTAGTAAAAATGTATTTCATAACAAGCTCATGAATACACATGTATGTTCTTTTTAACAGTGAGATTGCATTACTAACAAGGAGAATAGAAAGGCTTGATCTTTGTAATGGGAAGACAATGGGAAGATTGCAGTTTAAATAATAATACAATTAGCATGCCTAGTTGGAGTTTATTTATATATGTTTATCTTGAAAGTTAAAGGTAATTATAGGTTAGAGTTTGAGTCAGTTTAGGAATGGTTTGTTGGCTGTTTAAGGTGAGTTAAAAAGGAGTGTAAATGAACTGACCAATATACAAGGAACTGCCAAGTGACTTAGCAGCTGCTGCTTCTACACGAAAACAACCAGTCCCGAACATATTACCATCACCGCGCATCCCAAAAGGGCACGCACAAGCGTAGCTCCCATTCGTGTTAACACAACCATATACACACCAGTTTTTTAGAGGTATTACACACTCATTGATATCTGAAAAGCATCACAAACTAACTTCACTATTGCGCATATTTATTAAAAATCTTTCGAAGGTATTAATTAACTTAACGCAAACAATGCTTACCTTGACAACCATTTGGGAGGTATGGGTTTCAGCTATAACCTTGAGCACAACGACAAGTATACCCCGGGTGACCATGCTCAATTCTTCCAGAAGAGTCTAAACACTCGCTATTTTCTTTGCAAATATAACTTGTTTTGTTCTTCTTTGCTTCTTCACAACTTGTGTTCCCAACCGTCCATTCAAGGGCCACAGGCAAAGACCTATTCTGCATGTTATAAATATCTGTTTTTTGAAATGAGTATTGATCTATCTGAACAAGAAATCCATATGTGCAGTTATTGAAGCTCCAATTCCCTAACCGCCTTGTGACTCTTTGCGCACGAATACTAAAATGCGTCAACCTATAAGGAAGGGGTACTTGCATGCAACCATGGCCAAAACACGAACTGTTAGCTAAATTTCTACAACTCGTCATTGATATACTTCCGGTTATGTCGTGGTTACCGTTCAAATCCATGAGGTCGGCTCTACTCCCGCACCCAACTGTAGTAAGGAGGTTCCTTCTGCTTGATAGTCGGAACCTAGACAGCCTTATTTTGGGTTCTGAGGGGTGAAAACCGCCAGTGCTGTTGTAACAATGATAGGCCATTGGCAAGAAGCCTTGCATAATACCATCTAGTGATATGTTGAAGACTTTGAAATTGGTGTTCAAGATTTCTAGAGTCGTACAGTTTACGTGGTAGATTTTGCTCAAGTAGCAGCCCTCTCGTATCCCAAATGGATATGGGATTGTAATATTCCCACATTTATCTGGGCACCCAGTAAGGGATTGAGCTACCTCGGATGCTGCTTTTGTTCTTGATAGTATCAATATTATTATCAATATCGATAATGTGAAACGCTGAATCAGCATCCCCACCGCGATCAGTTACTCAACTTGTTGGTTAAGCGTAAACATAGCTACTAATTGACGTAACAGATTATTTGCCATATGTACATACCCTTTGAATGGCACTCATATATTCTTCTCACTTGTGCTTGTTGAATGCCAAATCAATCACACTTATCGTGTTTTATGTTGTTTTGAAAAACGGACTGGAGTTGGAAGAATTAACTTCATTGTTTTGTATTATCACACAGAATGAGACACAGTGACAAAACCAATAATGTTTGGCCGTTTTTTGTTTATTTTTAGCTCCTAAACTGTCAGGTTTTATTTTGAGACCTTGGGATTTGCTAAAACAAAAACAGATTTGAATTTTATTTGTGTGATTTTGTATATATATGTATGTATTTCAGTGCTGTTGCCATCTTATATGATGTTCACAGGTTCTGTAGGCATAAGTTTGGATGGTCTATGTTTATTAATTCATTAATCCACAATTAGAACTTGCTAAACAATTAAACATTTTAATCACATGACTGGATTAATAAACTTGACCATTATAATGAAAGACTCTTGCTGGCCTTGCTCTTCTTCTTTTCCATTGTCGCTTTAGAGGCGATCCTCGTGTATTTTTAGTCTTCCCACGAGGCCACGACTTCTTAAAAAGATATATATTCAACTTTTAAGTACTGTTCAATAGAAGCTACAATTGGTAGGTATTTTTTTGGGACCGAATTGAGAAGCTTTCTTACAATAATTTCTTCTCTAAGACATGATCCGAGACTTTTGAACTTTGCCACAACCCCACTTATCTTTCTCAAAAAGTCATTGATGATCTCTCCTTCCTTCATGTTTAGCATCTCTCAATCTCCTAGTGTTTGCAATCTCCTAGTGTTTGGGTTGTTTTGACCCGTTTAAACTTTTAGTTGGATGTTTTAAGTATATTCAAGTGGGTTTGGGTCGTTTTGACCCATTTAAACTAAAAGTTTGATGTATTAAGTTTATTAAAGTGGGTTGGGTCGTTTTGACCCGTTTAAACTTTAGTTGTATGTTTTAAGTATATTAAAGTGGGTTTGGGTCGTTTTCACCTGTTTAAACTAAAAGTTTGATGTATTAAGTTTAGTAAGGTGGGTTATGGGTCGTTTTGACCCTTTTAAACTTTTAGTTGGATGCTTTAAGTATATTCAAGTGGGTTTGGGTCATTTTGACCCGTTTAAAGTAAAAATTAGATGTATTAAGTTTGTTGCATTTGGGTTTGGGTCATTGAAAGTTAAGAATGTTATTGTTTAGTAAAACATTTAATGTGTTTATATTTTCATGCTTTCAATTTTTACTTGATTTGATTTTTCATGACCACAATATTTATATTTACCTTCTTTCACTTTTCCTTTTGCATCTTCTTCGATGAATAAGAGTTTATTGTGTCACCTTCTTTAGTTGGTTTCTTAATGAGTTCTTTATATGTATTTAATCTTCTGATAACTTCTTCTAAAGGCATAGTTTTAAGATTGGCAAATTGCTCAACTACAATAACAATCTGAATGTATTTTTATTATGTCACCCTTTTCAATTGGTTTCTTCATGTGTTCTTCATATGCCTTTAATCTCTTGAGTAGTTTCCTAACCAATCTTTTGTTATCACCGATCTATTTTGCTACTAGCCATTAGTTGATACTGTGACATTAATCACAATTGATACCGACCACTTGTTGATACCGAAAACAAAGTTGCTACAAACTTTAGTTACTAAGGAAGTTCAGCTTTGCTACAAATGATCAAAGTTAACACCAGTTATCAAATTCAAGAAAGTTTCCTTATTCATATTAAGTAATGAACCTGTAATCAAATTAATGATATGTGATTTTCTTTTTTAATAATATAATCTTGTTTTAAATCTTGCAACAAAATTTAATATTGGTTCACTAGATCTTGAATTTTTAACCAATTACTATACAGATCAAATCGAATATGTAGGAATCTTTGTTTTTACTATTTATAATGTATGACTACTATGTGTACAATGTCTATGTAGCCAATATTTCTTCTCTATTCATCTTTAGTTTGGAGAAAATCTAAAATTATATATTTTCACTCGGTCCAAATTTTTTTTATCTAAATCAACTAACTTCATGACCACGGATTATTGCTTGAGCAACATCTTACCTCTTTCTTTGTACAAAACCAACGTGGATTTATCTACAGAAGCTATTGAGAATAATATAGTGAAAGACTACATACAATGACTACAAAAATTAGTGGTCCGCGAGAGTAGCCTTTATTAATCAAACTAGAGAACAAAACTTTGGCACACTGGGAGAACTCTTTATGAAAGATCGTCTTAGTTTTTCAAGCTCTTCTTTCACTTCCTCCATAGTAGGCCTTTTTTTGCCCTCTAGCTCGATACAGTCTTTTGCGAGCTTGGCAACAAAATTAAGATGCTCACTAATCCCATCTTTCTTCACTTGATCATCAAGAATTTGAATTAAGCAACCTTTTTCTAGTGACGAAACAAAAAACATAGCCAAACCCAACTCACTTTCTGTTCCATCATGTGAAAACACCTTTCTCCCCGTTATCAACTCCACAAGAACCATACCAAAACTATACACATCACTCTTCTCTGTCAAAATTCCTGACCGGAAATACTCGGGATCTATGTACCCAAGAGTCCCATGCACTAGTGTTTGTATGTGAGTCTCATCAATAGGAATAAACCTTGAGATCCCAAAATCAGAAACTTTAACGGTGTAGTCATCAGTCAAAAGAATATTTGATGATTTAATATCTCTATGAATGATTTGTGTGGTTGAGTGGATATGAGCAAGGGCTTGTGCAGTCTGTGTGGCTATATTTAGTCGCCTTTCGAATGTCATGGAAGATGCATCGTCTTTTTCATGTAGGTGGTGGAAGACGGTCTCGTTGGTTACAAACTCATAAACTAATAGAGGAGTCTGTGTCTCTAGGCAACAACCCAAGAGTTTGACAATATTTAGGTGGCTAACTTCTGATAGCATGATCACCTCATTGATAAATTGTTCAATCTGGTTCTGGTCGATGGATTTTGACTTCTTAATGGCAACCATTGAATTATCTTCTAATGTACCCTTATAAACTGTACCATATCCTCCCTGGCCTATGATATTGGTTTTGTGAAAGTTATTTGTTGCTTTTTCAAGAGTTTTTGCTGCAAAAATTTTGGCCATATGGGAGGGTTGTTTAGATTCAAATAGAATTTTTTGCAAAATTAAGCCACCATTTTTCTTGAAGAACATCTCCCTACTCTTTGCTTTCATCCTTAGTTTGAGTAGCCAGTAAAAGATAAGTGTTATAACAAGTGAGGCTGCAGGGCCTGTGCCTATGGCTGCAAATCAATAGAATTTTTATTAGAAATATTTAAACATAACAAGGAGACTAGGAAGGAGCTACTTGTATGAATCTATGCGACCACAACTTCAGCCCGCTTAACTGTTTTTGCGTAGTTTAAACGAGTCTGATTATTCATGGGGACTTTTTGTTTTGATTATCTAAAGAAAGTTAGCTTCACTTTCTATTCAAAGGATTCATATAACTTAATCATAGTAAACTAAATGACCTCATATGCCAAGCTGTCTACCAAATGAGAGCATATATACTTACCAATGTATAAGGAACTTCTAAGTGACTCTCCTTCTAAATGAGAACAACCACTTCCAAGCTGTCTACCATCGCCACGCATCCCATACGGGCATGAACAAGTGTAGCTCCCGTTCGTGTTGACACAACCATACACTCCGTATATGCAATCATTTAGAGGTCCTTCACACTCATTGATATCTGAAAAACATCAAAACAGGCTTCAATATTGTGTGTATTAACTCAAATCTTTTGATGGTATTAACTAAACAAACAACACTTACCTTGACAACCATTTGGAAGGTATGGGTTTCCTTGATAACCTTGAGCACAACGACACCTATACCCCGGATGACCTCGATCAACTCTTACATTAGAGTCCACACATACACTATTTTCCTTGCAAATATAACTCGAGGTGTTCTTTTCTGCTTCTTCACAACTTGTGTTCCCAACCGTCCATTCGAGGGTCACTGGCATAGACCGCTTCTTCATATTATCAAAATCTGTTTTTTTAAACTTGTAATGATCTTTCTTAACAAGAAATGCATAAGTGCAGTTATTATAACTCCATTTCCCTACTTTTTTTGTGACTCTTTGCGCATGAATACGAAACTGTGTCAGCCTAAAAGGAAGGGGCACTTGCATGCACCCTTGGCCAAAACATGAACCATCTGCTAAATTTTTACAGCTGGTCCTTGATATGCATTCACTTATGTAGCTTTCATCCTGCAAGTCCTTGAGGTCGGCTCGAGTGTCACACCCGACTGTAGTAAGTAGGTTCATTGTGCTTGATATTCGGAACCTAGACAACCTTATTTTGGGTTGTGACTGGCTAATATTGCCAGTGCTGTTGTAACATTGATAAGCCACTGGCAATAAGCCATGCATAAGACCATCTAGCGATATGTCTAAGAGTTTAAAAGTGGCGTACGTGAGTTTTAAAGTCGTACAGTTTACCTCATAGATTTTGCTCAAGTAGCAGTCCTCTCGTGTCCCAAATGGATATGGTATTGTAATATTTCCACATTTATCCGGGCAGCCAGGAAGTGAATGAGCCACTTGGGATGCTGCTTTTATTCCTGGCAGTATCAGTATCGGTATCAGTATCAATAGTGTGAAACGCTGAAGAAGTTTAAGCTGCAGCATCGCCACCGCCCGATTCGTTACTCAAGAAAAACAACTCAGAATCAGTGACTAAATAAATACTGAACGGCCGGTTTTGTTTTACTTTTAGCTCATAAATTGATAAGTTTTGTTGTGTGGAGGACCTTGGAATCAGCTAAAAGAAGGTGATTTTGTATGTATATGTATGTAATTTAGTGCAGTTGCCACTCTTCTAAATATTCCATAAGCCTGTAGGCGTATCTTTGAATTGGTCCAATTATATTTTAATTTGAAAATTGAATCCATCACTAATTTTATAACGTAAATTAAAGCAATACAAGCTTTGTTATTTTTTTATAACAATGGGTGATTAAGTACTAAAAGTTAAAAGCAATATGTGCATTTGAAATTAGAAGATTATCTTATTTAAAAATATCCATCCACCGTAATCACTAAATTCAATAATAAAATTATATGCATATTCAACAATAAACTTGATTATTATTTTATAAAGTTATTCCTTATAAAATCTATTTATAAATTGAAACTTGCCGAATCTAAAAGAATTGGATTTGACATTTGAAATTGAAAAAAAAAAACATTACGAATTTAAAGAAAATGAAATTTATTAAAGACTTTAGAATCTCTCATGTGTTTTTATAAAAAGCAATCACAAAATAATTAAAATCCATCACCTTCACTAATTATCGGCACCATGGCTGCCACCTGCTCCTGGCCACCACTGCAACCACTACCCACCATCAAGTGCCTTTGTCGCCACCACCACAAACCAACCCCGCCTATACCACCCTCACCCATAAAATTAAAATTTTTACCATTCTTCTCAACTTCATATTTTTTTTCACATATATTCTTAATTCTAAAACACTATTTGATTTAATAAAACCTAGAAGTGTGACCTTCTCCATCACTTCACACTAATTAGGCTATTGTATATTAGGAGAAAGAAGGGTTCTCTAATGGGACACTCAAAATTTCTTCTTTAGGACCCATTAGAATCCTCACTTGTAATCGTCAGTAACTAGTTTGTATGTTCTTGCAATTAGAAATACTACAAGAACATGTTGTTGAAGTACTTGTTGAAGACTTTGATATGGATCATTTTATGTTTATGTAACATTCATCTAAATGGGTTAAGACTCTTTTTGTATATTCATTACACTAGATTATTTTCTACACACAATGAAAGTATGGTTATTATTATTTTATTATTTATTTTTAATAAAAAAATGACATCTTTTTAAACAATCTTAAAGTAGGCTTGTTTAATCGATCTCTTTTTACAAAATTCTTGTTAAAAAGCTCATGTTATAGAACATATTTTGCTATGTTAAGATAAACTTTTTTTATTTAGTTTTTGTCCTCGTTTACTTGAAATTTACTAGAAAAATAAGCCTAGCATAAACTTTTTGAAGCAACCTTTAAGGTTGCATAATCTAACAAAAAAAGTTGTGTTTGCTAACAAAATGTTGCATTACCTTATTAAAAAGTTGCTTTAGATCTATGTAACTTCACTTAACATAGTATGTCGTAAAAGGATTAGTTTAGGCAAATACAACCTGTTAAAGCCTCATGCAATTTTTTCAAAAGCTAATGCAACATATTACTATAGTTGTTGTGCCTTCATTTTTATTATTCAATCTTTCATATGATGATTTACAAGCACATGCTTGTCAATTATACAACAAAATACATGAAGGTTTACATGTGTCATAGTCACATCACACGTTTGTACTAATTAGTTTCATGTGCAACATTTATGCGTTTATATATGTGTGTAGTTAATTAAATATTTTATATGCAAATTATTATAACAATAAATTAATTGAGAGTTTAAGAAATATATTGTTTTATTTCATATTTTATTAATGTTTATATTTAATATTTGAAGTACATTAAATGACATGTCATTAAATTAAAAAATTTTAGTCATAAATATTAAAGCTTTTAATAATAAAAATATCTCTAGTAAATGTCTTAAAATTAAGGGAGATTTGTCAATTTTGTTCTAAAGAAATGCATTAAAATAAAATAGTATTATATATACATCTAAGAATATTATTGATACACGTAATTGAGACGAGTACAGTATTTGACTAAAGTTTAAGGCCAACGAGTACTGGTTATTAATTTCCTGACACAAATCAATATCACATCATCAGTCTAATCATTTTCCCAAATTCGCCGGCCAAAATACTATTTGTAATAATATTATTATATATGCATATATGAATTGATTTGCTTGTGCGTAATAAATGATTTTGGTTTCTACTCGTTAATTTGTAATAATAATAATCATCATATAAGTTACAGTTTATATCCTATTTTAGTCAAAATACTCAATAATATTTATTTTCCACTTGTTAAAACTAAGCCATGGGATGTTTAATAACTCGTGCCTCGAATATCGCTTAAAATAAGCTTGAAAAAACTCTCTCGAAATCTACTCATAAGACAACCCAGTTTGGTTTGTTTCGAAACCAAGCCGAGTCGAGCTAAACCCTAGCTTAACTTGGTTCGATTCGGCTTCTTAACAACACTAATTTCGCGTGTGGCCTAATACCATGATTATTTAATTTATACGAAACCTGGAGTAGGTTTTCTAATATTAAGTCATGCGGCTACTATAATTAAGTTGTTTAAGTTATCTGTATATATTTTCTATTTATCTTTTATCAACCGATCATAACATTGTTTGGATAAATTAAATTTCCGTTTATAAGAACAAGTTAAACAACTAGGTACTTCAAAATATAAACTATTAAATATTAATTGTTCCCAAGACCTTTGGAATGTTGTTGACACATCAAGTATTAATCAAATATATATAATGACATTAATAACACGTTGATCAAGTTTTATTAAATGGAAAATACTATAAAACTATTTATATAATTTAAGTAACACATAAATAAACAATTTTTTTATCCTCCGTTCTACAAATTTGATTCACGTACCACTTTTTTTAATTAATAGAATAGTGAGAGCGAGAGAGATCTATAAAAGGTTTTTCTGTTCTACCTAAAAATTATGAAGACTATCATTGAAAAAATAATTCCAAGTCAAACCCTCGTGGTCAACATTTCTTTCATAGTTCTTGAATGCATCAACTTTGACCAAAATCCACCTTTCTTCTTCGCATCATCTTCCATAATTTTTTCACTAACAAACACCATGGATTTGCTCTTGTTTAACGTACTCTTCAGGAAAGAAAGATGCCCTTTTCGGTAATCATGCGTAGGTGAAGCCGTGTATGACAAATCACCAGACGAAGAAGAAACCGAAGATATCGAAGATATAGAAGAAGTACTTGATGAGGAAGAGGCGCATGTGGTAACACGCGATGACGATCTAGATATTTTTAATAATCTTTCTCGTAAACACAATGAACAAACTCCTTGAGATTGTTGGTGTTTCGGGTGTTTTTTGCATTTTGT